>CP139506.1:118335731-118665804 GCA_021014915.2 Artemisia tridentata subsp. tridentata | reverse complement strand
GGTGTTACAACACTCGATCTACCCGATCTACTCACGATCTACCCGATCTACTTTATCTTCACACGATCTACCCGATCTACTCACTATCAACACAAGCTGCACAAGATCTCTCCGATCTCTACAAGATCACAATGATCCACACGAGCTAACTAAATAAGATGAGAGACAACTTGATGTATATCAAGATACAACAAGTACGTAATGAATGTTACGAGTGCACTACACTAACAGTATAACACTTTGTATCTTTGTGATACGATGTGTTCTTCTCTTGCACTAATAGAGGAATGAAGGTGATCACTTAAATGGATGATTGGATCACTCTAAAACAAACTAAAACTCACTAAATGATCAAAGAAAGTGATCTAAATAAGAGATGATTAGACCAGAGAAAACTAACTGAAAAAATCAAGTTGGAAGTGTAAAATGGTCCACTATTTATAGGCAAAGAAAAAACTAGCCGTTACAGACAGACGGTACCACTAAATACCCGACGGTACCACTAAATTTAGTGGTACCGTGGTACCGTCCCAGACATGGACGCTCCAAATTTTGTTTTTAGTGGTGAAAGTTTATTTGGGGAAGTTTGGAGCCGATTTGAGGGGGAAGTAGCTATTAGTGATTTTAAACTTATTTTTCAAATTAAAACATTTCTTTTTAATTCAAAGATAATTTGTAAAATGTATTTTTGAAAAAATGTTTTGTCACATTAAAAATGTTAAGTTTAGAGAAAAATATAATCCTTTGATCATTAGTCAAGTTGTAGATTTGTTTGTTCATACCTTGAGTGATTTATGTCGGGATGGAAATCTACGACTTTGTTGAAGCATACTTGAGACGTCGAGAGGTGTTGATGTAAGTATGCATTGATGATTTATGTTTACAAGTAACTTGCGCATTTTACGTTATGCATTACAAGTTACATGTTTGTCATTATTAAAACCGAAGAAACCGTTTAGTTTAAATATCGTAATATTTGCACTAACACAAAGTTCAAAGTCAATTCTTATGAAAGATCGAAGCAAATGTTCAAAAGTCAAATATCAAAGCTAAAGGATGAGAATCACTTGAAGTATAAAGATCAAAGTAAAAAGAAGTATGAGCATGGTGGAAAAGACGTAAAGACACTGGAGTTAAAGACGTTGATGAAAGGCAGAACACAACATTACCACATCACACAGAACAAAAACAAAGAACAAAGATACGAAATACGTCAAAGCCAAAGAAGCAAAGAAGACGTCAAGCAACCTTTGATGACCAACCCTTAGGGGGAGATTGTTGGGAATGCGTGTAACTAGTATAAAAGTCTTGGTCATTATTTTATGTAACAGGTTGCTTAAGTTATAGGCCTTTATGTTTGATTTAAGGTTCGGCCCTATTAGAGGGCCTATGGGCCGTGAGCCTTGTTTAGCTTATAGAAAGAATGCACAAGAGTGTTGCCCTAACACACTTGTCCTATAAATACCCATGTAAACATACTCTTTATCTTGTTGGTTATTTCATATGTTAAGCTAACCTTTGTCAATTCATGTGTGTGAAGTAATCGACCATATCTTTCTCTCTTTCTCTCATCTCTCTCTTTTACTATACTTGTGTTCTACTATTAAGGTGGCCTAACACTTAAATTTGGTTCTGTCCCATCCGTGGGTTTCTAGGGTCAGAAATTAAATAACTTAAACAAACACTCCTTTTTCACATAACCAAAACACACAAACGACTCAAACTCATCACATAACATATCACTCTCAAAATTAAAACATCTCCTTCAACTAACCTTAGCTCAAATCAACATTGTAAGCTTCCTTACTACTTTTCTTCTCTCAATTCTGAGTCCAGGGCTTCTAATTTATGCACAAAACCAAACTTGGGGATTATGCATTTTCTTATGTAGATCACGAAGTACATTTGTAAATTATATAACTAATCATGTTTCCCTTAGTTAGGAATTGTATCTTGTAAGACATTATCACGATTTACTAAAAACCCCATGTCAAATTTTTGTAAAAAGCTTATCACAATTAGGACAAATAATTTTTCACATTGTTCATACAAATAAAAACATTATGTTTAAAACATCACTTGCATAATGTCTCTTGAATGGTAAAGGAAGTACATAACTAATATGTATTTTTGGGTACATTCAATCGAAGCTACATTGAATTAGGAGCGCTTGGGTCATCTCTCGTTTTGTTATTGCTAAAGAAATTCTTTTTATGCATTAAAAGGAGTCGAGATAACCGCACCTCCACATTGTCTTCATATAGGCACACACTAGAACATTATATCAAAATTCTTGTTACTTTCAACTAAAGTATGTAATTTCTGTATCTAGGATCAATCATGCCTCCTGCAACTCACTATGACCACAAACACACTCTCAAATACATTCCCAAACACCATAAGACTAAGGGCCTTACTCCCGTACAAGTCAAAATCTTCAAAGCTCTAGAAAAACGTTACTTCCATGAGGGTAGAACCATTGCCCCATCCTTTCTAGAAGGCACAAACATTCATCAAGAACTTGCAACCATTCGCTTTGATGGTCTCTTAGACATCAACGAACAAATTTGTCCTAGATTTATCCTCGAGTTCTATTCTAACGTAATTCTCACAACCAATGATTATGGACTCATGTCTATTCAATTCAAAGTAAACCAAAATGACCTCAACATACCTCTACATCAATTTGCGGAAGTCCTTGGAATTCCATGTGAAGGTACATGCCTTTACTCGGATAAATGGTCCCTTTCAATCCTTGACTCCATCGTTGATCGTATGCCTCCATACGACACTCCTCTAGTTGCCAAAGAAATAATCCGAGAACATCTTTTTCTTCCAAGAACTTCAACCACCAGGACAACTCGCTCGGGTAATGAAATCGACCAAGATCCATTCGGCATGGAACTCAATGAACTCAAGCCTCAATTTAAAAAATGGGAAGAAGTCCTTAGGGCAAATGTCTTGTGTACCATAGGTAATCGTGATCACATCAATGCTTGTCTTTGTTATATGCTCTATAGTTTGTCAACCCGCCAACCTTTCAACTTAGCCTACTATGTTGCCAAAAGGATGGCCGACATACCCATGCTAGGAACCACCGCTCTTCCCTACGGGATGCTTCTCACCCATCTCTATAGAGCATTTGCACCCATTCCACCAAATGCTAAAGGGTTTTGTCTTGACTACTCTCTTGTCAACCACATCATGGTTCCATTAAGTGATAAGAGAGTAACAAAGACTCAAGGGAAACGTCATCATCCTCCAACTTCCTCATCATCGTCAACAAATAGCTCCGAGGATAGACTTCCTAACTCAAGGCTTCCTCCTCTTGACTACTTCCAACAACTTTCGGCAATTGAGAACTGATTTCGTCTTTTAGTACAGTTTTAAATTTCAAGTATTTACCGTTAGATAAAAGAATCACTTGAGGAAAAATGATAATTAAATCTTCCGGAGTCGTATTCACGTTGAGATTTGAATTGAAAATTACGTTTGTGTTTTTAGTTTTAATGCTTGATTGTCGTAGTTTTTGGTTTGGTTTTTAGAGATTTTAAAAACTATTTTAACTAGTTAAAAATTAACTAATTTAAATGGAAAACAAACTAATGACGATAAAATTAAGCTAAAAATATGATATTAAAAGATATGCTTGTCAAGAGTGGTGAAATGATCATTAAGTGTAAATTATCGTTTTAAACCCTTTTTAATTAATACCCATCCCAATAAATCATTTTCTCACAATGTTGTTTTATTTTGAAAACAATCAATTTTTCTTGGTAAAAATTATTAGATCTAGATAATCAATTATCCTAACGGCTTTTTCCCGCTAAAACAACCAACTAAAAAGATCTAAAAATAATCCAAAAATAATTAATCAACAACCTTTGAATACCCGTTTAAAATTGAATGTTTTCTCACAACGTTGGTTTATATTGAAAACACTTCTTTTTATCTAGGTAAAATTACTTGGTTTAGATAATTAGTTACCTTAACGGCTTTTGCCCGTTAAAGTTACTAAAAATCAAACCAAGTAAACCAAAGGTTATCAATTAATAATTTCTAAGGTTTCACACTTAATTTCACAATTCACCAACACTTAACAAGCATATAGAAAGATCTACTCACTACTCATATTAATTAAGCTAATGATAACAAATAATCTAACAAACATATTCATATTAATAAACTACTTAACTAAAAGTGAAAAGAATGAGAAAATAGAACCTGGTCTAAGAGATGAGACGAAAATAACCACCAAATTTTATGTAGAATACTAGATATCATAACACACTCGTGATTCTTGTATATGGTCGAATCTTAGAGAGAGAAAGAGATGAGAGTGGGAGTTCTAGTAAGAGAAAGTGAAGGAGAATTGTATTGAATGATTAGAAGCTCTAACCCTTCCCATGGGTGGTGAAGGGCTTATATATACAAGTAACATAAACGCCCCACATGGGCTGTGGATTGAGCTAACAGTGGGTAAAGACCCGACCCAATACCACAAATACTACTATGACTAAACTAGTATTACGATAACTAAACTAATACTAATAAGCATACGAGCTAACTTAATGCTAATAGATACTCGGGGTGACCGAGTCTTTCATATGAATATTTATATTCCTAACAATCTCCCCCTAAGGGAGGTCACCCCAAAAATTACAATTTGAATTCTAGCATTCTAATGAACTTAATTTCCTAGCTCGTAGTCTTTGATTCTTCAAGGTCTTTAATCTTTGTACTTCAAGCAATGATCTTGTGATTAATGTTCCTTTGGCTTGTGTGATCTTTGAGCTTGCTTTGAGATCATCAGCCACAGTAAATCTCCAAATCATCCTTAGTAGTATCGCCTCCATGTGATGTAGTGACCATCGGACCGTCATGCTCACACTTTTCTGGATCAGGAGACTTTGCATCAGAGTTGCGAGAGCATTGTTGTAAGTCTCTCAACTTTCATGATCCTTTGACAATGAATTGGTCGTGTGAGCATGGGGTGTGGATTGACATGTCTCTGCTGGAACTAGGTACCACTATCACCATCTTTATATAAATCTGAAATAAAATAGTTAGCAATAAAGTTGGAGAACAAATATGGCTTTGTCATTCGCTCGGTGTGGTTGGATTAACCTTCGGTTCCGTGAGGACCGACCTGTGATCAGGTAGAATCACCTTTTAAAGAAAATTATCCTTGACAGGACTTTCCAACTTGTTGTAAAGAATCATCCAACGAATTAACATCAGAATCATCATACAAAACATGTTCTCATACCAGAACGTCTCAAAGCAGACAGCACGGTAGAGTGAATCAGTGAATTAAATCCCCACTGCTTGATGAGAAATTGATTAGAAAAATCACTCGCGTGTCACTGGATAAACATTTTATGCAACAAGATGAGGGTTTTATGAATTAAATCACATTTCTGTCATAAACACTTTTGTTTGAAAATTTACACAATCAATGTGCTCAAAACTCAGTTGGTGAGCACATTGAAAGGTTTTCCAAAAGCATCCGTCAATCCATTTCCTGGAACAAGTTTGATTCAAATGTGAATCGCCCCATTGTTTCTTTCCAGTTGTCACTAGTTTGATCCATGAAGGATCTCACATGTCACCCACCAAGAGCTTGTTTGATGTTGGCTCTAGAAGGATTTCCATCTTCATTGTGAATACTTTACGTATCACTCGGATGTTCTGGCAATACCACAAGGATAATGCGTAAGACTCTTAATATATGTTTTCTTACTTTTCACGGTGTATGAAACAGCAAGCATATTGGAAATGTGTCCTAATGAGATTTATGGATGATCTCTTGGCTCTAGACTCAATAGTGCATTTTGATTTAATGATCGGAGGCTGGAGCAGACTGCCACCTTTTCAATATCAACTAACTCGGAGTGAGAGAGTCAATAGTAATGAGTGAATCTCCATGTGAATGAAACAAGAGTCTTTTGAGAGACCTTGAGTGGCTATGGAGGGTTGTGCAGCATATCACTGGGTCCATGATACTTGTCTTCAATGTCAGCAATCAACTAAGTGATTCTGACAGCATATGTATTGACCCGGTTTCTGCCTAAAGTGTAAGGAGGGCTTCTTTCTTTTCACCCTTTATCTTTACATTTCTTTTTCATTCTTCAACCTCTTCAGCGCTTACCGAGACTTCATCACTAGTACCTTGTTGGGTTTGTTCCAGTACTAGCTCCATCTCAGTCGGCACTCTTCCCTTATTCTCACTTTTCTCCTTTTTTCATCGTTCCTAAGGACTTCTATTCTAACTAGAGGATTGTCCCTGGGAAGATCCCTCCGGTTCTGGCTGGATCATGGGAACTGATACCTAACCTTACCATCCTAATAACTCCAGTACATTAAATAAAATGGTCGGTCTTTGGTATTCTTCCACAATTGCCATCATAAATCATTCGCTCCCCCTCAATATGTGCATCGATATACGAAAGAGTTTAGCACATATGAGAGAGCCTACACTTAAGTCCAAAAGATCACATTTTATCAGTTTTCATATTTGAATCACATTCTCTCCCGCGATCAAAAATTTCAAACTTTTTGAGATTTGGGATCTCAATTGATTTAAATAAGTTAGAAAATTTAGGAGAAAATGTGGTCTGATTCAATGTATTCTGATAATGGAACATTATTATGCTCCCCCTCAATCAATGAGGGAGAATGTTAGTGTCAGGTATGATAAGTTTGGAAGATTTTGAATTTAAAAAAAATATCATACACTGACACATAGCAACCACATTTTATTCACTGCTTATTATGTACAAAGATAATTGTTACGACACAAATGATGTTGACCTTTACGCACAGATGATGTGATCATTCGCTTCTCTGAGGGAGTCAGTAGTCAACATCAATTATCCATCCACCAATAAAACTTCCCAAGTATTGTAGATCCCCACTCAACGAGACCAGAATTAGTAATGCTTTGTTGAAGTGAAGGTGGTGGTGGTGAAGGTGTTGTTTGTTGTTGCTGCCTATGTTGTTGTTGTGGTGAAATCAAAGCCAGTTAATAGAGTTTGAACATCTGATCAAATGGTTATAGCGGGAGCAGGCACATTCATATCGGCCATGGAATATGCATAAGAATATCAACACAAATATACATACATACAGATTCACTCTTCATTACTCGCTACCCCGTAGCAGCTTGCCTACTCATAATACCATATTCATATCCTAATCAAACAACTATTTAGCATGAAGATCAACCATCAATCATGAACATGGCAATTCACACATATTTCAACATTAAACTCAGGATCTTAGGGACATGATTCTAATACAATAGCTACATACCTAAGCATATTCTGAGTGCACAAGCAATACGTCAACAACAATTAAACAGCTATCGACTAACAAAAGTCAATCAACATTCGAAACTCATTCAATCAGATCATACAAATGCCTGTGGAGTATTCAAGAACATCAAACACCATGGGTTTTCTAACTTCTTTTAGATTTTGAGTTTTAAAGTATTTAGGGGATTAAATGAGGATTTCAAAGTGACACAAATGAACCTTCTAGTTACATAAAGCTAGGAAAATATACGCAAGTTGCACATAATGCCCTAATCTTTCTAACAACTAACACATTTGGCCATTTGAGATAAAGCTTAGTAAGTTCCTCTTCAACAAATACCCCATTAACTACAAAACCTTTTCAAGCAATTATGAGATAACCAAGAAACCCGTTTGATGATATAAAATTTGAAATCACTCCCCCCTCCCCCTCAATCAATGATCAATGACCCGTATTCTAGTTAAAGAGCTGTAGTCATTGATTGAGTGACAAATTTTATGAACAATCCAAGTCTGAAAGAATTTCAAACAACACGTTACCACCATGTGTCTCACAAACAATTTTCAGAAGAATCATAGAAGGAAAATTATTTGTATACAAAGAAGACTTCTCTTCTTAATCAGGAAATAATGCACTGAAGCGTACACTAAATCAGGGATGCACGGATATGAAGTAATCCATGCCCGGGTGAACTTCACCCGTTGTTAGGAACAACCGTCTTTTTGCCGACGTGCTTTCCTCATTTTGAAAAACCGGGTTGCATATCTGAAGTAATAGCAAGCCATTATGACATGTTTTAACCATTCAATTTAACTTCTGCTCGAGCTTCATTTAAAGTCCCGTGTCATTATTGAATGACATTTCTAGGACCATAAATGTTATCGATAAACAAAAGACATGCATAGAGGAACTATTTTTGGTATTTTTGTGTTTTTCTGATTTTTATGGGTTTTATATTTTTCTATTTACATTTTGGTTTAAGATATGTACAAAATATATTATTCAATTTAAGAAGATGTTGACATGAATACCGAAATAAGGATATCGTTCTGTACGTTGTAGAAGTCTGTAGTCAACATCTCTTAAACTTTCACCACCAAAGCTTTCGAGGCTCCTGAATCATCGTCTGAACTTGAGCCTTCTCAATGTAAAGCTTTGATAGCTTCCCCCCAATCCGACAATCTTCTTTTTGAGCAGTTTCAAAGCTCTCTTTCAAGCTTACATTAGTTAAGTTCACAGCGGAATCCGTAGCAAACCACATCAAATATTGTTGCTCCTTTTAAGAATAATCTTCGTGATTATCCGTTCGGGGGATCATCAAATAGATCAGCAACATATCATCTCACGCTTGAGTAATTCTTCTCATATTTCTTCCCGCTGAAGGCTGAAGTAATGCATACCAAAAGTATCAAGAGGCCACTTCCCCCAAGTAGTTGAAGTGATGCAATCAGTCTCATTGTATGAAGCTCAAAAACCCGAAGTACACACTCAATCCCATTAATGAAGTCGAAAACGTAACATCAAAATCAATTAAGACTCGAAAATGCACTTTTCTCCCTTCAGGAAATTGCAGATGAGAATTGTTACACCAAAGTCAACTAAGTCCCGAGTGTAAGCAATTTATCCCGTATGTAGTCGAAATGATAACACCAAGACAGTACCACAAAAGCAACTGAGTACCAGATGTAGTCGAAATGATAACACCAAAACAGTACCGTAAAAATCAAGTGAGTCCCGGATGAACACATTTCCTTCTATAGGATACCGACTAACCAGAGGAATCATCATACAATTGTGTACCTCTTTAATCATCAAAAACTGTTTCTTACATCTCTTCCCCTACGTAGTTGGAATAATACACCAAAAGCCACGAGTTAAAACACTGATTTTCTCTGCGGTTATGACATTTGTCTTCCCGGAATAACTTCAATTAAGAAGAAGTATAAAGTTCATCACGTGTGCTCGTTGTGCGTTCAGATGTATGTCTCCTTCCCCCTTGCTGGTTTTGATACTTCAGAATCAGCAACACATTTTACGCACATATACTTGAAATCTTGTGAGAAGAACAAAATTGGCTCAAATGTATCAAGTGAGAATCAACCACTACCGAAACTCTTTCTGACTATCTTTACCAACCCTTAAGTAGGCTATTTGAAGTGATAACTGATGGAGCAAACCCGATATACCAAACTTGAAACTGAAGTAGAATTCCCCGTTCTCGTGACTTAAGCTTGCACTAATGTTGGAAGAACGGTGTAGAGAATTTATGCTCTAAGCAAATCTCTAAGTACTCAGTACCCAACCAAAGTATGAGACATTAACACCTCTTGCGATTATCCACAATGTCATCGGCGTGTGACACTGAGTACTACAACATAACTCCTTTACGTGATAGTTAACCAGGTCTTCAAACATTTAACCCGACTGCTGGTAACTAGATAAACTAAGTCTTCAACTTAAATCTTAAGCACGAGCAAGTTATCATTGAAAGTCATGCATCCAACCAACCCCGACTTCAAGATAAAATAAGATCACACCTTTGTGAAAGTCAACTTCAATCTCAAATAAGTGATACCTGATCAACTCTGTAGTCACAATTAGAGTCACATGCCCAACAAGTGAGTGAACATACAATCAAATGTACGTCGATCCACTGTTCACACTTCCCCCCCTGATGCGTGGTTTTGCAACCTTACAACAGGTTTTACCTCTCAAGGGATCTCAAGAGGCTTACAACCCCACCAGGCAGTGTACCTGACCGATGTAGTATAGTGTAGTAGTAAGTACGGGGGATTGATCGTTCTCCACAGGGAATAGTGTCGTTAGGATTGAAAAACTACTCTAATAGGTCTAAGGGTGAGAGAAGATTCTTTTTGTATTTTTTTTTATATTTTTTTATGAAAGCAAGTAAAATCTCGGGTTTGAAAGAGTGGGCGGAATTAGTTGCTAGTCAACTAACCCAAATAACTACGAATGCAAATAAAATAAAATAACTGAAAATGAAAAGGTTGATGAAACTTATATGGAGAGAAATGTGTTTACTTAGATTTCCTTACTCCCTAACTATCTTTTACCGGTTGATTAGTGTGTATTAATTGCGTGGATGATGGGTGTATTCCTTAATACCAATCGTGGGGTGGCGTACGTACTTCCCCAACTCTATAAGCTCCTACTTCACTCCTATGTCGAGCCGGCTAAGAAGCTCCTAACATGGGATCACTAGAATTCGCTCATGCATTAAATACAACCATAAAAACCTTAGTACGCATTGGTTCATGTTTCTTAAGACGTTCAAGCAAGTTACCGTATAGGAAGTTAGCCAGTTTTCTTAAGCCTAACATCGATGAACAATCATCCAATACAATTAATAACACACTAATAACCAACAATCAATAGCTAGGTTTCATTAGATCTAAGCAAACACAAGATAAATCTAGCCTAGCAGGTTAATTAAAAGACAAGAACAAGATGTAATCAAACAACACATAGACATATTGAATGATTAAATAATCACTTATCTTCAATTAAACATGGGAGATCCAAGGGTATGAAAACCCTTAAAAATGGCAGAAATTCGTCTAGGGTTTCTCCTCCAAAGTTACACACAATAAGTTCCACCCTAATGACAAAAAATTGCAAAACTATATATAGAGTTTAAGGGCTGACGGCGTCACGTTATAGATCCTGACGCCGTCACCTCGCCGCTTTTAGGGTTCCCGGATGGCCTTCCTGACGCCGTCCCTCTTTAATGCTCCAAAATCCGCTCTGGCCTATCAAGGGGTGACGCCGTCAGAATTGAGCTTGACGCCGTCCCTCTTTAAGTTAAACCGTGATGGCCTTGATCACTTCAAAGGGTGACGCCGTCAGATTTTTCATGCAAAATTCTCTGGCTTATCATGAGTAATTTTCATATCCACCACTTTTGCCAAGCCATGACGCCGTCAAGGGCAATCCCTAACGCCGTCAAAGGTACTTTTCAGCCGATTTTGAGACTTTGTCGTTTTCTTCACTTTTATGCTCCAAAAACGTCCAAAATGCTTCCTTTTCCAGATTTCTTCTCAAAAGTACCTAAAATGACAAAAGGAACGATTTAGGGCAATATTTGATCAAATAAATACGATTTAGGGCTTAAATGACCCCCTAAAAGCGGTACACTTTTCGCTTCATCAAATACCCTTACACTTGAGATTTGCTTGTCCTCGAGCAAATGCGCTTTTATTCTAATCAAAATACAAGTTAGGGGTCATTTAACACTAATATAAAAGTAATTACAACAAATAGTCATTCCACTTTAATCATAATAAGCACGGAGATTACAAACTAGCACCTCACAAGTAGTGTTTAGATACTCACATCTCTCAAGTGTCATCAAAATAAATCTCATAAATGAAAACGGATAATATCTCTCGCTACCTGTCATAGCAAATAGATTACCATAGGCTTGGGAAAGGATCAAAAACCTCCTCCACTAGGCGTAAGCACCTAAGATAAACTATCAAAGAGGGCTTTTAAATGGGTTATAACGTTAGGTGTAGGGATATGATAAACACGGTTTTGTTGGATAAGGGATATTTTACTGGTGGCGAGTTAAAGATCTTGATTAATTACATGTACTATACAATGTTGCTAAGCCAAGACTAGACTCGATTTAAGCTAATGAAAGAAAATAACAAAAACATAAAATAAACATAAAATGAAACGGGATGGTAGTCCGCATGTTTTTTCTATTTTTCTTTTTCTCATTTTTTTGTATTTTTCTTGATTTTTTTTTTTTTTTTTACACTCTTGCCCTACCATCCAAAATAATACATCATAGGGGCATTGCATTCCCCTTACACTTGAACTTTTACATAACTTTACAAATAACTATTCTAATGACTCGAATTAAGATAATTGAAACACTTGGAGTACTTTTAAAAATATTTAGCACATATGGGGGTAATAAATGATGTTCTTCCCCATTACTTCATTACACTAGTACTTTACCCATGAGTCCCAATCGTCCCAAAACAATATGTACAAGGATATGACTCGACTTAGCAACCATGTAATCAATTAGATAATTAACTTGGGTTTTAAACAAATTTTGTCACAATAATGCACTAAAAATGAGTGCATACAAGGTAGGCTAAGGCGATTTGGGTGTACATTTTAGTGGGGTGTAACAAATTCTTCCTTTAAGTAAAATGCTTAAAGGTCGAAACGAAAAGATAGGCTTTGAGGGGTGTACTAGGGGTATCGTGTACTAAAAATGAGTACAACGCAAAGGGTGTGGGAGAATTACTTGACCAATGTAGCCAACGTAATTATAACAAAATCACAGGTGTAAAACAATGGGTTAATCCTAATGCCTCTTATCATGTAGTAAATCTAACTACACGAATGTAGTCTCACTTGTGGCCTCGGAATG
Organism: Artemisia tridentata subsp. tridentata; assembly: GCA_021014915.2. Lineage (NCBI taxonomy): Eukaryota > Viridiplantae > Streptophyta > Magnoliopsida > Asterales > Asteraceae > Artemisia > Artemisia tridentata. The sequence goes on along the minus strand of CP139506.1, from coordinate 118,653,077 downwards.
GTCCTAACGCAAGTTCTAGAATCTAAGTGCTACCGGTACACACATCATAGCATAAATGTTTTTCCTACCAATTCTAGGGGCGAACCTCACATATTTGGGGGTGGAAAATTTTTTAGTGGTACGGTTTTTGTGCTAGTCATATAACTCCTATCCATGAGACGCTCATTAAGATCAAAGTTTCACTCCTAAATGTTGTAAAAAATTTTAAATTTGGCACTAAAATTACCCTAACAGGTATTTATCTCAGTTTTATTACACATCTACTATTAAACAAACAAAAATCAAGCGTAATAGCATTCTCTAATCGTACTTTTACCCCCCCTTACACTTAAGATGAACATTGTCCCCAATGTTCAAATAACAAGATATAAAAGTAATAAGGTAAAAGAATGAAATCAAATACTCCCCTGATTCGTTTGGTGGATAAAGAAGTAACATGGTTAGATCTTCTTCCAAAAGAATGTAGAAGCTCCAAGACTAATGCATCGCCAAAAGCTTGATTCCACATACATTTCCTTGTCCAAAATAACCTGTTAAACCTGAGAAAACAAACACGAAAACCTGCATAACATCGGCGGGATAAACTCTATATAAGGATATAATGCTTGTGGAATGATAATTTTGCAGATTCCTGGAGATTATAAGTTATAGATTTAATAAAAACTTTTATGAAAACAAAACTTTCAAAAATTTTCAGAAAATTAAGCCTGACGCCGTCAGGTTGTAAATCCTGACGCCGTCAGAAATGATCTGACAGAATTCTCATGTTAAGTTTCCGGAAAAATTTTGGAAAAACCTATACCTTACTTCCTGGAATTCCTGCAAAACATCATTATGACTCGATACAAGCATTTGACTCAAACAAATACTAATATGTATGTTAATTTAATTATTATTATGATTCATGTTCATTTGTGTTCTAATAAACCGATTTAGATTTCCCTTACACTTAACTTTTGCAAAATACCTTTATATGTAGTTAAGACGAAGTTAAAAACAAGATAAAGCATTTTCACAATTTACTTTTGAACATGAATCAATAATAATAAAAATTAAACACACATACGGAAACAAAACAAACAAACAAACAAACAAATAAACACACAAAGCAAATAAAGCTTGGGTTGCCTCCCAAGAAGCGCTTTTCTTTATTAACGAGTCTTGTAGCTAGACTCAAAGTCACGTACATTACGTGATTCCATCATTCATAATGACGTATCCCTGATAGATATAATCCTTGTTATCAGGGTGGTGGTGTCTCAATCGCTCGACATTCGCAGTCACTTCACCTCCTCCCTTGCTGGTCAAGCTTATTACCCCATCTTGGTGTAAACTTTTAATTGTGAATGGTCCGTACCACCAGGGACTTGGTTCATCGGTAGGTGCTTTTTTTTCTGAATGCCTTAGGAGCACTGAGTCTCCTTTTGTAAATTCAACGGGGTTATTGGTCATCTCATCAGCCTCAATATAATCGTTATTTCCACCCTTACATTCTCTAATCTTATTTTCATTGTAACTCTTAATCCTTGCCTCCCATGCACGGATTTTCTCTCGAACATTACCACGGATTATATTGGAGTTCGCCTCCATCTTCTTTTGTAGAGCAACATCTCGTATGTGTCGTGGGACCGTTGGGAAGTTTATTGTTTTCTTCCCCTTCTTCATTAGGATGGCACTATTTCCGTAATCGATTTGTGCCCTAGTGGTAGCGAGAAAGGGTGCCCCAAGGATTATTGGCATATTCATATCATTCCTCTCAATAATCATGAAGTCGACCGGATACAGGAATCCGGCAACGTTGACCAACACATCTTCTGCAATTCCTAACGGGTACTCATAAGAATGTTTTGCAAAGGAGAGTTTAGTACGGGTGATGGATGGCAGTTCGTCGGTTAACTGGACATAAACGGATAAAGGCATCAAATTTATGTCGGAACCTTGGTCGGCTACCGCATCCAGATACTTGAGTTTTCCAATGCTGCATGGTATTTCGAAGACCCCGTAGAATTCCTGCTTTTCCACTAACTTTTGTCTTATGAGGCACTCATACAATTGCCCTCCGGGTAATGTGTCGGATTCATCATCCGGTTCCATTCTCTTGGACTCCTTGTTGGGTAGATGAGTACGTCGATAGTTTCTCACCCAATCGTTTATGGTCTCCTTGTTTATATCGTGCTTCAAGTAATGCCTCACTTGTTGTGACTTTGGCGGTTCTACCAATTGGCGCTCCTTAGAGGGCGCCTCCTTGCCTTTGTCTGAATCGCAGTCGCAGGCATTGGTGTTTCCATCATTAAGTGGAACGAGGTCAATTTTGTTAACTTCCATAGTTATGGACTTCCCTCTTCCATCATTTTCGCCCTCTTGGACGACGGAGATGGCCTTGACAAATCTAGTGTTGGGAACTTCAATGTCATTCCTCACCAACACTTTTTTAGGAGCTTTTGTATTTGTGTATTCTTTCAAAAGGTTCATCATCTCCGCCATCTTCTCTTCCATTTCCTCCTTCTGTTTGTAGACGGCTTCCTCAAATTTTGCCAACCGTTCGGAGTGTTTTGACATGTATTCTCTCATTCGAGCTTCGAATGTTGGACTAAGCTCCTGAGGTGGTGAGTTGGGTTGAGCGTGCTTATGGAAGGGTTTAGTATTTTCCCTAAGGGGTGATTCGGACAATGGTATTTGCTTAACGCTTGAGACTGAGTTAATTGTTGCTTTTTGTGGACTTAAGGGTCTCTTTTGCTTTTCCATAAGATATGCAACCCTTTTCTCAAGTTCACTAACGCTTTCCTCAGTGATTTGATTGGCTGTATCGGGCGATGAATATGTCTTGACCGCCGAGCGTACGTCGTGGGAAACTTGCCACAATTCATCATCGTCGGATGCAAGCTCATCAATGATTTCCCATGATTCCTCGGCGCTTTTGTCGCGCAATCTGCCCCCGGCGGCTCGATCGATGGCACGCTTGGTGTGGTAATCAACATGGTCATAGAAGATTTGGATTTGAAGCCAGATATTTATGCCATGATGAGGGACTTTTTGGAGTAAGTCCTTGAATCGAATCCATGCCCCGTAGAGGGTTTCGCCTCGACGTTGTTCAAACATCAAGATATCCTTCCTTAGCTTGGTAGTTCTTCCCGGTGGGAAAAATTGAGCAAGGAAACGAGTGGTGAGATCATCCCAAGAGGTGATGGATCCTGCGGGTAGACGTTCTAGCCACTGACTAGCTTGGTCCCGCAGAGAGAATTGAAAGAGACGCAGTCGGGTCGTCTCTCGAGTGGCAACATCAAGGTCTATGGAATCAACGATTTTGAGAAAGTCCTTGAGATGTTGATTAGGATCTTCAGAACGAAGTCCATGGAATGCGCATCCGCTTTGCACCAACCGGATGGTGTCGGATCGCAAGGGAGTGACATTGGCTCCTTGAGTGAGCTCAATGGTGTTTCGATAGCCATGGTGGCTAGGACGGGAGTAGTCTCCTAAGGTACGGGCTCTAGGAGGTAGTGGTGGTTGTTGTGGTGGTGGGTTGTTGGGATCAAGGATATTACCATCTTCCATGATGTCGAATGGTAATGGTTACGAACAAAGAAACGAAGAAAAAAGATAGACTAAAGAAAACCTAGAAAAATAAAATAAAAATCTCACTAGAAAGGAATCTAGTGAGTAGACCTATAAAATAAAAATTCAACCTAAACAATAACTATTCCCCGGCAGCGGCGCCAAAAACTTGATGTGTGGTTTTGCAACCTTACAACAGGTTTTACCTCTCAAGGGATCTCAAGAGGCTTACAACCCCACCAGGCAGTGTACCTGACCGATGTAGTATAGTGTAGTGGTAAGTACGGGGGATTGATCGTTCTCCACAGGGAATAGTGTCGTTAGGATTGAAAAACTACTCTAATAGGTCTAAGGGTGAGAGAAGATTCTTTTTGTATTTTTTTTATATTTTTTTATGAAAGCAAGTAAAATCTCGGGTTTGAAAGAGTGGGCGGAATTAGTTGCTAGTCAACTAACCCAAATAACTACGAATGCAAATAAAATAAAATAACTGAAAATGAAAAGGTTGATGAAACTTATATGGAGAGAAATGTGTTTACTTAGATTTCCTTACTCCCTAACTATCTTTTACCGGTTGATTAGTGTGTATTAATTGCGTGGATGACGGGTGTATTCCTTAATACCAATCGTGGGGTGGCGTACGTACTTCCCCAACTCTATAAGCTCCTACTTCACTCCTATGTCGAGCCGGCTAAAAAGCTCCTAACATGGGATCACTAGAATTCGCTCATGCATTAAATACAACCATAAAAACCTTAGTACGCATTGGTTCATGTTTCTTAAGACGTTCAAGCAAGTTACCGTATAGGAAGTTAGCCAGTTTTCTAAAGCCTAACATCGATGAACAATCATCCAATACAATTAATAACACACTAATAACCAACAATCAATAGCTAGGTTTCATTAGATCTAAGCAAACACAAGATAAATCTAGCCTAGCATGTTAATTAAAAGACAAGAACAAGATGTAATCAAACAACACATAGACATATTGAATGATTAAATAATCACTTATCTTCAATTAAACATGGGAGATCCAAGGGTATGAAAACCCTTAAAAATGGCAGAAATTCGTCTAGGGTTTCTCCTCCAAAGTTACACACAATAAGTTCCACCCTAATGACAAAAAATTGCAAAACTATATATAGAGTTTAAGGGCTGACGGCGTCACGTTATAGATCCTGACGCCGTCACCTCGCCGCTTTTAGGGTTCCCGGATGGCCTTCCTGACGCCGTCCCTCTTTAATGCTCCAAAATCCGCTCTGGCCTATCAAGGGGTGACGCCGTCAGAATTGAGCTTGACGCCGTCCCTCTTTAAGTTAAACCGTGATGGCCTTGATCACTTCAAAGGGTGACGCCATCAGATTTTTCATGCAAAATTCTCTGGCTTATCATGAGTAATTTTCATATCCACCACTTTTGCCAAGCCATGACGCCGTCAAGGGCAATCCCTGACGCCGTCAAAGGTACTTTTCAGCCGATTTTGAGACTTTGTCGTTTTCTTCACTTTTATGCTCCAAAAACGTCCAAAATGCTTCCTTTTCCAGATTTCTTCTCAAAAGTACCTAAAATGACAAAAGGAACGATTTAGGGCAATATTTGATCAAATAAATACGATTTAGGGCTTAAATGACCCCCTAAAAGCGGTACACTTTTCGCTTCATCACCCCCCCCCCTCAAAATTGCATATGAGGTTGCCATTTTTGATTGAACAAGTGCATAAAAATACAATCTAATGAAATTAGATCCACTTGATGACTGAACGAGCATGGAACAAGTATGAAGCTTGTTGATGAGAATAGTCAGAAACAATAAGATTTCTCTTCTTCCGAAGATAAAGCGCACTCAAGCGTACGCCTTTCTTTTCTTTGAGGAACGGGGCCTGGAGTGTTTTCAGCAGACGCTATTATGTTACTGAAGAACGAGGCCTGAACTGATGTGAACAAACGTCATTATGTTGACATTGAGGCCCGAGGCTTGAACTGTCATGTTCAAACGTCATTGACGTTGAAGAACGAGGCTTGAACTGATGTGTTCAGACGTCATTGTTCATGTTCATCAATTTTGAGTTTCTTGAACCCCTAATTTATGAGATATCAGTCTTTTCGGCAACCAAACTCTGAGTCTTTCCTTAATAGGAGTGAACGATGTACCTGCACTTAAGTGAGGACTACCTGCACTAACATTAAGAGTTTGTTCGCATTTATATGGGTTAGTGATATCAGCATCTAAACCATTTGGGGTTTCACTGTCAACCTTGGTTGTGCAATCAGTGAACATCTTCCTACTAGGTATCCATCTAAGACCAGCAATCTTAAAAATTCTACCCGTCGGTATCCACCTAAGACAAGATCTAGGAGTGTTTGGTTTCTCATGCACAGTGGAAGACATGTTGAGAGAAAACCTCTGTCCTATAGCAATCTGCCTACCAGGTTTTTGAGTATAACTCTTTGGTCCAACGGGCTTGTTGTTGTTTCTAGTCTTAGGGGATTGAACCTTAGCATGAGCATTCACTTTCTTCAGGAATTTTGTTCCACAATCATCATAATTTGCATTAAAAACACATTTCTGACAAGTCGAGCAAACAAAGTGTTTGGATTCAGAAAAAGATCTAGGATTCTTAGAGTGATCTGCTATGGGAATTGCTTTAATCGACATGCAACTACTCTTAGAAACAGGCAAATTCCTAGTCTTTTCATGTGTGTTTTTCTTAGCATCCGCTAGGTTTTGATTCTGAACAATGTCTTTATGTCTAACATGTTCTTTTGGTGTCACAAATAACACACGCTTTGAACTAATCCTAGAAGAACTAGAAGCACTCATATGATGAGGTTTTGCAAAAGCATATTCCTTTTCATTAGGTCTAGACTGTGAAGTGACTGGTTTTGACAAAACTTGTTTCGCATCAACTTGGGAGCCAAACCGTTGTTTTGAAAATTTTGGTCGTTCAGATCTAAACGCAGTCGGTTGTCTAACCACTGATTGGTTTCTAAATAGTTTTGAAACTGGTTTCCCCAAGATTGATGGTTTTGCAAACTTAGTATTCACACTATTTCCTGTTAATTTTCTTAACTCGTTTTTTAATGCTGCAATTGTAAAACCCTTTTCCTGAAGTTGAGCTTTGAATTCATCATTTTTGGCAATCAAAGAAATTGTTTGATCTATATTCTTAGTTCTCATTTCTTTGATTGAATCATGCAGGTCTTTGTAATGCTTTTTCAAAGTCTCATTTTCCTTAAGTAATTTAGCCACTTTAAGTTCCAATTCGATGTTTCTTGTTTTAATTGCATCAATATCATGTTTAGCCTTGACTACATTACTTTTCTCATGCATATTTAGAATCCGTTCTTTCAAATTGTTGATCGTCGAGTTTTTGGCTTGTAGCTGAGCTTTCAAAGTGTTTATTTCAAAAAATTCAGGAAATTCAAGAAATTCCGGATTTTTACATGGTTTGTTAGTTTGAAGACTTTCTTCCTTTTGTTGTATTGCAATTTCAAGTGAAATGCAATATTTTTCAAGTTGTAAGAATCTATTTGAAAGTTCATTATAAACCTCTTTTTCAACCATATCATTCGTTTTGAGAAGCTCAGCCTTAAGCAAAGGACTTTTAACATGATCATGTTCAGCATCCTGGTCAATTTCTCCCCCCTTATGACTCATGTAGGGTATTCACAATACGAGAATCACTATCTTGTGGCTAGTTTGGATCGAACTATGTAAGAATTCTAGAGAGAAGTGGGAGCCTTTAGAGAGAGAAAGTAACTAGTGTAATATTAGCTTCAAAAGGTCCAACCCTTCCCATGTGTGGGAAGGGGTATATATACTACTACATATTACGTCCCTAGTGGACTGTGGAGCGAGCTGACAGTGGGGAAAGCCCCGACCCACTCCACAAATATAGATACTACTAATACTAATACTGATAATACTAAGCTACTGATAATATTACAGATAATCCTACGAGCTATGATGATCAAATAAGTACTCGGGGTGACCGAGTCTTCTGCTGAATATTCATATTCCTAACAATCTCCCCCTAAGGGAGGTCACCCCAGAAGTAATGTTTTGAGTTTCAGTACTTCTTCCTTGGATCTTGACATCATAGCTCGCAATCATTGAATCTTCAATGTCATAGCTTGTTGTGCAAACATCAGTGATCTGCAGATGACTTCTCTTTTGTCATGGATGAACTTTGAGCAATTCTTGAAATTATCATCCCACTTGAGTCTCCAAGTCATCTTTCTGTGGTAATACTCCATGTGATGAAATATACTTAGAGCCGACATGCTCACACGGTATGGTGTCATGATCTTCAGCATCAGAGTGAGCAGAAGCTGTGTTGAAGGTCTTTTAGGGTGATCATGACTTCTTTGATGATGATGTGGTGTGAACATGTGGTGATGGATTGGCATCTTTTCTGCAACCAGCTACAACAGCAACCAGCTACAGCATTCCACAGCAACATCCGCCAGAAATTCCTGCATACGACAGTTAGCAATAATTCGACCGGTACTTACTAGTTTGGACTTCGAGATCGTCAACAGCATAGTGTGAAGACTCTCTCTAATCCTTACCAAGACCGTTCCTAAACGAAAACCCACAGAGGGCTTTTTAAGATTTTACCGTAGTAAATCAACGATTAGGTGAGTCGCTGGAGATCACTCCACGACTGTAGACCGGTTGAAACCGCCGCGACCACAAAGCGTAATCCACGAGGAATTACCTAAGTGACCTGCTTTCAGGGCTGCTTGATGTTGACCCTGGCAGGAATTTCCATTCAATCATTGAGAATTACATAAGTAAATTCTCTCATAAATGTTCTGGCAGATTGCTAAGATCTGCGTAGGACTCATGAGATTACAACTGGTGTCCTTAAGGTTGAACAACCAGTGTAGAAATGATTCGTGTCCCTATGAGATCTTATTATGTATCTCGTGGCTCTAGACTCAATTGTGCGTTTTGATTTGGTGATCGGAGGCTGGAGAGGACTGCCACCTTTTCAATATCATCTAACTCGGAGTGAGAGAGATGATAGGAATGTATTGAACTCCGTGACAATTGAAACAAGAATCCTTTGAGGGACCTTGAGTGGCTAGGGAGGGTTGTGCAGCGTATCACTGGGTCCATGATACTTTGTCTTCAATGCCAGCAATCAACTAAGTGATTCTGACAGACTATGTATTGACCCGGTTTCTGCCTAAGTTGTAAGGAGGGCTATTTCTTTTCACCCTTTCTCTTTACAATTCTTTTTCATTCTTCAACCCCTTCAGTGCTTACCGAGACTTCATAACTAACACCTTGTTGGGTTTGTTCCAGTGTTAGCTCCATCTCAGTCGGCACTATTCCCTTATGCACATATCTCCTTTTTAATCATACCTAAGGACTTCTACACTAACTAGTGGATTGTCCCTGGGTAGATCCCTCCGGCTCTGGCGGGATCGTGGGAACTTGAGCCTAACCTAACCATCCTTATAACTCCATACATTAGTTAAAATGGTAGGTCTTTGATATTCATCCACGATTGCCAAACCAAATCTTTGAAAAATCTCTCCAAGTGTTCATGATTCAGAAACACATTTTTGCAAACACTTGAGAGTTTTATATTTTTTTTTTTTTTTTCAAATGCTCCCCCTCAACATGCGCTCGGTTGATTGTTTTATAAATTTGCACATGTTAGGTAGAGCCTGCACTTTTTGAATTGATCCACTTTCAGTGAACATGACCGATTCGAGACACGCTTACATCACTGGTTAGACCAGCTTGAAATTATTACCCGTCCTGGTCAAGTCCATAGAAAGTTTCTCGAAATGGTACACTCTACTTAGATTCATCTTTTTCGAGACACGCTTACATCACTGGTTAGACCAGCTTGAAGTCATTACCCGGCCAAGACGAATCCTTTCGATTGATGACAGTTCAAGTTTCGTCAATTCTGAGTCACAGCCACACGAGATGCCAAAATCCATTTTTTTTTGTAAAACCATTTGCTCCCCTTAATATATGCATTGATATAAGAAAGTTTTTCGTACATATGGAGGAGCTTGCTTTTATGACCAAAACATTTTGCTCCCCCTCAATATGTGCCATGATTTACAAAATGGTTTAGCACATACGGGAGAGCATACATTAACTTCCAAATCATCACATTTTATCAGAATTTCCTATTTAAATCACATTCTCTCCCCCGATCAAAAATTTCAAACCATTTGAGATTTGTGATCCCAATTGATTTAAATATGTTTAGAAAAATTTGGGAGAAAATGTGGTCAGGTTTAAATGTATTCTGATTTTGAAGCATACTATGCTCCCTTTGAAACAGCGAGAGAGTGTCACTGCTGATGGTTGCACAACTGTGGCAAGGTGTCGGAAATTTGAACACATATGCTCCCCCTCAATTGATGATCCGTTTCCCATTAACATAGTTGTAGTCATTCAATTGAGCGACGGACATTTGTAAAAATTTAGTTCAATTTACTACCTTGTGTAACATCAAGACTCTCTTGAAGAATCAAACAAGATAGAGAATCTTGATGAAAAGAAGACTTCTCTTCTTATATACGAAGTGATGCACTGACACGTACATCAAGTCGGGAGAACATGGATATAAAGTAATCCATGCCCAGGTGAACATCACCCGGTTGGAGAAACAGCTGTCTTTTTGGCGACATGCTTTCCCCATTGTAGAGTGCGGGTTGCAGTATGAAGTAACTGCAAGCCATTAAGACATGTTTTAACTGATTAGTATAACTTCTGCTCGAGCTTCATTTAAAAATCCGTGCCATTGTTGAATGACATTTCTAGATCCGTAAATGTTATCGATAAACAGAAGACATGCCTAGGTAGGACTATTTTTGGTATTTTCTGATTTTTTGATTTTTTATGGTTTTTATAGATTTTATATTTTTGTATTTTTCTTTTTGATATAAGATATATACAGCTATGTACAAGGATACAAGAAGACAATCCTTTACTCCTCCTTTTCTTCCTGAAGACACTTGAGGGTTTCAGGAGTCATGCTTTTCATGCCAAGGCGTGGGAGAATAAACTGAAACCTTTCTCTTGGGAGGGCCTTGGTGAAGATATCAGCTAACTGAAACTCTGTCCTCACGAAGTATAGTTCCACAATTCCTTTTTCCACTTGTTCCCTGATGAAGTGATGCCTGATGTCGATGTGTTTTGACCTGGAGTGCTGAACATTGTTACAACAAAGAGCAATGGCGCTTTTGTTGTCACAATATAGGGGAATTTTGTTGTATGAGAATCCATAGTCCGAAAGCTGTGATCGCATCCAAAGGATTTGTGCACAGCAAGCAGACATAGCAATGTACTCAGCTTCAGTAGATGATATAGAAGTACTCATCTGCTTCTTTGAAGACCAACTAACCAACTTTTCCCCTAAAAATTGAGCTCCTCCTGAAGTACTTCGACGTGTGTCTTGACATCCCGCATGATCAGCATCTGCGTATGCCGTTAACTCCATTGCAGTGTCCTTAGGATACCAGAGACCCATATGAACCGTGCCTTGAAGATATCGGAAGATCCTTTTCACTGCTTCAACATGCTTCTTGGTTGGTCTGGATTGATACCGAGCACACATACACACAGCAAACAGAAGATCTGGTCTGCTAGCCGTGATGTACATCAAAGATCCAATCATGCTTCGATACTGTGTGATATCAACTGGAATCCCTGAAGGATCTTCATCCAGCTTCGTTCTATCAACCATGGGAGTGTCAACAGGTTCACTTGAATGGAATCCAAACTTTTTCAGGATCTCGTTGGCGTATTTGGATTGATTGATGAATATGCCCCCGGGACTTTGAGAAACTTGTAGTCCTAAGAAGAATGACATTTGTCCCATCATGGACATTTGGAATTTGGAATTCATCTCCTTTGAGAAACTATTACATTCACCAGGATCTGTTGAAGCAAAGATGATATCATCTACATATATCTGAACTAGCAGTAGATGGTTTCTTGATTTCCTGGTGAATAGTGTAGGATCAACAACACCCTTGGAGAATCTGTTTGCTAGGAGGAACTTGGACAATGTATCATACCATGCCCTTGGCGCCTGTTTTAGCCCATAAAGAGCCTTCTTCAAGCGGTAAACATGAGTAGGGTTCTCAGCATCCACGAATCCTTCAGGTTGACTCACATAAACTTCTTCCTTTAAGTCACCATTCAAGAATGCCGTTTTGACATCCATCTGGTAGACTATCATATTACGACTAGCCGCATTAGCTAGGAAGATTCTTATAGCTTCAATTCTAGCAACCGGAGCGAACGATTCTTCAAAATCAATGCCCTCTTCTTGTCTAAACCCTTTAGCAACTAGCCGTGCCTTGTTCTTTAATACATCACCATACTCGTCAAGCTTCACTTTGAAGATCCACTTTAAAGCAATGATCATTGCACGCTCCGGAGGAGGCACTAATTCCCATACTTCAAGTCGATCAAATTCATGGATTTCATCCTGCATAGCCTGGAACCAGCAATCTTTAGTCATAGCTTCTTTGGCATCTTTTGGTTCGACTTTAGACAGTACGGAATTGAAGAAGCACCATAGTGCATCCGTGGCTAGTTGATTACGTGTGGATACTGGACGTGAGGGATTGCCTATGATGTTGTCGATTGGATGATCACTGGTCCATTTCCTGAGATGGTCGTGAGGTTGAGGGTTATGAACAGAAGTAGCAGTGCTGTGTTCCTCAGGTAAGAATGTGTCTGATGGGTGTTCAGGAGCAAATATGTTTTCAAAAGGAACCTCTTCAACAGGAGCAAAAGGATTAACTTCCGACGAATTATTATCTGAAGATTCTTGCATTACTGGAGAAGATTGAACGTTTGATGACGAAGGCGATTGACTGGCAACAGGAGCATTGTGACTGACTGATACTGAAGCTGCAGGGCCTTCTGAACCTTGTGGGGCTTGAACCTCATCCGTAGGAATTATAGCTGGTTCACTCGGGATAGTTCCATTCGTTGGCTCAAAGTATTCATCAAACATAGGATCGAATAACTTCTTCAACTCCTCACATGTAGGTGGCACATAAGAATCTGCAGGCGTGGAATTCTGTACAAGTCCTGAACTAATGGGTCCAGGAGACAAAAGGTGAAGATCGGGTCCAGAACTGATTTGTCCTGAAACAGGTAGCTCACTCAGCTCATCGAACGTAACATGAATGGTTTCCATGATTTTACGGGTCCTTTTATTGTAGATTCGATACCCTTTACTGTCTGGTGCGTATCCAACGAAAATACCTATATCTGCTTTAGCTCTTAATTTTCCCAGGTCTTGACTATCGTTAGTTGGATAGCACAGAGCACCAAACACACGCAGAAAGGAAAGATCTGGTTTCTTGTTATGAATTAACTCGAAGGGAGTCTTCTCATGAACCGGATGAATTAGGGATCGGTTTTGAGTGTAACATGCTGTCGCTATAGCTTCTGCCCAGAGAAACATCGGTGTCTTTGAAAATATAAGCATGGTTCTTGCAGCCTCCACCAGAGTACGGTTCCTTCGTTCAACCACCCCGTTCTGTTGAGGCGTGCGAGGGATACTTTTCTGATGCGTGATGCCAATACTTTCATAGAAATTACGGAGTTGTTGGTTAACAAACTCAGTACCATTATCTGTGCGGATGATTCTGACAGTTTTATCTAGCCTTACTTGCAGCTGTTTTATCAGTTTAATGATAACCTCTGGAGTTTCGTCCTTGGTTCTCAAAAACTTTACCCATGTGAACCGAGAATAATCATCTACTATCACCAGAACATACTTCTTTCCATTTATGGTTTGTATTCTCATTGGACCGCACAAGTCCATGTGGAGGGTGTGAAGAACTTCCAAGTTGGTGTTGACGGTTTTAGGCTTGTGGGTTTGTTTCTTGCTTTTACCCAGTTGACATGCAGAGCAGAGATGATCTTTCTCATATTTCAGTCTGGGCATCCCTCTAACAAGATCTTTACGGGAAAGATTATTTATGGTACCGAAGTTCAAGTGGTTCAAACGACGATGCCACAGCCATGATTTAGTTTTAGAGGCTTTAGAAAGCAAGCATATTGGAGAGGACTTCAACATTTCTTCAATTGATATGGTGTATAGATTGGTGCCCCGACTGCCCTTGAGGAGATCTAAACCATCCAATTCTCTGACGAAACATGTATGCTTTCTGAAAGCCACTTCCAGATCAGAATCACAAAATTGTCCCACAGAAAACAGATTGTGTCCTAGTCCTTCCACATAATATACCCTTGAGATTACACTATTACCAAACACATAATCTCCATAACCCATAATAGCACCAAAGTGGTCGTTCCCAAATCTAACTGTCCCGATAAACTTTTTCACGAAGTTCTTGAGCCGTGAGCGATCTCCAGTCATATGTTTTGAGCAGCCTGAGTCCAAATACCACAGGACGATTTGTACGACCTGCATTTGAAACCAGACAACAATGGATAACTGAAAAATGTGGATCCCCAAGTGCAATTGGGGTCCATTTGGTCAGCACACACATATTCAGGTACCACAGATTTCACAGATGCTGCTATCTTTACTGTGGAGACAGAACTTGAGACAGGACAAGACCTAGATGGAAGGCATTGTGATTCTAAAGGCAAAATTCTACCAGTTGGTCTCCATTCCATATTCTTCACAATTTTATGCATATTCATTTTAGGTAATGGTCTCTGTTTTCCTAAATTGAATTTCCTTCTAGTGGGTCTCCATTCCTTAACTTTTACACTTTTATGCTTATTCATTTTAGGTAACGTGCACGGTTGTCCTAAATTGAATGTCCTTCCAGTGGGTCTCCATTGATAGCCTACGCTAGCAAATGTTTTTCCTGTTGCTTTCCAAACCTTTTTGCATGCTTTAGTTATCCTACCATTCTTAACATGGGATGATGCAGAAGACAACAGAAAAGACACAACACATTCATCATGATTAGCAGAAATTAAACAATTGTCGCAAGTTTTACAGATAGCATTAGAATTCGAATTAATTACAGTACTTCTGATACTAGAATCAACACGATTCATCCTACTCATTGTAAACTTATTGTTCCTAGGTTGGGCTTCTACATTCTTCAAGTGATCATTCATAGCTGGCGCAGTCATATCCTTTCTTTCATTTCCTCTAGACCTTGACCCGCTAGCTTGGGTGTCACTTTTTACTCCTGTAGAAGCATCGAAGGTAACATTAGTTTGTTTTTCTGCCACATGCCTTCCTGATAATGATGTGTTGTGTTCTGATGTTTTGGGTGGTAGGTCAAAGGCTACATGCTTGTTCACAACATTGGATGATGATGCAACAAATCTATCTCTATGGCCTCTAAACTTAGGAATTGAGCCTATGGCATATTCTAAGTTTTCCTGAATCCTTTTCGTGAGTTTGCATGCATAGACAACTGCTTGATCAAGTGGCTTATCATTCCTATCCTCTTCAACTACCTCACGAAGTGTGTCAAGGCCTTCTCTAAGATGATCTAGATATGTTTGATGGGCAAGGCTGTTATTTCTAAGCTTAAGCGGAATGTCCCCAACATCAACATCATACTTTTTACTATTAGTAGCCTTTGGTGCATCACCATTACAAGTGGTGCATGGCATTTTACCTTTCACCCGAACCTTCAGATTCTCAATTTCATTTGTCAAAGAGGTTATTTGATCATTGTGATTGTTTCTTGTGACTTTAATAGAATCATATAACTCTTTGAAATGTTGTTTAACCTTTGAATTTTCTTCTCGATAACACTCATTTTCATAATGTAACTTATTTATGGTGTTTTGATATTGAAAATTCTGAGAATCTGAAGACGAAGGTTTATTGGTGCCATATGCTTCACACTTGTTGGATTTCAATTGGGCAATTTGGGCCCTCAGCAGTCGAATCGTGTTCGTGTGAGCTTGAATTGTCTCATCTCGTTTGCTTAATTCAAAATACGTATCAAATTCAGGAGCATCCAAGGATGTCTTGTCATTTGATATTTTCTGTTTTTCATTTAAGTGTTGATATTTCAATTGCAAATTGAGAAATTCGACTTCCAATTTTGAGAAACGTTTAACCATATTATCATGGTCATCTTTTTGAATTTTTTCAAGCAATTTTAAATTCTCCCCCTCAAGCTCAACAACACGATTCTGGGTGACATTTAACGCAATAGCATACTCATTAAATTGACAAGCAGACAATGCAGAATCAGTGACAGTGTAAAATACATCTTGTGCAATACATTTAGCAATCAAGTTGTCATTAGTGATGAGTATGTTTTTTCTTTCAATCTCACGACTCTTAAGTTCTATTGCATGTTCATTCACCTCATTTTCCATATCTTTAAACACTACTTTCATTTCATTTATTTCGGCTTTAAGGGCAGTTTGCAACCCTTCAAAGTGTTCTTTAAGTAGATTAAAGAATGGCATGACCTCAGTTAAGTAACACCTTTTTGCATGTTCAAAACACCTTTCCCCCTCAGTAATGCCAGTTGGTGTGATTCTCTTCTTACATGTTTTCTCAAAATCAGCAAATAATTGCCAAAGCACATATAAGCTAATAAAGGTTTTGCATTCAGTGGGAAGAGACAAAGGCACCAGATTCCTAGGTGTATTGGGAGGATACACCGTTATGGACGCAACTTTTCTAATGAGGGGGGTGTTGGCCTTAAGTTTATCTTCCTTAAGTTTTTCACTATCTTGTTTCCAAAATATCTGTTCAGGTGTTAACTTCTTTTGAGGAGCAAACACAGTCAAACGATTTTCCTCATAATAATCATGGGGTTTGATTATTATTCGTCGGGCTATGCATTCGGGATCCCTCATTTTCTCATTCATTTTTTCTTTCGTTTTCTCACTTAACTCATCCTCTTCATCAGTGTAGATATGCTCAGGTTGGTCATGAATAGGCTTAATCATCACATTACCATCATATAGGGCAGGTTGAAGTACTTGCATACCCCTAAGGATGGTCGACTTTGGTTCACCTATCATGATTTTACTATGCTTATCACTCAACTTTCTGTGCTTATGAATCATTTGAGCAGTTTGTATGGTTTGATTTTGTGTGTACAACTTATCTTCAAGCTTATTTTTTAACGTCTTGAGTTTAGAGAAATCATTTAAAAGAGTTGTTTCTTTTTGTTTGAATTCTTGCTTAAGTGTTGTTACACACTTTTGTGCTTCCTGTTTTTGTTTGACAGACTGCTCTAGTTGACTTTTCAAAGAACTTAACTCTAACTTTAATGTTTCTTCTCGCACTCTAGACTCTTTAATAAGTGTACTCATTTGACCTTCTAATTTCTGCTCACGACCATTAAGCTCAAACTTAGCACGCTGTTCATACATAGCAACTTGTTCTTTATAGATGTTAAGTCTAGTGATCAAGTTATTATCAGGGACAGGCAATTGGCTCTCATGGTACACACATGCATTATCTACATTACTCGCATTGTCTAAGGCACGTACATTACTCATAGCACACACATCATTATTGACAAAGGATTCACCATTTGGTACATCAGGCAAGTTGTTGCTATTCAAATACTGTTCATATGAGACAATATTGCTATTTTCCATATCAACATCACTTGAGTCAGAAACAACCGCCTGATGTACTTCTTTGGGAATCTGATGTCCCTCGACAATATTATATGTGTCATAAATTTTTAGTACCTCAGAAATCACGGATGCATTAGAAGAACCAGCTTGACGAGATGAGGCCAGGGAAGACAAGTTAGCCATGAAGATTGTTTGAGCAGTAGGTTCATCATCCACATCAGAGTCAAATGCATCACAGTCATCTGCCTTGAAGACGTTAGGATCATTAAGTGCCAGATCCTGAACAGGTTTCTCATCCACATCTTCATCAAAAGTATTTCCTCCATCTCCTGCCAAGAACAATAACTCTTCCTCATCCAATACAGCACCATTTTCTTGAGCTTGCATTAACAGCATCTTGTCTTTGAAGTAATCTGAGTTCTGAGGACGTTTAGGTTGATTGCAGTTTCTAGCAATATGTCCAAGCCCCCCACAATTATAACACTTGATCTGTTTTCCTTGCCCCTGATTGGCATTTCCTGCTCTGTTCTGCACATAACCTCGACCCATGTTTCTACCAGCTCTCCCTTGCACATTCTGGACCACAATTTTCCCGTCCTCCACCATTGCTAGATTGCGTGGGTTGGAAGAATTCCTTAACTGATTGTTGGTCTGAGGGAGTGATGCTTGAAACTGTTGAACCAGTAGAGATACTTGATTGGTGAGGTTGTCAATCATTTTGTCGGTCTGAGAGTAGCCTGAGTCAAGTTGTGAACTCATAGCAGGTACTTGTGAGTGAAGTTGGTGATAGCTTGGATAGGATGATGATTGGATTGTTGGTTGTACATTTGTCATGAAAGCCAGTGGGTCATTCGTAGTTGAAGGATTCAACTTTTCTCTCAGCACCCGATCATAGACAGCATGCTTCTCATGTTGTTGCAGGTAAGCATACAGCTGTTCATAGTTAGTCGCCCTTAAGCCTTTGTTGAGTTTGACAGCAGTAACAAATCTGTCCCATTCCGGAGTCATGTTGTTCACAAACTTTGAGTTAAGTTGGATGTTGGGCATAGTCATTCTGATCATTCTCATATCATTCACCAACTTATGAAATCTCACATAGTAGTCTGTGACATTTTCTCCTGGGTTCATTTTGAAATGCTCGAACTCATCATACAGCTGTGACTCACGATCTTCCTTTGTGAGTTCTGACCCTGCCAACAACATTTTAACGTTGTCCCACACAGCCTTGGCTTCAGTGTTAAAATTGATGAGCTTGTATACATCCTTTGGAAGACCTTGAATAACTATGTTGGAAGCTCTAATGTCGGCATCATACCTCTTCTTTTCTTCTTCATTAAGATCATTGTAGTTTCTAGGTCTGTCTATGCCCCAAGTTACAGTACCATCTTCACCAGTTGTAACAACGTCTCTGGTGGTACCCATCTGATAAGGTCCTTCGTCAATTGACTTAAGAATGTTAACACCATTATCTTTACCCAAGCAGTAAAGTCTAATACGTTGTGCCCAAGACTCATAATCCGTCCTATCTAGCATAGGTGGACGAGTGTCAGATCCTGCTGCCTGAATATCATCTGATGATGTACTTGATGTGGTAGCCATAGTAACTACGGGATTTTACTGATCTTGTGATTTAACCGAGAAATCGAATCTTTCGCGGGAATTTCTAAAATCACCAAGACACAAACCGCCTAGACAAACCGAGTTCACACCAAAGACACAAACCGCGTACTTGCCAAAGAGACAAACCGAGTTCACACCAAAGACACAAACCGCGTATTCGCCAAATAGACAAACCGAGTTCACACCAAAGACACAAACCGCGTACTTGCCCAAGAGACAAACCGAGTTCACACCAAAGACACAAACCGCGTATTCGCCAAATAGACAAACCGAGTTCACACTAAAGACACAAACCGCGTACTTGCCAAAGAGACAAACCGAGTTCACACCAAAGACACAAACCGCGTATTCGCCAAATAGACAAACCGAGTTCACACTAAAGACACAAACCGCGTACTTGCCAAAGAGACAAACCGAGTTCACACCGTAGACACAAACCGCGTACGCACCGAAGAGACAAACCGCGTTGGCTCAAATTTCCAAACCTGTCACTATCAATGCCGTTTGTCCTTTAGCCCAAACTAGTATAAAGACAAACCGAGTTCACGATGCTACACAAACCGCATTCAAGAATCGTCCAAGCAGCACAAACCGCATCCAAGAACTTTTGAAAGAAAAGTACTCGAATCACCCACAAACACCACACGAGCCTTAAATCTGTGAATCCAAACACTAACTACCACTCTAATACTAATCTTAATCTAGAAAGTACAAAGAAAAACAACTTCTAATCACTAAACAAAGTACAAATTGAGATTTATGCTACTAAACAAACAAAATAAAAAAAACTTCAAAACTACAATTCGAATCCAACAAAAACCTCAAGAACTACACTAATTCGTGAATACCAACTCTCATGGACCTAACCATGGCTCTTGATACCAATTGTAGGGTATTCACAATACGAGAATCACTATCTTGTGGCTAGTTTGGATCGAACTATGTAAGAATTCTAGAGAGAAGTGGGAGCCTTTAGAGAGAGAAAGTAACTAGTGTAATATTAGCTTCAAAAGGTCCAACCCTTCCCATGTGTGGGAAGGGGTATATATACTACTACATATTACGTCCCTAGTGGACTGTGGAGCGAGCTGACAGTGGGGAAAGCCCCGACCCACTCCACAAATATAGATACTACTAATACTAATACTGATAATACTAAGCTACTGATAATATTACAGATAATCCTACGAGCTATGATGATCAAATAAGTACTCGGGGTGACCGAGTCTTCTGCTGAATATTCATATTCCTAACAACTCATATTTGTTGAATCAGGAGTGGTATTGCTATCAGCCTTTTCCAACAGATATGTGTCATAAATAGGTTCAAATTGATCAGTATGTTGTTGTTCACTAGCAAGGACATTATGTTGAACAGTTAAATGTACCTCAGCAAATGGCACTTGGTCATTTGTTGGTCTGATATCTGCATCCACACCATGTGTGATATAATTCTCTGAACTGCTGCTTGTTTCATGCTTATCTGACTTTGTCCCACTGCATTCTGTAACTGAACTAGCATCTAATGATTTACTCGAATAAACCTTAATCTCTCTTCTTTGCATCAAGTTTTCATTCATCTTGATGTCATACTTTCGTTTGTGTTGTTCTCTTTCATCAATGCACATCTTAACATTACCCATGTATTGGAGTAATGTTTCTCTGAACAAGTCAATTTCGATTCCAGTGCAATCAGCAAAGCTCTTTTCTATCATTTGACTGTCATAGACCCAAGTGTATTGCGAATTGATGAACAATTGAAGTTGTTTGTTGATCACCCAAAAAGCAGCCATGGAACCAGATTCATGAAATTCTTCTCTGTCAAGTTGATGTTCTAGTTGATCCAAGTTCAGGAACATTGTCCCTGTGAAAGTCTGAACATCTTGACCAAAGAGTGATGCAAATGCTCTTTCGAATCCTCCCATGGAACTAGGTTTTTCTGAGAGAAGCTTGAGATGTGAATGAAGTAGTCGAAAGTATTTCATGCAACTTTCCTTTGCATTATCTTGCAATTTTTGTAACTGATGCAACTCTCTCTCATGTGAATTAGAGCACAAAGATTCCATTTTAGTATTATCTGTCTCAAAGACGTTTGTCTGTTGTTCTTTGTTGGGAATCTTATGTTCATCGATCATGTCGTACAATTTGAGTACCTCAGCTATGACTGAATCCGAAGTGTTTGACATGATATGAACGTTCACGGGATTTTACAAGTCTATGATTTAAACCGAGAAATAGAATCTTTTGCGGGATTTTACAAAATCAAGAAAAAACCGTGAGACAATGATTAATTGAATGTGTTATGATAACGGTTGGATCGGTTCGATGATTAGTGATTGTATGTTAAGAGTGATGATTGTTTGTTGGATTAGGTTTGGTTGAAATGAGTTTAAGTGATGAAGCAAACAAGTCTCAGTGAATTTCAGACAAATCTCAATAGACAAAAACGCATCTTCTTGAGACAAATCTCAAATGGCAAAACGCAAGATCTGACAAACTCTTCTAGACAAAATGCAGTGAAGTCCAATTAGCAAACAAAATCCAACAACCCAAAGTAACTTTCAACTGAGTTTAGCCCATAATTAAAATCCGAACATTAATACTGAACCTAACACTCATACGCTAAATCTTACTCAATGAAAAGAACGCAATCACCAACTATTTCACATAAACCGAAAGTATTCATCCATTGAGTTTGTTTAATCCGAACAATAACACATACACCACATTGACATTTGTTGATGTTACACCATACGAATCAAATACTCGCGAACCAAATACGGGTAAGGCTTGTTTCGATCTTTTGTTTTTGTGTTAAACCGAATCAAAAGAAAGATGAAAACTTAAGGTTTTTGTTTTTGTTTTTCTTTTAAATTTTTCGGATATGAAAGGATGTTATGCTCCACAAAGATCGATGATGGTTAATCTCTTTTGGCTCTTGTCTTAGGACTAATCTTGGTTACACAAAAGAGAAACTGAGATCAAAATCATTTTTACTTTTCCTTTTCGTTTATTGCTGATGTTTAACCGAACGAAGAGGATGGATGAGACGAATTAGTTTTGTTCCTCTCTTTTGATTGTTCGAATATTTAAAGAAGTTAATCTTCTAAACGATCTGTGATGAATAATCTCTCGTGGTTTAATACTTGAACGAATCTTGGTTCACAAAAAGAGATTTTTGAGATCTTGTTGTTTGATATGGGACTGTTTGTATGACATTTTGTTTCGTGAGATGGGATTAGGATAGGTTATATTTCTGTAAAAGGTTGTTATCGTGAGGTAAGGTGACGGGTTTAGCTTAGGATAGTTTGGATTTGTTGTAGTTGAATGGTTGCTGGTTCTGGTGTTATTTTCCCTCTTCCTCTTCTACTTAATCATTTTCGTTTAAGCTTTAATCTGTTACACGTCTTGATCAAAACACAACACCAAATCGCAACCTATCAGTCAAAACGCAACAGACTTTTAAGACAAAGCGCAGTTGACTTTTAATTTTGGCAGAGTTTGGTTTAGTTTGACCAAAAAAATCTTCAAAACGTAACCTGATTATCAACTCGCAATGGGCAAAACGCAATCAAACTATGGTCAAATCGCAGTTGACCAGTCAAACCGCAATGAGCTGTCACTTTCGTGCTATTTTGTCTTTTTCCCTTTTTCAACAACAAACCAAAACTCAAAACAGATTCCAGGCAAATCTCAATATGTACCAACCCTTTATACCTCAAATCGCAACCAAGAACTACCAAATCTCAACCAAGAATACCACCAAATCGCAACCAAGAAACAAAACACAAAAACTCTCGAATAAGCCTTAAATATCCACGAAACTAATGAAATAAGCTATCTAGTAACCAAGGTAACCTACAATAATTATTCTAAACATGAAAGTACAAGCTTACAACACTACTAACCACAAACAAGGCTTAAACTATGATGTTTTCTATCTTTTCTATTCGAACCAAAGAAAAGAAAAGAAAACAACCAATGAAACAATAACCATGAATCCAACCACTAATCAAACTAACCTAACCAAGGCTCTTGATACCAATTGTAGAATACTAGATATCATAACACACTCGTGATTCTTGTATATGGCCGAATCTTAGAGAGAGAAAGAGAGGAGAGTGTGAGTTCTAGTGAGAGAAAGTGAAAGAGAATTGTATTGAATGATTAGAAGCTCCAACCCTTCCCATGGGTGGTGAAAGGCTTATATATACAAGTAACATAAACACCCCACATGGGCTGTAGATTGAGCTGACAGTGGGTAAAGACCCGACCCAATACCATAAATACTACTATGACTAAACTAGTATTACGATAACTAAACTAATACTAATAAGCCTACGAGCTAACTTAATGCTAATAGATACTCGGGGTGACCGAGTCTTTCATATGAATATTTATATTCCTAACATTTTATAAACTTGTCAAATTCTAAAGTTTACTTCTTAAAAAGCTTTAATATAACAAAGTAGTTAATAAAGTTTTAGCGTGTTTTCTTGTATAAAAATGATGTGTGTTTAAGCACACATCAAGAACCAATCAGAAGAGTTCAAGCAAACAAGAGGAATGTTCAAGTGCATT
The DNA here is from genome assembly GCA_021014915.2 of Artemisia tridentata subsp. tridentata. NCBI lineage: Eukaryota > Viridiplantae > Streptophyta > Magnoliopsida > Asterales > Asteraceae > Artemisia > Artemisia tridentata. Next base: position 118,629,768 of record CP139506.1, on the reverse strand, counting down.
GAAAGGTTCCTAACCAAGATTAACAAGAAATTGGACAGGCAGTGAGAGGTTTTTATGAGTGTTTGGTACAATATCTCTAAAACAATGATGTTTGATGTAGTTGTCTACTTCTAGGATGATAACCTGATATTTGACGATTATGTGAACTAACCATGTCTTGCAGGTAGATAACATCTTGATGTTATCATTTTTCATTTTGTTTCACATTATTAGTGAAATTATTAGCCCCTGCTTAATCTATACCCTTACATTTGTTAATACTTGTTTTATTGTTATTTTCTAATCACAACTAATTAATTACACATGTTTTAGAAAAAAAATCGACATTTGAACGGGGTTCGGGGGGCCAAATTTGCCCTCTGTTTACTTTTTTGGCCTGGCGGATGAGACGGAACCAAAAATTTGGTTCCCTCCGTCCAAAAATTTGGTGCCGCCAAATTGCATATGACGGATCAGGCGGAACCAAAACCAGGGTTCCGCCCGTTCAATCGTTTGGTTCCACCAGCCAACAGCTAAATTTTTTAAATTTTCATTTAATTCTGCACTCTAGATCAATCATTTTTGTTACTAGGATACTTTTTACTGATATTCAATCATACTAGGATCAAATTATCTCACTTGGACCAATAGGATAACCATTTCCCACCAAAATTTGAAATTTCTCATAAACACCTCAAGGAACCTTTCTCTATAAAGGAAGGAACCCTCAATTTGGTTCCTTGCAATCCGTGGGTGTCTGACATCAAAGATTTTGTAATGATTGAAACTCATTTACTGCATATCTTACTTATATCACTCAACACAACTCCATTGGATTGACTTAAGTTGATTGGACTTGTTCATTAACACTTCAATATCATTAGGAAAGACCATTGTTGTATGGATTAACATCAAATCAAAACACATTTTTCCATGAATCTTGACTTCTATAAATTAGAACCTCCAGTATGATCATTCTTCACACCTTCACCACAACTTCATTAAAATCTTAGCATCTCTTAAGCAAAACCAAAATGACAAAATCCACCAACTCATCACCCTCCACTAGGCCACCTAGAAGAACCGCAAGGATTAGTATCAAGCCTTGTTGGTTCGTTAACCTAAACTCATCATCATCAGACTCTTCACCAATAACCATCTCATCACCCATCAGAGATGAAAATTTCTTGACTCTAAGTACTCCAACACCTCCACCAAGATCACCTATCATAGTAACCACTCCACCACCAACTAAAACTCCAATAGCAACCACACCACCTCCCGCTCCATCACAACCACCAAAATCACCATCACCTCCAAAGTCTCCAAAACTAGAACCCATCGAACTTTTTGCTACACAAACAACTTCTCCTCATCCATTCTTGAAAACTTTGGAAGCCTTGCCACCAAGAACATCAAATCCACCACCTCTACCATCGTTTGCATCAATCGAGCGTATTGCTCATCAACAACCTCGGGCATCATTCATGCCCAATGAGCCTTTTCATAGTGAACCATCTCAACCACAACCCCTACTTTTTCACCCTATATATAGGGAAATCTATGGGCCACTCTATGAAGACCATCCACATCATGAAATCCACAATGATCAACCTCCACCACAACCTCAAACTCAACAACCTCAATCCTTTTTCCCTACTCTTGAGGACATTGATGAGTCCATGTGGATTGACCCTCCAAGCTCACAAGAAATCCGTAATATCCACAATGAAATGAATGGTCTCATCACCTTCAAAAAGATGATAGGTTCCCACATTCAAGAAGCTATGCAAGAAGTCTTGTTCTCAAATGCAACCAACATACCACCACCAAACACCTCTCAAGCACATAACACTCAATCAACAAATCCACCACCACTACCAAATGGTCCATAAACTACAGGATGAAATGAGGTTCATCCTCCAACACATCCTCGAACGTTTAAACGCTCTTTCCCATCCTCCTCCTCAATAGAACAACTAGTATGGATGAAATAATAACATTAGGACTTTCTTATCTTATGATTTTTTTTCTAAGTTATTTTTTCTTTTTTATTGTTCTAGGATTTTTTCTTTCTAAATTATCTTTTTATTTTTTGCATTCTATTTCACCATCGTCATTATTGTCTCACTATTATGACTTTGGTCATAAAATTTTACTAATGTATGATTTTTGTCACATTTGTGTGTTGGTTGTGTTATTTATTTATTTTGTACATTGTTTGGATGGTTGGTTTGGATTATCTATCACTAACCATTTGTTTTGTAGCACTCAAAATCCATGTATCTTTTACTTGGCACCCCATGTAGGGGGAGTATTAGCCAAGGGGGAGCTAATTAAGCTCGGGCTTGCACTACATTCCGCTACACTTCTCTTCTTTTTGTTTCGACAAAAAGGGGGAGAAAATATTAAACTCAAACTCACATATTTTATATAATTTAAAACATCTAAATGGATTTAAAAAGTTGCATAAAACAAGTTTAATCTATATTTTTAAAGACTTACACTTTATTTATATCATTGCTTAATAATAAACTTTATGTTTTGTGCTCAACAAAAGGGGGGAGATTGTAAATACAAATATCGTTCGCCTAAAAACGTTATTTATATTTTACGATATTTGCTATATTTTGTTAACGACAATTACAGACTTTATATTAGCAAAACATAAATATAGTTGAGTCCTTGCATATATAGCTACAAGTCTTTCTTAAACACAAATAGATTTTTACATAAGTTACAAATTGTTTGTTCATAAATAGTAGTTTAGTCATTTTAAGAAAAGTGCCACATTAGATGTTAAAAACAAATAAAGTGCCATATTAGGTGTTTAAGTAAAATTGGTTTGTTTTACAATGAATAAAAATGTATCTTATAATAACATAAGTAATCAAACATTTTTAGTAATTCATTAACTAACTAATTACTTCTTAATCAAACTTCATTTAGCTATATAGTAGATACATTTTACAAGTTTACTTCCATATACATTTTAATCTAAATGAAATTGTATTTTTACCTCATGGCATGTATCATCCTATTCTAGATTGCATATCTCTTTAGGATCTTTGGAAGATATGGTTAATATTTTGTTTAGATTGTCACTATAGAATTCTTGAAAGATATGGTGTATATTTTGGTTAGATTTGATGAAGATTTTGGAGATCTCTCTGACAGGTCGCGCGAAACCAAATGACTACACGGATGGAACCAATTATTTGGTTCCGCCCCATCCGTGAGTTGCTGGCACTTGTTGCCTATAAATAGCAAGCCACACATTGTTGTTTTTTCATCACTTACAAACATAACAACAGCATACATTCTCTCATTCATCATTCCTTATATCTAATTCATTCATATTTCATTTTAGTGAGCTTCTTTTGTAGCAAGAAGATCAAAGCATTACTTAAAGACATACAAGCTTCAACAGTGTGTTGCAAAGTCTTGTTTGTTCATCACAGTGTGAATTGTTGTTATTCATACATCATTGTTTGTACCAAACTCTCATAAACCTCTGTAGTGATCGGTTAGTATTTTAGTCCTCAAAATACGTAGTGTGACGGGAGTGGTTGTGCCCTTGTAAAAGAGCTCGACATCTAGCTTTGTGTCGGAAATATTGTGTAAGCGACGTGTAAAGGTTTTCTCCGCCGGTTAAAGGAGCTTGTTGATTAGTGAAGGATACTCTCGAGTTGGATACTCGGGGAGTAGAGTAGGGCAAGGAAAAAGAGTCCTTGTAGACCGAACCACTATAAACACTCGTGTTGTGGTTTGATCGTTTCTTTCTTTACTTGCATATTACTTATCATTTATAATTTACATTTGTCGAATTCACATAAAGTTATCAAAGTAAATTAATTTTAAAACGGTAAAACTATTCAACCCCCCTTCTAGTTTTCACATGGTGTATGTTTCGTTTTTAAAGTTGTACCAACAATTTCTAAGAAAATATGGTACAACATGTTAATACATATATGGATACTTTATTCACAAATTTTAGACAATTTCACAAGAATGGAACAATTTTTTTGAGTGACCAAATTGGAACACTCATAAAGTTTACTCATAAAGTTTAAAGAAGAATTTTGATTAGTGAAAAATGAAAGGAGACAATTATTTTGAAGCCTGCGAAGAAAAACACTTTTAACTTTTAAACGTGGAAAATATGTAAACTAAAACAAAATCTTTAAACTCCCAAATAAGCTTTATCGATATTTGGAAACTATGTAACCTAAAACAAAAGCTTTAAGCTATTGTGTTTCCGAACCAATAGTAACACCAAATAGTCAAATAATGTTCAACCATAGCTATTACAACTATCAAAAGTCTAAGTCAAACCACATAATAGTAACCATATCAATTCAATTGTGCATTTCTTTCTCAGGTAGACATAACACCATACTTTATGGACATCCATCACATCTCTTTTTTGCACAACCGAACTCTTTTGAAGATACATGTATCTTTTTTCATCTACTCTATCAACATCACCAATACCATCATCACATTTTGTAGGTAATATTACATTTACTTTTCCAAATGTGTTCATCACCTAAAAGTAAAAATAATACCAAAATCATTTATTTGTTATACAAATTAAAAGAGTTTATGTGAAATCAAAGTTTCGAGTCAACCACGGTTTATTGCATATTTTTTGAAAGAACAACAAAACAAAGTTTTAATATGTACTTTATTTCAAGCAAATATTTAAAGCATAGTTTATGAATATATAGTTTATTTCTTTTTGGATTACTCTCCTATCATTAACATATGATGTATTTTGTTTCTTTTAAAAAGTAATTTGCTAGTTTTTGTTATAACGTAAAGTAACAACATTGTCAAAAGAGTAAAGTTTCATATACCAAATTGTGTAATTTGGTAACATTATTATTGTATGTCAACAAACTTTTCACAAACATACTAACAATATACTACTATTTTTTTCAAAAAAACAAAATCCGTAAAGCAAGAAAGAAGAACAGATATATAAACAATGGATATTAAGAACACTTTTTTTACAAAAAATTAAGATCAACAAAGTAAAAACAAATCTTGAAAAAGATAACATCAATATAAAAATTGTGAAGAACAATTACCAAAAAACTCACCCATCGTGAAGAACAATTACCACAAAAAAAATCACCCATCTTCACATCCGCCATTCCACCACCACTACTTCAAGATCACAATCTAGGGAAAATAAACCTTAAATCAAAAATAAAGAACATAAATCAAAATCTGCATAGATAACTCATTTATATGAATTGCAACCTCTCTTTAATATCCTACCCTTTATGCTTCTTCCTTCAATATCAGATTCACCACCAGCAATCATATCTAAACCATATAGAATCTAAATATATATATGCAGAGTAAGACATAGAAAAAATAAGCATGTAAAAAGTGAAAATTAGAAACTTAAAAAATAACTTACAAAGATGTCTTAGAAAGAATGATCGATCATCCATTTTTCGGCTAAGGATCTACGGTCGGCATTGAATAGAAGCTGAATATATGAATTTGGATTGGAAAAAGAAAAATGAAAGAAGGATATTTGAAATAAATAAATGAAAGAGAGATGGTGGTTGTTTAAATTTGCTTCTCTAAGGCTACTCGGCAAAGGGGTGATTCCATCAACTAGGTGAACGAGTCATGCGTGACTCACCTTGTCCAAGCTCAATTCTCACACGCCAGTCACGTTTCCCAAGTGCAAACTAGGTGAACCGGTCACTTAGTTAATATTTGTAATTTCGTGGGGCCCATTTGTAAAAAGTAGACGTTGCATTAAAAAAAAAAAAAAAAAAAAAAACTATAACTTTTCTAGCCGTTGCATGCATAAAAAAAATTAAAAAAATTTACACTTTTGTACTTTGTAGCCTTTGAATGGTTTAAAAAAAAGGTTACACTCTACCCTTATTTACTTATAAATACCCACCATTTCATCATTTTTTAAACACAAACTCACCATTTCTTAACTTCATCAATTCAAAAAAAATATGTCTTAAGAAAACACTCCCAAAAACACAAAACGTCCCCAATGAAAAAATAACCGTAGCACTCCCCCGACACCCGAGGGAACGTTTAATGTAGGAAATACTCCCCCGTCGCACCAACAAATCAACTTACGACCACAATCATTCTTTTATAACCAAAATTACACAAACCCACCATACCGTAATCCATACCCACAACAACAAGCTTTTAACCAATTCTCACAACAAAACGCGTTTAGCCAATTCTCGAGACAACATAACGCGTACCCATTTGATATGTCTCAAACCCAAATTGGTGGTTCGTCATCACACCAACCCATGTCTCCCGTTTCTCCATTTCCAAATGAAGATTTGTACGAACCTCAATTTTCGGAGTCTTATTATCAAAACACTCAACGTGAAGAATCTCCTACCGAAGTCACCGCCCCGGCACCCGCACCGGTTACAGTGAAGCCGAAAAGACGCTAAAAGCAAAAGAGGGGGGGCTCAAACCGAAGAGCCAGCACGGATCATTCCATGGACCCAATAGGAAGTAGTTGCGTTGTGCAAAGGTTGGATTAATGCATCCGAAAATGGTGCCATTGCTAATGCGAGGAGGGAAAATGGCTTTTGGAATGACGTTTTCGCGTACAAAGAGAGCAAAACAAAGTCGGATCGCCGAACGTACGATGTGGTTTGTGGGAAATGGAAGACGGTGCGTCCGAATGTAGCTGGGTTTTGTGGAGTGTTCAATAACGTCAAGCATATGAATCCGATAAGTTGAGCCGGAGATGAAGATTACTACAATACGACAACTCTTAACTATGAAGCTGAATATGGAATGAAGTTCACACTTCGTCATTATTGGGAGGAGTTAAAAGGTTATCAGAAATGGAATGAAGTTGAAGTTCCAGGTTTTTTGGCAAAGGAAAAAAATGAAAGGTCAAAGAGATACAAGTCATCTGGGTCTAGTTCGTTCAACTCAGAGACTGGAGATGCTAGTATTAACCTGAATGATGCAGCTGGAGATGACGAGGAAAATGAGGTGCAAGAAGTTCGACGACCACTGGGCAGGGACAAATCGAAAGCTTTGAAGAAAAAAGGTGTGAGTAAGTCGGGATCGTCGACATCTATAAATGACGAATCATTGGCTAGGATGATGATATCGGAGTTGGCACAGCATAACGAACGTGCCATGGAAAAAAAATGCAAGAACGGGCTGAGTATATGGCAATAAAAAAGAAGGCGGTGGAAGAACATGCTGAGTTTATGGTGATCAAAAGGAAGGAGGTGGAATTGCAAGAGTATAAAATAAGGCAAAAAGACTTAATGTTCTATATGCATCCATATGAACATTTGACCGGCGAAGCACGCAGAATAACAGACGAGATAAGGGCGGGGATCAAAGCGAAGTGGGGTTTAGACTTCTAGTTTTAATCTCGAAGTTTATGTAATGTTTTAATTTCCTACGTTTGCGTTTTTAATATTCGAAGTTTATGTACTATTTTTAATATTCGAAGTTATGTAATGTTTTAATTTCCTACGTTTGCGTTTTTTATTTCGTACATTTACGTTTTTAATTTTGTACGTTTACGTTTTTAATTTTGTAAGTAATTAAAAAAATGGAAGTTAAGGTGACCATAGAGGTGACCTTGTCACAAATAGGTGGGTGAGTGTGAGGGGAAGTGAGAGGAGAGAGAAATATGAGGTAGCGCTGATGTGTAAGGTGAATATAACCTCTCCTTGCCTTATAGTCTAAAAGAGGAGTTGAGAGTAAATAAGGAGGTGAGAGGCTGAACACATCAAACGTGTCATTTTTTTAAGAGCCGACGTGTCATTTTTCTAGGCTACTAGAGTAAAAAATGTTCCTTACTTATATAATAGTTAGAAATACTTTAAAATATAATATTAATTTATAAATACCCTTATATATATACCATATATTTTCTCTCTCCCCCTTTACTTCCAGGGTGCGTTTGGTTTGTAAAGAGTTTAGAATCGGATTTGGATTTGGTAATTGTTTGAATGAAAAAGTAGGAGAGAGAAAATAAATGATAGTATAAAATGTTGTTTGGTTGAAATGTGATTTGGAATGGATTTTAAATTTAATATTATTAAGGTACAATGTTTTCTACTATTTTTTTTCCACTATTTTCATTGTTCCCGCTATAAGTTCCCGCAACAATTTTCTTTTCTTTCAAAATCATCATTTCTCTCAACAAAAGGTAATCAGTGAAAACCCTATCTTTTTTTTAGGTTGATTGAGATTATTTTTGTTGACACACTGAATAAAATTAAGTGATAATCAATGGTTATATGAAAAATAGGGCTTGATTCTATATTTTCATGATTGATGTTTAACCTTGCTCTTTATTTTGTATGAATAGATTATAGATTAGTGTTTGTTGTTGGTGGGATTTAATTTCTGAACTTTGTTGATGTTTGATATATACTCTGTTCTTTGTATTTTTGATAAATTTGACAAATCACAGTACTAAAATTGAAATCTATCACTTTAATCTTGGGGCTATTGGCACCTTATAATCTTGGGGCTATTGACACCTTATAATCTTGGGGCTGTTAAAGAATCTAAATAATATGTTTTTTTAACCATCTTTTAATTTGTGGTATGATGACCTCTTTCTATGTTTTTGCCTTTGTGTGTTATTTTTGGTTTTCAATGTTAATTACTTGTCTATAATGACCCTAGGATTACATATAATACAAGAACAATGAGATTATATGTCAATAAGATGCAACAGGTGGTCATCATTCGCAATCACTATAAATAACAAGTGATGATTTCCATTTAGTTCACATTTGATCAAATTAATGCATAAGCTTATTGATTATAAGAAAGACATCAGATACTTGACTTGATATCATTAGCCAATCTACAGCCTTTTTGTGGCATAATTTTACTTATGTGTTATGTAGTATTCAGCACTAAATCTTAGGTTTCCTTTTAACTTTTACAATACTGAATTACCGTATTGGCGTATTATCATTTATTCATTTGTAGCATATATTAGCAAACAAAGTGTCTTATAATGGTTTGCTATATGTATATATGTTTTTTGTAGAATCAAATGACACGTACTCCTGTCACTAGACGGCGGCGCAAGGAACTTGTTATTATCCAGATTTTGAATTCAATGGTTAGTGTGTTTAATGTAATATTCATGACATGGTTTCGTTTATCATTGCACCGTGTACATATCGCAAGGCCTCTCATGAAAAGTAAAGAACAAATAAGACACGAGAGGGCAATCTGGTTGTTTAGGCTCACAAAAGAATCAGACATTGTTTGTATCAGCCAACTTCGAATGGATAGACGTACCTTTAGTACATTGTGTGGTACGTCTATCCATTCGAAGTTGGCTGATACAAACAATGTCTGATTCTTTTGTGAGCCTAAACAACCAGATCGCCCTCTCGTGTCTTATTTGTTCTTTACTTTTCATGAGAGGCCTTGCGATATGTACACGGTGCAATGATAAACGAAACCATGTCATGAATATTACATTAAACACACTAACCATTGAATTCAAAATCTGGATAATAACAAGTTCCTTGCGCCGCCGTCTAGTGACAGGAGTACGTGTCATTTGATTCTACAAAAAACATATATACATATAGCAAACCATTATAAGACACTTTGTTTGCTAATATATGCTACAAATGAATAAATGATAATACGCCAATACGGTAATTCAGTATTGTAAAAGTCAAAAGGAAACCTAAGATTTAGTGCTGAATACTACATAACACATAAGTAAAATTATGCCACAAAAAGGCTATAGATTGGCTAATGATATCAAGTCAAGTATCTAATGTCTTTCTTATAATCAATAAGCTTATGCATTAATTTGATCAAATGTGAACTAAATGGAAATCATCACTTGTTATTTATAGTGATTGCGAATGATGACCACCTGTTGCATCTTATTGACATATAATCTCATTGTTCTTGTATTATATGTAATCCTAGGGTCATTATAGACAAGTAATTAACATTGAAAACCAAAAATAACACACAAAGGCAAAAACATAGAAAGAGGTCATCATACCACAAATTAAAAGATAGTTAAAAAAACATATTATTTAGATTCTTTAACAGCCCCAAGATTATAAGGTGCCAATAGCCCCAAGATTAAAGTGATAGATTTCAATTTTAGTACTGTGATTTGTCAAATTTATCAAAAATACAAAGAACAGAGTATATATCAAACAGCAACAAAGTTCAGAAATTAAATCCCACCAACAACAAACACTAATCTATAATCTATTCATACAAAATAAAGAGCAAGGTTAAACATCAATCATGAAAATATAGAATCAAGCCCTATTTTTCATATAACCATTGATTATCACTTTCGGTGTGTCAACACAAATAATCTCAATCAACCTAAAAAAAGATAGGGTTTTCACTGATTACCTTTTGTTGAGAGAAATGATGATTTTGAAAGAAAAGAAAATTGTTGCGGGAACTTATAACGAGAACAATGAAAATAGTGAGAAAAAAATAGTAGAAAACATTGTACCTTAATAATATTAAATTTAAAATCCATTCCAAATCACATTTCAACCAAACAACATTTTATACTATCATTTATTTTCTCTCTCCTATTTTTTCATTCAAACAATTACCAAATCCAAATCCGATTCTAAACCCTTTACAAACCAAACGCACCCTTAATACTACGTAGAATAGATAAACCTGTCCAAACATTTACTTTCACATAGCCAAACAAGTCAACTTCCAAAACTAACAAAACTTCCCCTACACGAGTCCGCCAATTGAAATTCAAACCCTAATCCAAACAACACCCAATTTTCAAAATCATAAACCCTAACCCCCAACATTCAAACTCCTAAACCCTAAATCTCATCAATGGATCCCGACATATCAGGTTGGATCCTCGAATTCTTAATCCGACAAAACACACTGGACGATGAAACACTCAACAACCTAATTCACATCCTCCCAATCCCAAACGCCAATCCCAGGTTAAAAAAATCCCTAATCCTGCGTAAAATCGAGTCCGATATCAAAACCGGCACAATCGCAGACCACACAATTGATTATTTAGAATCCATCATAGAATTAGATATCACTGAACGTGTTTATAAACCCTCAGAAGCCTTACAAGTAGCGTATTGTACTATCGCAATGTACTGTACTATAAAATCCATCGAAAGCGAAAAAAATGAACAAAGCGTCGAAAATGAGAATTTTGCGAATGAGTTGAAGAGAGTGTGGAGTGAACGGGTGCGTGAAATGGAGGAAAGTGATAATGTGAGAGATGAGATGTTGACTTGGGTGAAGGGTATCGAGGCGAGGATAATGGAAGTTGATGTTTGTGAGAATGTGTTGGCGTTGTTTAAGGAATTGGATGTGGTGGAGGTTTTGAGTAGGTATGTTAATGAGGTGAGGGAAATGATGGGTCCGTCGTTTATTGAGGTGGCGTGTGAGACGGTTTTGGGTGATCGGGAGTTGAGTAAAGAGCTGGGGTTGGATGGAGGTGTGTCGGGTCGAGATGTGGATGGCGTTGATGTACATAGTGAGGGTAATGGTAAGTTAGAGTTTATGATATGCAAGTGCGTTAGTATAATTATGTTTGGTTTCTGAAGTTAGATTTCCGTTCACATGTTTTAGCTAAATTTTTTATTTAGTGTTATGTATTTTGTTTAAGAAAGTGAAAAATGCGTTTGGGATTGCAAGTTTTAAAGTGATTATGTACTTAAAATAAGTAGGTACCAAAGCAAATAAGCACATGTATCAGATAAGGGGGTGTTTGGGATATTTTATGTAAGTGCTAATCTACATATTGCATTGTTGTAAGTTTTAACACATATTAGGAATCCGAAACACACTATTGGAAACAGCTTATTTGCTTATTTTAGAAGAAACAAAATCAACAAACACTTAAACTTTGCAAGCTAAGTACTTTGAATTAGTGATCTAAACACCTCTTAAATGTTTAGTTATGCATACTCTATTTGTTGAAGAAAATCGTGAAAAGAAATACGCGAATAGTTATTATGGACTAGGAGTGAGTTAATCATAAGTTGCAATGTTGCATATATGCGAGACATATTGTTCTAACCTAAATTTTGTGTTCCTATTTCAGTAGTCCTAAGTTGGGCGTTTCTTGTTAATGTATATGTATTTTGTACCATGTTGGTTAGATATTTGTTTCGTTGTTCCGTAACGTGTTAGTATCTAGTTTACATGCCAATGTTTGAAGATATTAATGGGATTGATGTCTATGCTTATGTAGAAGCATCGAGGGCTCGTGTGCTACCCAAAAACAAGCAAATTTCTCATATATCTCACGGAAGATCAAGCACTCATAGAGGAGCTAAGATTGTTGATCCCATGGAGACATCTCACGACCAAAATGATGGCATTCCTACTCCCGAAGTGGATAGAGTAAAAGAAGCCCTTGAGAAGAGTTCTTCTGAATTACATGCGGTGGTGAAGGACCCTCTTCCGGAAGCATTACGCTACGCTGAATCTTTGAATGTCAACACTAGCGGAGAAAATATGACGCATGATCATGATGTAGGTGGTTCAACTAGGAATAATGATGAAGTTCCTAGTTCATCGCATGATAGGAAAGGTAAAGCTTTAGAAGCTGATGGAGGTGAGGGATTACGTGGGGATCAAAATGAAAGGCGTAAGCCTAGTTTGATGGAACGGAATAGTACTGCACATACTGTTGAGGTAACACCTTCTGGCTTATGTGGGCAATTATGTTTTTAATAGACTCATTACTTACAGAAATGCATCCTGGGCCAATGGATATCTAATATATGACAAAAGAACCATTCATTTGTGTGTGTGTGTGTGTGTTGGACTGCCCATAGAAATCACTTTCGGTTGAACATGTACGGTGTCATGCAGAACTGGAAACAATGTATTGTCTTTGGATGAATATTAATAAGCTATTTTTTTTACTCGTATACGTGTTGAATTTATATGTTCCTCTCATCTACATCTGTTTGTTTTTAGCCACATCCTGTTTCTGTGTTGAATCACGACTTTTTCTAAGTTTTTTGTTGGTTTTGATTCTATTTGTTTTGTTAGCTCGATCTTTTTGGGTATTCAAGACATAGACAAGGAGAATGTTGGTAATTTCACTTTATTATAAAGAGTAATAACCTATGTTTTACATAAAAAGAGCACTCTGGGTTTTTTGTCCAAACACACCATATTATAGCTGTAACCTGCAACATTTTGGTCACAAGTAGTGAATATTTTTCACCTGCAACTGAAATTAGTAGTTATATACTTGTGTTTTGGTCATTTTACAGCCCTTTATCACAATACAAACCTTTAAAAATTTGATATCTTGTAGGGCACTTGATTTACTGATATTTTTTTAAGGATGATTGTGTACATATCAAGGTGTTACAAACAGGCCTGATTTAGTTTTGGATGCTAAGATAACTGTGTTAGAAGTGTTTCTCGACATCATGATAATATGTATATCTGCCTGCTTCTGAAATAAATTTAAGAATGTCAAAGATCTAATATGACCAAGTACCTTAGAGATATTTTTGGCTGTCGTGTATGAATACAATTATTAGGACTAGTAGTAGTTAGATATTCGGAGGTGTTTTTGTCCAGTAACTTGCCAAGGTGTTAGGTGCTGATTTGGGTTGTTTTGTGATAATAATTACCACTTATGAACGAAAAGTGTTAGCGGGTCAACACAATGTTGCGCCCCCTTTTCAACAGACCCATACTACAAGATGACCCAATTTAATCTGAACCTCTTTTCGACCAATTATCAAACCTGACTTTCCCCTCTAGGTTGTCACCTCTTTAGCAGTGAGCGATCTACTAAAGTGTCAGATAACATTATCTGTACTTTTTAAACCAGTAAGAACATTTATCTAGTCGTTTGTGACTGATACAGCCTTGCTTAGTATAGATAGAAATATCTTAGTTTAAAGCAATGTTTCTGTGTTTTTCGCTTCTAACTGTGTTTAAATGTATGCATATCAATCTATAATAAGTGTTAATGTCTTTTCTCAGTGGAGTGACTCGATTGATACCTCCGATGAAGGGTCGCCGACAAGACCTCACTTGAACACCCCTAAAAAGAGAACCGTCTCACCTTTGAGCATCTACAACATTAACAAACTCGCAAAGCAGAGAAAGAAAAGGAGATGGACCGTTGTAGAGGAAGACGCTCTGCGTACTGGTGTGCACAAGTATGTGATAGTCGCCAACAAATCTTTTACATTATTATATAACCATTTATTATATCCCAAAATATATCATTAAGTCCCATATGCTAGTGAAATTTAACCCGGAAAATTTACATGGTTTATCATATAGTGTTGGGTTATTGCATAAAATAGCAATGTCCATTTCATTTGTCTCGTTTTAGTCATTATACCTTTTTCATCTACATTTTTTTTTTGTTAAAGGAGAATATGTACATAGTCTCAAAGACAACTCATGGACAATCCCCATAAGAGCTTTTTGCAGACCTCATATATGAACCTTTTTCATCTACATTTGAGTCATTAAAAGATGGTTTTGTTTCCTGACTGGGTCATTTTAACGTTGTTGTATAATCCTATTTTGAGGGTTTTTTGGTTGTAAAATGACCTAAACGAGACACTAAGCCATTTTTAAAACTCAGCAGTGCAAAGAAAGTACAATGATTAAAACAGGACAGACGAAAAGTTCTGTTGGTATATTATGCTGATAACCAGTCTTTAGATTATTTTATGGAAGCATAAATGTAATATTCACATTAGCTTTGTGCTCTCTTTTCAAGATACGGTAAAGGAAATTGGAAGCTGATCTTAAGTATGTATCGTGACATCTTTGAAGATAGAACCGAGGTAACACACCTTTATATTTGTTGAGAGATTCCATAGCAATGTATTTTTGTGTTGACATCAAGTTGGCAAATTTATTATTTACAGGTCGATCTAAAGGACAAGTGGCGAAATCTAACACGATGACCATGGTGTTACACTGTTAGAAACCAACCGGGCTATTTAGTGCATGTGGCTGACTATATGTAGTCATGTAGATTAACAGGATTTTCTTTGAAAAACAAAGGAAGGTAAATGAAATGATAATTTGTTAATATTGCAGTGTTGATTGAATTTAAGTTCGTTGTTGCAGCAGTTTTCAATAGTGTTTTTGGATTCCATATGTATTTAAAGTTTAAACAGTGTAGAATTTTAGTGTAAATATAATTGATTTAAATTTATGTGTGTTTGTATGTTTGTTTCTTGAGTCCGTTGACTCTTGACCTAGGAAATGCTAACCTATCTATTAGGCAGATATTGGCGCTTGTATTCAACCCAAACTTGACTTTGAGGTTGCGAGGTTTGTAAAAACAATGTAGATCAGGGTTCAGGTTTGTGACTTCTTGACCCCCAAAAAACGTTAGGCTGAGGCTTGGCTTGTATAGGAATATAGGATAGTGTTTGAGCTGGTTGACTTGTGCTCATTTGAGCTTGATGTATTGATTCAGGAGCTGGTACACCGTACACGTCAAGGTTCATGTCCTTGATGCAGCAGTCTTAACATGTGGTCATCATACAACAATGCATGTAACCTTGTGTAAAATCAGCTTCAGCATGCTAATTTATATGTCAGGATGCTATTATTCACAGGAAAAGATGTCAGTTGCAGATAATTGTTGGCTTCTCTTTAAAGACTACTTGTAAGGGGTTATTTATTTTTTTTTTATTATTTTATTTATTTATTATTTATTTATTTATTTTTTTTTTTTATTTTTTTGTTTTTTTTTTTTACCATCTAACAAGCCTCTTCTTTAGAGAGCATCCAATTGTCAAATTGCTACAGTAAAATTTGATCATATTTACCCAAGCTATTTTATACCCAATTTGTGGTAGTTTTGTTGATCCAAACTTCAAAAGCTTATGCCAGTTACGAAATTATAGATTTGGATTGATTAGATTCTCATAAATGTTCGACTAGTACATGAAATGCTGGGCCATAGTGTCTGAAAATATCAAGAGAAGACTCTTGGAAAGTAGGGTGTTGCCGATAACGACCTATCAACTGCATTCAACCATCGAAACCCCACTCTTATCACAAATCATGTCGATAGGACACTTCAGTAGTAAATAAGCATTGTATCAAAACACGAATGCTATCATATGAAAACAAGGTTTTGTGATTAATCACTTAAGTGTTGGTTTGTTTGGTTAAAAATATGCTAAAATTTATAGTTATAGAAGTTTGTTAAAAAGCTTGTCATCTTTGGACATTTTTTTTTAACGACAATTTGTTACACAACTAAATCACATATGTTTCCAACGAGACTTGAACCCACAACTTCCTCGTTGATAGACAACTCATATAACACTTAGACCGAAAGCTTTGTTTTATCTTGGATGAGGGTGAAAGGCGATAATCAATAAACAATCTAGATATGAGAATATGAGATCTGAATTGTGTAAAAATACTTTTAGATTATAGTGTTTAGAAAGCACTCTAATTCTAACATACAAAATCTAGAGCATAAAACACATTTATTTTATTTTATTTTCGTTAGAAGAGACCAAAATTTGTTTTGTATATCAACCAAAACTGAAAATGTGGGGGAACCTACAGTCTTACACAACGGTTGGTAAATACAGTTGTGTTTGTCAGTCCTGTGAATGGAAACAAAATAATAACTCTAAAACCAAAATTTAATACTTACTGCCCAATAAAAAATTAAAAATTAAAAAGTAAAAACTTTAGCCTACACCAAAATTTTAAAACTCATACCCAAGCCAAAATTAACAAAGATGCAACCAAAGAATAACTTTAGTACCAAAGCAATAGTTTGGAAGTAAAACAAGATTCATGTTTACCCAACGAATTTTGTCAAAATTGGACAAACTTTTGTTACAAATTGAATAGAAGGTGGAATTACCGAATCATGAAAGAGGTGAAAAGTGGACAAACAAAATGGTTGTGTTTGTGTGTCAAAAGGTTGAGCCACTTGGGTGTCTTTGTCTCATTCACTACCCTTTCACAAGGGGTATAGTGACACATGGTGGAGCCATAGATGATAGACCCAACTCTTAATATTGAAAGGGTCATACTTTTAGGTTCTTAAATGAGTTACTAGTATTTGTTAGATATGGCCAAGTGAAGGCACAAAGTTTTTAAAGATTATGGATTAGAAATATCTATGGGTCTAAACATTTTGTATTATTCGAAATTGTTCAGGCTATAGAAAGTTAAGTTTATGTCATTATTCTGCATTGAAAAGCATTATCTAAAATTCTAAACTAGAAGTAGAACAAAAATATGTATTAGTATAATTTTGTGCATAACCAACCATTAACTTCACATTAAACAAACTTTATAACCTAGGTTAGGCGAAGTAGTGCATCTCCTCACCATATGTGAAATGAGCTAGATGGCTCAAAGACCACACGTGAAGGATGATAAGGGGAGGGGAAGACCACGCGTAAAGGTGGTATAGAGGGTGTAGTCAGTGTTAATCACCATCAGTTGATGTGGTGTGTGCGCGTTTGAGTTAAATGATGGAAGATGAGTGGAGTAAAGGCGGTAAGAAGATGAAATTGAGAAAATGACATGTCACATGTAGAGGTACCATTGTTTTATGTTGCTAACTTGCTGCATCATGGAATTGGTGATTTAAATTAAAGTATAGAAAAACAAGTTGCTAATCCCAAAAGAAAAGAAAAAAAACAATCTAAAATTATCTAACAGAAAATAACATATGTTTTTGTATTTGAAAATAAAAATAGAGTAAACTACAAAATACATCCATGTGGTTTTGTCAATTTCACACGATACATCCCTCCCAAAAAAGTTGCGCCATACACATCCCTCCGTTAGTAAAAGTCAAACACAATACATCCAAGAGGACGAACGGTGCAAAGATTGTCTCGTTAAGTTGGACACGTGGCAGTTAACTCTTTTTAAGCAAGGGTATTTTAGTCCTTTTATTCACACACCTACCCAGTCACTCTTCCTTTAATACTCTTCTTATACTCTGTTATCAGTCAAAGCAAAATCAAAACACAAATCCAAATCAAAACACGAACACCTAATTGAATCAAAACTCAAAGTCAAATCAAAATCAAAACACAAATGCAATGGTGGTCGCTGAATGGCGAATTCGTGATTATGAAGATCCAGTGGACGAACAAGAAGCATATAGTAAGTGTTAATCTTGTTAACCCTAATTGTAATATCTGGTTCGTGATTAAATATTTCAAAATACCTAATTGAAGCATAAACCCTAATTTTTTGAAACTCATTTGGTCATTTGTAGGTAAATTTCCAAACATGTTCTCATTGAAGATACATCATGGTGGATTCTTCACTGAAAGTCCAGGTAGAAAGTACATACAAGGGACCCATAATTTTATAGACTTCATTGATGTGGATCTGTTTTCAGTTTTAGAAATCAATGATATGATTGAAAAATTAGGTTACAAGAGGAAAGATTCTGTAATGTACTATCATTTCAAAATACCTAACAATGATTTAGATTATGGGTTACAAGCATTAGGAAATGATGGGGATGTGTTGAACTTAGTTAGGTATGTTGATAAGTACAAACTTATTGAAGTGTATATTGAACATGAGCAAACTGTATTGGAGACTTATTGGAAGTCACCACAGAGAGTGATGATTGAGGAAATTGTTGATGAAGGTCCTAGTGCATCATTAGTTAGAAAGCCCTTTAAGAAGCCTAGGATGCCTATGTTGCTTAGTATGGAAGATGATGCAGTTGATGCTAATTTAGTAAAAACAGGACCTAGTTCACTAAGTAAGTTGCCTTTTAGGAGGCCTTTTAAGAGGGCTGCTAAGAAGACAAATAGGGCTGACAGTCTTGATGAAGAGGAATCTGATGAAGCAAGTGTTTCTAAGAGTGAGAGTGACAATATGGCTGACAGTTCTGATGAAGCAAGTGTTTCTATGACTGAGAGTAGTAGTGAGTCAGATGATAGTCAAGATAGTGACTATATAGTTGATGATGAACATGTTATGAATGATGTGGATGTGGATATGAAAGACTATTATCAAAACACAGACAAAGATGCAGAATGGGTTGGAAGTCAGTCTGTCAATATAGAAGTTCCAGATGACAGTCAGGTTGAACAAACCTTTAATTTGGATGATTTTGAGAGTGCAACTGATTCTGAAAATGATGGTAAAAGAAAGAAAACTCTTAGAAACTTAAGGAGAAAAAGAGCAAAAGAGTGTGAGGGTATTGATGCAAGTAGCTGCAGTGATACATTCTTTGTTGGACAAGAATTTGGGGATAAAAAAACTGTCACAGACCTTGTGGCTACACATGCTATTGCTACTAGAAGACAGTTATATTTATGGAAAAATGATAAAAAAAAAAAAAAGGGTGAGGGTTGTATGTAGAGGCAAGTGTCCTGTTTTTAGATACCCTACTGAGGGCCCAAAGGAAAGTGGGCTAAAATGTGGTCCAAGCCCATCTAAATTAAAGTGTGTAGGTGGAAAATGGGTTAAGTCAAAAAGTGATGATACCAATGCAAGTGGAGAAGGAATAAATGAAGTAGGTGGACACAGGATAAAGGTGGGTGGCACAAAAGGTAATTACAAGTACGAAACACTCACATGTCCTTACACTGTGCAAATCTCTAAACAAAATAGATCCAGGAGGAAACATGGACTGTGTCTACTCTTAATGATCAGCATACTTGTTTGCAAACTAGACAAGTAAATCTGCTCACCAATACTTATCTTACCAAAGAAGTTGAAGAAATAATCAAGCTTAATCCTAACATCCCTATTAATGCCCTGAAAGAACAACTGCAACAGAAGTTTCAAGTAGGTATCACTGCAAACAAGGTAGCTAGGGCTAAGGTTAAATCACAGATGAAGCTTCAGGGTGATTTTACAGAACAGAATTCAAGGTTAAGGGATTATGTGCTAGAGCTGCAAAGAACCAATGAAGATACAACTGTTAAAATAGATCTTGAAAGAGATTTTGACCCAAATGAAACAACAAGACAGTTCAGAAGGATCTATGTATGCATTGGTGCTTTGAAAAGAGGGTTTAAAGCTGGATTGAAGGATTTGCTTGGACTTGATGGGTGTTTTATGAAAGGACAATACCCTGGCCAAATACTTACAGCAGTTGGCATTGATGCAAACCATGGGACATACCCAGTTGCATATGCTGTAGTGGAAGCAGAAACAACAAGCTCATGGTCATGGTTTTTAACTTGTTTAGGGGATGATCTGGATTTGACACCCATGTCTAATTTCACCTTTGTTTCTGACAGACAAAAGGTATTCCTTTGAACTCTAAATTTAACTTGTGTTTATTCATTGTGGTAATACTTATTAATTCTAATTCTCAATTTTCTTTTTAGGGCATCATACTAGCAATCTCAAAATTATTCCCATGTGCTGAGCATAGGTTTTGCTTAAAACATATACATGAGAACATGAAGCTTCAGTGGAGAGGTCAACTATACAAGGAGTTACTTTGGAAATGTGCAGCAGCTACTACTGTGCCAGAATTTGATAGGGCAATGGAGAATTTAAAGACTGTAAATGAAGAAGCTTATGATTATCTCAAAAAAATACCACCACAGCATTGGTCAAGATCACATTTCAGTGGTATGTTTTATTCATCATTCATCAGTAATTTTTTTCATTAGTGGTTTTTTTCATTAGTAGTTGTGTTACTTAAATTATGCTGTAACTTAAAAACTGTAGGTAGGCCACACTGTGATGTGCTACTTAACAATATGTGTGAGGTATTTAATAGAAGATTATTGGATGGAAGAGATGTTCCAATTATCACATGTCTAGAATATGTTAAGGATTACTTGACTAAAAAGATTGCCAATGTTAAAAAAGTAATTGCAAGGAGCCAAGGTCCTTTAACACCAGCTACTACTGTCATCTTCAATGCAATCAAGAATCAAGCTAGCTCTTACACGGTAAACTGTTATACTAATGTATATGTTCAATTTTGGTATTTGTGATGTCATATGTATAATAACTGTTATGAATTGTTAGGTAATGTGGAATGGTAATACCAAGTATCAAGCAAGTGGTCCATGGGATGATATGTGTGTAGTTGATATAGAAGAGAAGAGTTGCAGTTGCAGAAAATGGGAATTAACTGGAATGCCCTGCAAGCATGCAGTAACAGTGTTAAATGAAATGGCTCTTAATAGAGATGATGTTGGGTTGCCTGAAACTTGGGTGCATGCTTGAAATGGCTCTTTTTTTTTTTTTTTTTTTTTTTTTTGGTATTTTGCAAACACTTTAGGAAAAGTGTTTTATTTATTATATTTTGGTATTTTTATTTTTTTATAAAACGATAACTTCCGAGGAAGGATCTTCAAAACACAAAATACGATATGAATCAACGACAACGTTTCAAGCCTTCCCCGGCAGCGGCGCCATTTTGATGTAGTCATTTTGTAGTACGGTGATTTGTCCAAAGAAATACTCGTGAAAGTATTTCCCCGGGTCGTGTCCCAGCGAAGGCGTGAATGGAATCGTAAATTCTCGATTCGTGATTCGTGAAGTGCAAAGTAAAAAAAAAGGAATTTTGTGATTTTTTAAAACTAATTATATGATAAAACAAGCAAAAACAAGTAATAATGCACAAGGTACAAGCTCATAAAGCACAAATGACAAAAACGTAAACGTAAACTAAAAATAACGTCTACTTAACAATTTAAAGTACAAATGACAAAAATATGAAATCTAAGAAAAATAAGAAATGTGGAAAAATAAGCTGAAAAGTGCTTAATGGACTAATAAGCAGCTTATTGCAAGTGCTTATTAATAAGCACTTGCAACAAAACTTAATGAAACTGTAACAGAAGGTATCTAATACTCAAATAAGCTCAATAAAACTGAAATCAGACCATAAATCACTTTGGAACACTTAATGCAATGAATAAGCAAATTATGCAATAAGCACAAATTAAGCATTCATGATCTGTAATAAGCCAGAGATTAAGAAACAATGTAATACACTTCTATAAGCTCAAAACTACTCAGAAAATCCAAATATGCTAAGATTACAAGCAGAGAAAGCACAAATCAAATTCCAAATTCTAGATAGAATCAGTAGCTATGTTACCAACTAGAGGACCTCAAAAAAACAGTTCAAATCAGCTCTAAAGTGAAACCTAGTAGGGGCAAAAGCAAGTTTATATTACTGAGATCCTAGAAAACCAGAAAGCCCTATCAATAGTGCTCAATTGCTAACCTAATTAGGCCTAGGAACAGGTCCGGAAAAACAGATGTGCAGGTAAGGTTTGACTAATTAAATGCAAATTAAGTTTGACTAAATCAAATTTAAGCAGATTAATACTACTCCTAAATGTATATAAAACTTGTTTAAACATGAAAATCTCAAACAAAAACACCATAAGCAACAGATTATAGATTCTCAGATTCAAAATTTTGCTTAAACATCAGCAGAAATGAGATTTACGGCTACTTTGACTTTCTTACAAACTACCTACCACTATTACTCTTGAAATGAGCTATATAGAACTACTGCTTACTAATGGAACCAATAAATCCAAACTGTAACAATAAGAGCACCACATTTAAAGCTGAACCAAACACTCCTTACAATGGCAGTTTACTCTAACATTTTGAGATTCAAGCTTAACAACACCAAACAAATGCCTCAACTAACTCAGTTTATTGAATTTAAGACTGAATGAACAGAGAAATTAAACAAATAACAACTAGATCACTAATTTGCAAGATCAAACAGTATTTAAGCTATAAGATGCAATTAATATGAAATAAACTACCAATTAACTAAATCAAAGATACTAAATTAACAACTGATCTACACAAGCAGTAACAGCAACAATCACTTTGAATTATATAAACATCTATACTAGATAACTAATGTATGCAGTAAGAGATTTGAGAGCATAAAATGGAACTTACAAATTTGGAATCCTAACTGAAATAGGATTTATTTCAACCATAGCCTATCTTTAGATAGGCTTAATCAACCCACTGCAACCATAAACCACCATCATTAAACCCAGAATCATCTCCACTAATTACCTTTGACTTTCGTTGACTGAAACCAAAAGTATCTTTACCAGCAGCTATAACAAACTAATATCACTACCAGCTTGACTGAGCTTATGAAAACTACAACTAAAAGCTTTAAACAAGATTGAAACAATAAATTTGCTGAAAATTTAATGGCAAGAAATTTAAATCAACACTAAACTTTTATTCAAACTAGAATTAAGTACAAAGCTTTTTGAACTGAAATACAGATAAGCTATAGCTATTTTAATAGTAAAAAGCCATAAAGTTATCACTAATCTACCTAATCCTACTCCTAGCTAACTAACCCCTTAAACCGTGAGTGAGGTGGGCTATATATAGCCATCTACAGAACCTTCTGGGTCTCTCATGAAGCAATCCAATCCATTGATCCTACCCTTGCTCTCCAAGCTTCAATCTTAGCCGTTCGATCACTCTGATGAGGTGGCTCCTCCAATCAAATTGTCCCACTCGTCCACACTGGCAATCCGTATGTCAAATCAATACTGCCATGATGTCAGGAAGTACAATAATGCCCTTACTCTCGGTGAATTTTTGTTGTGGTTAATTCTAGGGTTCTTCGTGGGTGTGATTTGGGGATAAATTTGTTTGGCGCATGTGTGTTGACTGGGTTATTTTTATTTTTGACCGATGAGTATTATAACATTGGTTGACCGAGTTTCATTGGTGGGTCGGATTATGGATTTGTGTAGTGGGCTGGGTATAAGATCGAGTGGGTTGGGCTTGGGTTTAGAGTAATAAAGTAGGTTTGGTAAATTGTTTTGTTAAATCCGGATGTTGCAAGTTTAAGGATTTAACAATCAAGGACCAAATATGTAAATCCTGAAAATCAAGGGACCGAATTGGATAATATTCCAAAGTGATCTAAGGGTGATTTCTGACTTGTTGACCAAGTTTGACTTTCCCGGTTCAACTCTGAGTCTTTTCCGTATCCCGTGCTCGTTTTCTTGATTTTCTTGTCTTTTTGCCGGTTTCTTCGATATCCGTGCCTGCATATGTAAAAACACAAAAACACAATATATTTGGCATTTTGGTCGGGTTTTTGGTCTTTTTGGGTCCGGTTTTGGTCGAGAAATGGTATGTGTTTAAGCACATACCATGGATCACAGTCCACAAGAAGGTCTCAAGCAAAGAAGTCCAGTCAAAGTGCAGCTGCAAGGGGAACCATGTAGTTTAAGTATAAGTAGTTTAGGTGTTTATGCTTTTGGAACCATGTGCATGTTTTTGTAACCATTGACTCTAAATGGTCAACTGTATTGGTTTTATGTTAAGTTTCTGTTAAGACCTTATTATTCTAGATTAATGCAGTTGTTTTAGTAGATTAGTATAACTAGTTTAGGTGTTTATGCTTTAGAAACCATGTGTATTGGATTAATGCAGTTGTTTTGTAACCATTGACTCTAAATGGTCAACTGTAATTGATTAATCTTTGTATTGTTTCAGTGGTTTAAATGGTTTACTCTTTGTATTGTGTTAACTAGTTCTTTATTTGGTTAACCCATTGACTGCAAATGGTCAAAATGTCCATTAATACCCACTTGAACCCATTGACTGGAAATGGTCAAAATGATCAATTCTACCCAATGATAACAAAAACACAGTGCACAAGAGATGAAAAGAAAAACACTTAATTGATATCCAAAAGTTTACAAGACAACACTTAAACATGAAAGGTACTTAATTTTACATCAACTTCATCTTCAGTACTAAACACTAAAAGATACAAAAGACAGCAACAACTAGCTATCACTTCATCTTCTTCATCACTTCATCATCACTTCATCATCAAATACACAATAAAGAAGAACCAACTAAACCCTAAAAGAAACTTCAATCTTCTCGCTTTTAAAGCATTTTCCCTTGACAAATCTTGTAGCTTGTTCATGTTATTCAACAATCCAGGAATTATAGCCACTGATCTTTCACACATGGGTGGATCGTACCAATCATAAAACCCACAATTTGGTTCCTTCAATAATTTGTTAATCAAACTATCAAATACTCTAAATTGAAAATCAAACTGTGAACAAATATTAATAAACTTACACTTCTGGGACAACAGTGAAAGCGGCGTCCAGGATTTCTTGGTTTCCATGATGTTTTAAGGATTGTGGGTAACCCACATCTACAACTTTTGGGGTTGTACATTGTTGTGGATCTGCTAGGATTTGTGGATTTAGGGTGTTCAATTAGGTTTTGTGGATTTGGGGGAAATTTTAGGATGTTCAATTAGGGTTCTTTAATTTGGGGGAAATGTTGGGGAGGATGATTAATCACTGTATAAGTGTGCGTTTTTTATTTAGGGTTTATGGAATTAGGTTTGTACTGGCATTAAAAGGAGATGATAAATAGCGGGAGCCTAAAGCGGGAAAGATAAAAGGACTAAAATACCCTTGCTTAAAAAGAGTTAACTGCCACGTGTCCAACTTAACGAGACAATCTTTGCATCGTTCGTCCTCTTGGATGTATTGTGTTTGACTTTTACTAACGGAGGGATGTGTATGGCGCAACTTTTTTGAGAGGGATGTATCGTGTGAAATTGACCAAACCACATGGATGTATTTTGTAGTTTACTCATAAAAATATGTTTCTGACACCTTAGATATTGTAGCATGTTGCATGTTGCATGTTGCATGTGCATAACTATTTTAAGGCTATACCAAATTGAGAAGATACACATGTCCAACACATATAATCTCAAATTCAAAAACAGTCTTTCATTCTATTATTAGTACCCAATCAATCACAAATCCTTTCTCCTCATCATTTTCCCTACAATAGCTATGCAAAATTGGAGGGTGTCTGTGGATACCAAATTCTATAACAACCTTTATGGTCCCGTTACTCTTCATTTTACTTGATCCGTACTCATCAAAACCCTTAGATTCCTTGCTTTGACAATCATATATTCTTGTCACAAACCCTTTCCAACACTTTTTTTGTCCCATAAACCTCAAAAAAAACATCCTAATTAACTAGTCACAAATGGTTGCAACCTTGGCATATCGTAGGTTACAACAAACCGACGTCACGGTTCCACCTGTACCCACGAATGGAAGCTCAACAGATGTTGGTTATCCAGCTAATGATGACAAGTTTGACAATAACATGATGATCATTCTAGCTGTTTTGTTATGTGCATTGATATGTGCACTTGGGCTTAACTCGATTGTGAAATGCTTTTTTCGGTGTGGAAGGACGTTTCTTTTTGAGATTTCTAGTGAGCCTGTAGTTGGAATGTCCTCAACAGAGCGAAAAAAAGGTAAGTTGAGCGACATTCCAGTCGTGGTTTATCCGTTGGAAATGAAAGTTCCTGCGACCGATTGTCCAATTTGCCTTGGAGACTTTATTGAAGGTGAAAAGATGAGAATTTTGCCTAAGTGTAAACATTTGTTTCATGTTAAATGTATAGATAAGTGGTTATTGTCACATTCATCTTGTCCAATATGTAGGCAGCAATTATTTGAGCTAGATGAGGTTTAATCGCAAACATAAATTAAGTTTATTCTGTGGTTTTCTCATGATTTGATGAAGTTTATGGCTTGTATGGTACATGCTTTGTTTTTGAGGGGTTATAAGCAATATCTCAAAGGGTCTTTATGGACATACTGTTGCATAATGCACTTGAACAACAAAACATGAACCACAGTACTGTTATTGTTTGTTTGTTTGTCTATTTGAAAGCCAACTAACTTTTTGTTTTTTGCATACCATATGGCGTTACTGTTTGTTTTTGCATACCATCCATCCTCCTAATATACTAGGTTAATACAAAATGCCTAGACCACTAATACTCGACAAATTTCCTTTTCAAATGGCATGAACGATTCATAGAACCAAGCAAGAAGCCAAGAAGGTCAATTGAGTTTTAAGGCATGGGTCCTATGTTTGGTTTGGTTTTACAGTGTCGGCATCATGACAATTAAAAAAATATCTAGATATCGTAACTGATATATGAATGCATTATTGATTTATTGGCCAATCATATATCATCCATAATGTCATACTATAGTTTAGTTTAAACTATGAGATTGTTAAAGAAAAGTAAAAAGAAGTGATATCAGGTGATTTATTTAGTATATCAGGTGATTTCTAAATTAAGAACTTTGTAACGTGTCATAGAATGTATAAGTTTTATTTAGTATATCAGGTGATTCTAAATTAAGAACTTTGTAACGTTTCATAGAATGTATAAGTTTTTATTTAGTATATCAGGTGATTTCCGATCTACATTCCGGCGGGTTCAAACGCCATCATTACTTTTTCGGATCTTTTTTTCAATAACTCATCTATTCATCACCACTCAATTCCCTGAATTACCTTCAATCCAAAAAAAAAAAAAAATTAATCAATTTTTTGAATCTTTAATTTTGGCGATCCGAATGGAATATCATAAATGGGACACTATAGTTGGGACGTCATAGGTGGTACATCCTTGTGGTGGGACACCAGAGGCGGGACAACAAAAGTGGGACATCAAAGATAGAACATTTAATCGTTAGGTTTTCGATTTGTTTTTAGGGCTTCATTGTTTTTTGTTTCATTGTTTGATCTCCCTTCAATCCAAATCCGTTCTGTTTGGCTTTTCTTTGTCCGTGATGGCTAGTTATAGAAGCAAGGAAGACGACGTTGCTAAGATCTCTACGTCAATTTTTGTTACGAATTTTCCGGATTCAATCTCTGCCAAGGATCTGTTTAATGCTTGCAAAACCTATGGTCATGTCGTGGATCATTCATTCCGACCAAGAGAGCTACGAATGGTAAACGTTTTGGTTTTGTTCGGTTCATCAATGTGTTTAATGTTGATAGGTTGGTGGGTAACCTGTGTACGGTGTGGATCGATAGACACAAATTGTTTGCCAATGTTGCTAGGTTTAAACAAAACTCTTTTAATGGATCTTTTGATAAGGATAAGGCAACAGGAGGACCCAAAGTTAATATCACCAAACCGCATTCAAAAGTAACAGTGAATGACAAGAATTCCTTCTCTAGGGCGTCTTCTTTTGCTTCGGTCTTGAAAGGTACTTCTGTTAAGGTTAATCTAAATTCCTCACCTCCAGCCATGGTGTTGGATGATGAATGTGTGGTGAGTCGTGACTTGGATAATTTTGTTATGGGAGAAGTCAAGGACTTTTCTTCTATTAATAATCTATATGTCCTCCTATCGAATGAAGGGTTTCGTCATGTGAAACTAGCGTATTTGGGTGGTTTGTGGGTTATGATCGAGTTGGCATCATCCAAGACTAAAACGAGGTTCATGAAACATGTGGGTGTCGCATCTTGGTTTCGTCATTTATGCAATGCTCAGGCGGACTTTGTATCTAGGGATCGGATTGTTTGGATTGATATTGAAAGAGTTCCTTTACATGCTTGGTCGCGTTCCACTTTTACTAGAATTGGGTCTCGCTGGGGTGAGGTGATTGATCTTGAAGATGGTAAGGAGGATTGTTTCGCCTGCAAGCGTATTTGCATTAAGACATGTCAAGAGGAAAATATTCTTGAGAAATTCAAGGTCATTGTTCGTGGTAAGATTTTCGTTCTAAGAGCTAAGGAATTATGTGTATGGTCTCCGTGTTTCAAGGAAATTGAGGATGGTATGTACTCTTCGGAGGATGATTCTGTGAAGGATGTTGAAGAGAATAATGTCGAGTTTAGTAAGCAGGTGAATGAGGTAGACGAAAGTGATGTTGAAGGCGTATCAGACACTTTTTTTGGTGAGCAGGAGGAGCCTTTGGGGCATGGGCCAGAACATAATCAGCCTTCACACGGTCAAGAGGTCTCTAGTGACCCATTTAAACCTTAATGATCTTCTTAACAAACATGGGAAAGACGACAAAACCTCTGGGACTGATTCTAGTATACCTTTTCCACCTGGCTTTACACCAGAGAAAGAAGCTCACAGCAATGTTGCCCAAGGAGATCATGATATGAATAATACTACACCACAATGTCGTTCGGAAGGCCTTAGCTCACGTGTATTGGAAGATGCTCAACCTTGTAACGTTCATGTTTCTCCTGATGCTGGTCTTTCACTTAAAAAAGGTGGTTCATTCTGGAGGTTTTAGACGATATGATCAAGGTTGGTCAAACTATGGGATATGACATGGTAGGTTGTATGAGCGATATGGAACGAATCATAGGAGCTTGTGGGGGTTTCCATTGAATTGTCTCTCCTTAAACGCTCAAGGCCTCGGATCCAAGGCTAAAAAAAACTGGATCAAGGAGTTAAATAATAAACATAAGGTAAATTTTTTGTCTATTCAAGAAACCAAGTTGGATCATATTTCTGATATGGATGTTAAAGTATTATGGGGTAATTATAAGTTCGAATTTATTATAAGTGAAGCAGTTGGTAACTCAGGCGGCATCTTATGTGCATGGGACCCGTGTGTTTTTCGTAAAGAGCAACATATTATCTCGGATAACTTTGTTGCTTTATATGGTTCATGGATTCCTAATCAGGCGAAGCTTCTAGTGATATCCATTTATGCACCTCAATCTATTACTAGTAAGCGCGTTTTATGGAACTATATTTCTTCCCTTATCAGTCGTTGGGATGGTCATTGTATGGTCATGGGCGATTTCAATGAAGTCAGATGCATGGATGATCGTATGGGGTCGGTTTTCAACGTGCAAGGTGCTAACGAGTTTAATAGTTTTATATCAAATTCGGGGCTTATTGAAATTCAATTGGAAGGGTTCTCATTTACTTGGTCTCATCGGTCGGCTAAGAAAATGAGCAAGCTTGATCGTTTTTTTGTCACAGATGGTTTACTCTCGTTTTTCCCTCACCCATCGGGTATTTGTCTTGATAGGCATCTTTCGGATCATCGTCCTATTTTGCTTAGAGAGGTGGCTACTGATTATGGACCTTCTCCTTTTCGGGTCTATCACTCATGGTTTAGTTTTGAGGGTTTCGATTCAATGGTAGCGAGAATATGGAATAATACTGTTCTTGATGATAACAATAAGATGGTGCGGTTCAAGAAGAAACTTCAAATTTTAAAAAAGGAGATCCGGATATGGGTTTGTGATTTCAAAAAAAAGCAGTCTGGTCGTCTTGTGGATACTCGTTCCAAGTTAAGTGACATTGACAAAGTTTTAGATCAAGGGGGTGTTAATGATGACATTCTTTTGTCACGTATAGATCTCCTTAAAGAGCTTCATGACATCCAGTCTACTGAAACTCGCGACTGTATGCAAAAGGCCAAGATTCATTGGGCGGTCGAGGGTGACGAAAATTCTAAATTTTTTCATGGAGTCTTAAATCGTAAACGAGCTAACTTGGGTATTAAAGGTATTATGGTTGATGGTGAGTGGGTGGATGACCCGTGTCGTGTGAAAGAAGAATTCCGGTTACATTTTGCTAATAGGTTTCAGGCCCCGAGTGCAAATCGATGCAAACTCAATTTTACATTTCCTAATCGGTTAAATTCTGATCAGGTCGATGTGCTGGAGAGCCCGATTACTCGAGATGAAGTGCGTAGTGCAGTGTGGGGATGTGGTGAGAATAAGTCCCCTGGACCAGACGGTTTCACCTTTGAGTTCTTTCGTAAATATTGGGATATTCTTGGTTCAGATTTTTATGCTGCGGTGGAATGGTTTTTCGATCATTGTGCATTTTCTAAGGGATGTAATTCATCCTTTATTGCTCTCATCCCGAAAACCCATGATCCTAAGTTCGTCATTGATTACCGTCCTATTAGTTTGATTGGGAGCCTTTATAAGGTCGTCACTAAAATTCTCTCCAACCGTCTTTCGTCGGTTATCTCTCACCTCATTTCTGATGTTCAAACTGCTTTTCTTCCCAATAGACAAATTCTGGACGGCCCATTCATCATTAATGAATTCCTGTCCTGGTGTAAGCATAAGCAAAAATAAGCCATGTTGTTCAAAGTAGACTTTGCTAAAGCTTATGACTCCGTAAGGTGGGATTTTTTAACTGATGTTCTTATAGCGTTTGGTTTTGGGTCCAAATGGTGTTCATGGATTCGGGGAACCTTAGAGTCTGCTATGGCTTCGGTTCTCATTAATGGCAGCCCTACGTCTGAATTCCAATCTCATTGCGGGTTGAAGCAAGGAGATCCTCTAGCCCCCTACCTTTTTATTCTTATAATGGAGTCGTTACACCTTTCGCTTGCTAGGGCGATTGAAGCAGGGATTTTCAAGGGTATTGATATTGATGCGTCTCTTAATATGTCTCACCTTTTTTATGCGGATGATGCGGTCTTCATTGGAGAATGGTCTACTGCTAACATTTCAGGTATTACCCAAATTCTCCGCTGCTTCTCTATGTTGTCTGGCCTTACTATCAATATTAAGAAAAGTCATCTTCTTGGAATTGGGGTTCCTCTAGAGATGGTTACTACTGCTGCTCAGAATCTTGGTTGTTCGACTATGACAACTCCTTTTAAGTATTTAGGGATAATGGTTGGTGGTAATAGCTTGAAAGTTCAGGCGTGGGAAGATATGATTGGTAAGCTCAAGGCCCGTCTTTCCAATTGGAAGCTTAAAACGCTTTCTGTTGGAGGTAGGCTCATACCTTTAAAGTCCGTTCTTGGGTCGACACCCATTTATAACATGTCTATTTACAAGGTGCCTAAATCGGTGTTACATACTTTGGAGTCCATTCGGAGGAATTTTTACTTTGGTGCTCAATGTGATGAGAGGAAAATCATGTGGGTCAAATGGTCTAAGGTCCTTGCGTCCAAGAAGTACGGAGGTTTAGGTGTTTCAAGTTTCTATGCCTTAAATAGAGCGCTCCTCTTTAGGTGGGTGTGGAGATTTATCTCATGTGATAACTCTTTATGGTGTCGTTTCATTAAATCTATGCACGGCTCTTCGCTCTCTAATGTGTCTCCTTTTCGTCTCTCGACTTGGAATTCCATCATTCGGGAAGTGCATTTGCTCAAAGATCGTGGAGTTGACCTGATATCTCATTGTCATATTCGTGTTGGTAATGGGTTACGTACTCAGTTCTGGAATGAAGTTTGGATTGGAGATACTCCTTTATGTGTTAGGTTCCCCCGTATCTTTGCTTTGGAGTCTAGCAGAGATTGTACGGTGGCTGATAAACTCCAAAACTCGGTTACTGATTCTCTTCGTCGACCTGTTCGAGGAGGGGTCGAAGCTTCTCAGTTAGATCTCTTGCAGGAGACTATTGCAGCGTCGATGTTGTCTAGTATGGAAGATAGATGGGTTTGGGGTTTAAATGGGGAGGGTGTTTTTCGGGTCAAGGACGTTCGCTGCTTGCTTGATGACAGTTTTTTGCCGAAAGCTCCTACAGCTACACGATGGGTTAAATATGTTCCGATCAAAGTAAACGTTTTTGCCTGGAAGGTCTTTCTGGATCGCTTACCAACTCGTTCTAACTTGCTGCATCGTGGTGTTCAGGTTCCAGATCATATGTGTCCGATCTGTTCTTCAGCTCCTGAGGATTCATCGCATTTATTTTTTGGTTGTTGTCTGGTTACTGATGTTGTTAGGCTGGTATGCCGTTGGTGGAACCTGGATTGGTCTCCTGTTGG
Source organism: Artemisia tridentata subsp. tridentata (assembly GCA_021014915.2). NCBI lineage: Eukaryota > Viridiplantae > Streptophyta > Magnoliopsida > Asterales > Asteraceae > Artemisia > Artemisia tridentata. Next base: position 118,597,204 of record CP139506.1, on the reverse strand, counting down.
ATCGTATTCCGATTGGCTTGCTTGGTTCAATTCCGTTAGGTTAAGTTCTAATGTGAAAGGGTTATTGGAAGGGGTCTTCTATATCTCATGGTGGAGTGTTTGGCAGTATCGGAACCAGTTGTTGTTTTCTACAAAAATTCCCTGTAAAGAGGTTATTTTTGATGATGTTGTTTCGCGATCTTATACTTGGTGTCATTCTAGGTGTAATCGTAATTTTAGCTGGGATAGTTGGTTGCAACACCCCTATTTAATTTCTTTGTAACTTTCTAGCTTCTTGCTAGTTGTTTTTTATAAAAGTTGCCGTTCAAAAAAAAAAAAAAAAATCTAATATTCCATAGGTTATGTAATAAGCCTTTTAGTTTCATGTAATTCAAACCCACCAAATGAAGCCCATTACAAGGTTCTTTTGGGCAACTCTTTCTATGTATAAATACACCTCAAATGACATATTTGAGGTGTGTGCGTGTGTGTTTAAATGTGTGTTTTGCTTATTAATAAAGTTCCATTTCTCTTCTCTTTCTTTTTATTCCATAGGACATACATATATACTCTTACCACCATCTTTGTTTAATATTGTTTGATAAGTTACTAGATCTAAGGTCCTACAGAGATATTGAGATATAATGTCATACTATAGTTTAGTTTAAACTATGAGATATTGAGATAGATCCAAAGCTCAGCTAATGTGTTAGTATATTCCATATCTGTCTTGGATCTGAGCCTAACTTCTCGACGTACTTGGCAGAGTTCACAACACTTGCCACTATGACTCAAAAAGGTTTACGAGGTCATTGAGCAGTGTCGGGCTTTCTTTACCTCCTTTGCCCGTTAGAAAAAGTTAATGATAGCTAGGTAGTTAACAACATCATCAATTCACCAAAAAATTATTCATAAATCATATACTACTACGTACTCCCTTAGATTAAATTCATTGAAGTAAAACAAGATAAGTTAAAATGCATTGAACATTATATTCTTCAAGTACAATCTCCACAAATACATTTTGAAAGAAAATTTAAAGGAACAAATAAAAAAATTAATCAGCACATAAAACCTACAACCTTAAAAACACTATATAGAAAAACTACCCTAGGCAATTTCATACTTGAACAAAGAAACCTAGGATAATTCTTCATGGACATATATTTTCTAGGGAAGCGGTCAAGTGAGGAAAAAATGAAATGAAAAAAATAATAAGTATTTATAGCCACACATTTCAAATAAAAGAGAGAATTTTAAAAAGAGGTGTATCTATTTTTATAAATGTATCTGAAATGTGCGGTTTTAATTACTTATCATCTATCTTATTTTAATTATTCTCGTCATTTGATCCCGACCCATATTTCCTAATATAAATTGCCAAATTTAGTGTCATCTAAAAATATAAAACCACGAAATATTCCCAAATTTATTAGTCATCATTATATTTTGTTTAGAAAGGCATATGATGACGTGTAGGGGTTGCATAAGGTGAATACTCAGGAGTGGTGACATAAGATGGTGGGCCGCTAGCAACAATATGGGCCGAATTTGGTGTTCTTGGGCTTTTTAGTGGGCTTCTTGTATTGGACATCATTACACTTCGGTTGTACTTGTTATCACCCAATCTTCTAGGCCCTCTTTCGGCCCATTTAAGTTCTTGGATCTTCACACTATTTGGATACCCATTGAAACAGCTTGAAAAGCAACCTACATCTCCTGCCCTATGTATGTACCTACAGTAACAAATACATATATGTAGTTAAGTGCATGCAAACTAGTATGTATGTTACAATGTTAAGTATGAGGCACATCAAATTGATCCATACACCACGAATAGTATAACACCATTAGACACGTGTTGTGGTTTATCATGTATGCATCGTATTATGTTGTGTGCAAATCATTTCTCATATTGTATGCACCGGATAATAGTCCAGGTGTAATGGTCCACCAGATAACATTTATAATACTTAACTAAGGCAGTAAAAATGTGATACGAATGGTTTGGTCATAGGAAATTAGGAGTATTTAAAAGCGTTTTTACCACCAATTTTCAAGAAGTTTTCCATAATTAATCTTTTTAATCATATTTAACATGTTACTTCATACATATATCTATGTCCAACCCGTTGAGTCTATCAAGTTTTCTTACCTTTGGCTGAACTTTCTTCCGAGACAATCAATACACTTTCTTCCTTCAGTCATTTCTCCCATGCCGATGTTCAAACATTGTCTACAATATGCTCTTCCGCAAACCTACAAGAAAGAGGTTTGTTAGAATCTGGTGACGAAAGAAAAGAAGTAGGCTAGATGGATTAGATAACATAAAACTCAAATGAATTTTTAAGATATTTACAGCTAGTTTGATCTAGCAACATAGTTTATGACGACTAATGAGTTAAAAAATATTAACAATCAAACGCTACTTTAATCTGATTGAGTTATCTGATTTGTTTCTATTTTAGCAAAACTTTTAGTTTGAGTTCTCATAAACTTTACATAGGAATTTGAGACTTTGAGTTGCCCGGCCCCCCTGGCCTAAGATTTATAAATAGAAGAGATACACAGAAAAACAATTAGTGAAGGTAGAGGATAAACTTACAAGGCAACGGTTACGGAACATGTAGATATACACACTGCATACACTGCAAATATTTGAGTGAGGGATCCCAGGACGTCGTCGTCCTGCCTTCTCTTGGTACATGGATGTCATGCTCATGCCACTCATCATACTCATGTCATCATAAGCGACACTATTCTCCATCACATGACCATGACTCTTCATGGCATGATGACCATGGGCATGACCATGACTAGCATGTGATCCATGACCATAATTATAAGCATGATGACCATTATGGGTGTATCCATGTTGTGCTACCTCTTCCACTTGGTGGTGGTGCCTGTATAGATTAGATAGTGATATATGATTAGCATAGAATTAGAAGACAACTAATTTAAGTTTGTATACCTTAATTAGTTAACTTTCAATATCTGCATATATTTATATGAATACAACACAAATTACAAACGGATTTCATCTAATTAGTATATCAATATTTACCATAGTTTAGATTAGAAGAGATATGATCATGTAAAATGTAAAGAAATGTATATATTCTTATCCAAATATATAATGTCCATTAGTTAGCCCATTGTATAGACGAGCCTATGGCTTTGACGTTTATTGGGACATGTTGTTATATATGGACTTAATACCCTATCTATCCAATGAGCAAGCTAGGTAATACATAATTTAGACACATTTTAACAAAAGTATCATCATTTTAACAAAATTTCCTTTACATCAATAATGATATGTTTCTTTGAGTTTTGTGCTAATGGATTTAATTATCACCTGTAACCACTCCCGGGTGGCAAAGGAACTAAGGGTGAACCAGTCACAACATGGTGGTGTTGGTGGTGATGATACGGAGAAGCGGCTGAGGATACTTCTTCTAAGCCTCTACTAAAATCAAGACTAGGAATTTTGGTCAAATGTGATTGCGCAAAATGGTCACGTTTAGGAGTGGATTCTGATATCGAATCCATTTTCTTTAAGTGGCCCTTTGGTTGTGTGGACAGTTTCTTTTTTCCACCAGTCGGGGCTACACTTTGTGACACTTCTGCAAAGTCTTGAAATGTTAAGTTTACGGAATCATCAGGAACACCTAGATACAGTTCTTCTAGTTCTCTTCTAGCCTTAGCTAACGTTTCTCGATCACTCATAGCTGCAAATTAGTTATTTGATCTCAGGGATTCAAAGAGTGAAATGAGAGAGATTAGTAACATATGTGGAGATGAAGCATTCATAATTTCATATATGTAATGAAGATACAATCATACAATGAGTCTAAAAAGCCAAAGTTTTGGCCGGTCGTATAACACACGTACATTAATAAGTTGGCACACAAGTGGAGTGTGTTTGTTTGTGTACAAAATGTTGCTAAGAATAAGTCATACGGCAGTCTTGCAAGTCACATCAAAGATTTAGGTCATGAAAAATGTATTTGATTAATACAAGAAAATATATCTGATTTTTTTTGTATATATATGGTGATATGGACTTTTTTTTATCCTCGTACTTTACGAAGCTTATGTAAATGGTCATGTTCGAGTAAATGCGTAAACGGATAAGGTTTCCTTGTTCAGGTTATTCAAGGATAACGAGTCTTGAACTCGGATAATGTAGCTTAACCCGAGTGCCTCTATAACCATTTCTACCATATTCACTAGTCACTTCAAATGCGTAGATAGTAACGTTTATTTTGAATAGTCGTGCTCATATAACGAAATAAAATTTACAATCTTACGAAAAGATAATCATGATCTCTACTTCATTTGTATAAAAGACATTGCATATACTACATGTTCTAGTATAAATAAATCTTTTTCTTGTCCAAGATGATAAAATTTCGAAAAAGACACCATTAAAATAGAACATTTTAGTTTCAAATGATAAAGAATTATGGCCGGACGAATTAAAAAATAAAATTTTGTCAACTGGTTTTGTCTGAATTTGGATAGAAAGAATCGAAGAAATTTATACTAATTGTCTTTTTTAGTATAATTTAATTTCAACGATGAACACAACCAAAAAGTGTCTATAAGAACTTATTAGCCACCCCACCCGTGCAGTCTTGGTAATTGTTTATTTTTCCTAATTTCTTGTCTTTTCTTTTTGTTAATTACGCGTGGGATTAATTATAAGATTGGAATCGTAGATATGTTTAGATACTTAAAAAGGTTGTCGAATTTAAAGGGTTTATGTATTTGTTTTTGTTTATACCAGATATAGATTTAAATATATATCATGAATTTTTGTTAGCTTCTTATGCTAGCTAGATGTTGATAACAAACGATCAAAATGCATATGATAAGAGTGACATTTGGGTGCATTTAACATGTAGGGTGCCTCCAACTAACAAATTTGGTTTAAAGTTTCAACTGACACGTATACAAAATTACAAACTAATAGCATCTGCAATGCTCGCTTTTTACAAAGCTTTTCACTAGTTAGAAAAGTTTTCCATATAACCTTTTAGCATTGAGGATAAAGACTTGTGAATAGCTTTTTCTAAAAGACTTGATATTCTTCAAATCTTTCTATCAAGCTTTTATAGTACTTTATAAATTGTTGTTTAATGATGTTAAGAGTAATGTAAAAGTCTTTGTCAAAAGCTTTTGCATTGTAGAAGAAGTTTGAGAATAGCTTTTTGATATTTAGAATTGAATGAAAAGGTGACTTGGAAAAAACAAAGTCATTTTTGGTAGAAGGATTGCAGAAGCTTTAAGAACAACTGCAATGATTTTACAAAAGATTTTTTACTGTTTAATAAGCTTTTTAGATGACTTGATGCATTGTAACAAAAGTTTTGCTAAAGACTTGTATGAGAATAACTTGGTCCATAGCAAGCATTTGAAAGAAAATCATTCGAGCGATTTTTATTAATTGAAGACTTAAATGACACAAGTGGGGTATAAAAAAGCTATTGCAAGACTTATTAGCATTAAAAATATTTTAAAGAAAAACTTTTTGTATAAGAAATTAAATGGTATAATTAATGTTTAATATAGAACTTAAGTTTTTAATAACTTTGTGCAATGTTGATGCTCTAAGTTAATTAATGTTTCTCATCAAAGAGCAAGTGTCTCTATCAGTTAAGTTGTAAAAAGAACTGATATACGTTAAAAAATTCTAAGAGAAATTATATATAAATAACATTTGCCAAACAAGTGTTTTTATTTGCTTTGTGAGGAAAAGCACCGCTCATCTACAATATATTTTCAAAAATAGCAAAAATAGCCCCTCTAGTTAACTTGCGTTTCAGAGACAGTTTATAATAAATTTCAAAATTCATCGTTATCGTTAAATGCGATTGCAACAATAGTCCTATCCAGTTAACTTGCGTCTCAGAGATAATCCTTAATAAATTTCGAAATTCATCCCTTTTGTCAAATGAGATTGTAGCAAGTAGCAACAGTCTTTATGTTAAATATGTAACTATTTGTGTAACGAAAATTTACACAAATAGTCCATTTAGTTACCTACTGATTTCAGTAACAATTCCGAGTTAAATTTATGGATTATTTGTGTTACAAAGTATTACATTACATGTTAGTTACCTTACTATTTGTGTACCGAATACGTATTGTTGGTTATTGCCTTTTCCCGCCGCAACGTGCGGGCAACTCCCACTCGTTAAATACAATTTGAAGCAGCTGTTCCTAACCCCTTGATTGTTTTTTTAATCCAAATACTCTTTCATCCGTCTCATAATAAATGTCAACTTACATAATGCACAAAGTTTTTAAAAATCTCACTAAACACACTCTTCACTAATCAAATATAATAACTACCCATTAAATTTTATTTTCATTGGTTGAAATTTAAAGTGGACACTTATTACGAAACATCTCAAACTCGTACCGTAGACATTTGGAGAGAGTATAAGGTATTCTAAAAGAGCTTTAGAGGTTTAGATGGTGTTATTTGTGGGTTAAAAGTTGTGATTTGTTCTCGGTGGCCCAATACATAGGCCCAAAATTATGACAGGAAATCACAGGAATGAAGCTTTGATCAAAACTCGTAAAACACACGTACATCGGTACATATAATAAAATTTCGAGTAAGTTTTTTAAATACATAATCTTGATGAAGTTTTAGTATGATTTAACGTTCATTTTAGCTTTGAACCCTCCCAACTTAGGGCCCGTTTGGTTGCCATGATTTGGCACTGTTGGAGTTGATTTACTAAAAAAAAGCATGTTTGGTTGAATTCTTAAAGAAAAAAAGTTACCATAAGTCCCTCTGACACCAGCCTAAATTGGTGGGTTTTGCTAGGTTTAGATAATTTGGTGGGTCCAGCTTTATACGGACTTAATATCAACTACTCATAACACTTTTATTTATAAATTATATTTATTTATAATATATATAATATATTATTTTATTATATTTTTCTCTCTCCTAATTTTCTCAAACTTTTCTCCAATCTTTCAATCCTTTCCCAAATCCGAATCCAATTCCAATCCCACTTACAAACCAAACGCACTCTAAAGAACTAAGGTTTTTTTTATTTTTATAATGGCATCATTGATGAATGAGGTGACAAAAATATGACATCACATCGATTGCATTGAATCAGAACATAACTTAAAAAACAATTTTAATTACCTTTCTAAAATATAGCACATATTATTATTTCACACCATTTAACTATTAAAATGTGAATGATATTTATGTTTAAAATCTAATAACAATCGACATAAATATACACAAAACACATATTAATACATATTAATTCGTATTTATCATATGCAAAATTATATTTATTATGTTCGTATTTTTTCACCATTAATACAAATAAAAATTCTGAACGTTCAAAAAAAAATATATATATATACAAATAAAGAGTTATAATTTTCTACATACATAAAACATTCATTATTTAGGTAAAATCATGTAGAGGTGTAATAGCTTTTAAAAGATTTCAACTTTTAATTTGCACCATTACTTAATATGAATATTCATAATGTAATTAATTATAAAATGTATAAGTTTATCAATATGACAATCATATATTTATTCTTGTAATAATTAAATCAACAATATGATCATTAATATTATATAATGTTTTATATAAATACAATCAAATATTATTTTCATATCATTTTGTATTTAAATTATACCAGATCCAATGCAATGCTGATAGACGAGATAGTTCCATGAATCAATGATGTCACATTTAAAAAACCCTATGTTATATAGGTTGGGATGTATGTATACAATTATTGTACTAGATTCTTTTATATGATATTTTATTTTACTGAAAAATTATTTTGGTGTGATTTTATCTTTGTATAGTTTTATATTTTATTATCATAATATATGTTACATGCATATTATTAACTTTATATTTGTATGAAAATTGCTCCTGATCTCATTCCGACCTCGATATGTGGAGCCTTCTTACGCCATATACTGATATTGTTCGGGAGACATGGTCCAAGCTAGGTACGAGGATGACTTGTGTAGGGGTGCAATGAATTCTTTCTTCTTTATTTTTTTTCCCCGTTATGCCCGCTACGTGAGCTAGGATCAAATTATTAGATCTCCCTTTCGTTTAAACTTGATTTTTGTATAATTTATTTTACTAATTCATGCTATTATATCTTTAAAACACGTGATTAAAACTTTTTTCATTTTGTGTGTAGTGTTGCATGCATCAAAATTATCTAAGTTAATATTAGTATAATTTAATTTTTAATATATCAACTTCATTCTTTATAAATTCATGAAACTAGCCCGTCCATCGAACGAGTCATATAAATTCATGAAACTAGCCCGTCCATCGAACGAGTCATATAAACAGTTACAGAACTAATTTTAGTTTCGAACCCAGTGTACAAAATTTGAGCTCAAAATGGTTCCTCATAAATAATGTTTCAGGAACACACGAAAACAACTCATTTCAAAGCTTTCACTATAAAAATCACTAACACGCTACCTTAAAATAAGATGCACACCTGCATACTCTACATTATGACCGCGCAAGTTGTGTGCGTATACCACATCAATATCCCGGACTCTTGTCGACCTTGCTACCCACTGCACTATCATGGAATCGAGGTAGCATCGACTCTTTAAACTATATATAATCATCTGTTTCTCAAGTACAACAGTAAAAACAAAATTCATAAACAAAAAGAAACTATACGCAACATCAAAATGTAACTCATTCTCTCTCGGACTTCATTCCATTTTTTCCAAATACATGCATCACGAAAAACTGTTGAAAAAACATAATTTATAACTCAAAACTATTACAACATAAAGTCAAAACTACAAACTTAACTATACCCGAAACCCAAAGGCTGGGTATGTAAAGGGGCCGGCACCGGGGGTATGAGAAGAACACACAACAAAGACGGTTACAAGGAATTAATAAGTATTATTGGCCATCTTCGACAACCTTCTCATCCTTCTGCTCCACCGTTTCATCAACGGGGCCTGGGGTTTCTTCTATAGGGGGTTGGGTGGGGGGTCCTTCGGTCTCAGTTGTAGCTTTGGATTGCGAACAAGGGACAAGTACTTCAAGCACGTTCTGCCACTCCAACGGAATACCCGAAGCATTAGCAGCGGCAGCAGCATCAACCATGAGCATTTCTTCTTCCTTATCAGGATCACAGTTTAAATCTAGCTGTCCTCCTTTGCCACTGCTCTCACCTAGCTCAACTTCAATTTCGTTCCCATCACTAATCACAATCCCGTTAGCCAGTGATTTCTGGGCTGCTTCATCTGACAACCGCTTCTTTTTGCGGAGCATCATTGTTTTGAAACGACGTTTGACTGTCAGACAAACGTTGCAGAAGCAATTGGGTTTGTGTTTTCCTTTACCACTAGGGGGTTGAATACAAACGATGCAAGTACATCCAGGCCGGTGACGGGGGTGTTTCGTGGTGGGGCCTGATGAAGATTCACCCAATTCACCTAAAGTTTCTCCTAGTACTGCAGCACTAGCTAACGCATCCAGTCCACATGGTGCTTGTTCTTGAACCACCTTTGCTTCTGTAAGTTTCCGCTTCTTAAAATCTGGAAGTTATCATAAAGTAACAAAAGTATCAGGCAATGTAGGTTCGAGATAGGACCCACCACCATGTTCTATTTTAGATATGGGTCGAATTGGGGGATTTTAATATACAATGGTTACATTAATTGATTAAGTTAAAAAAGGAAACCGGTCAAACGGATCCAAAACCATCAAAAGTTTTTCTTATTGCATACAACCTATGAAACTATTTTATTTGAAATATAAGATTAGTATATTATTATGTATTTTTGTAATTATATTTAGCACATATTTTCCTCGAAATTTAAAAAACAAAGTATTTCGGGTTTACCCGATCAGAACTGACCCATAACCCAACTCGCCCATTTTGCCACCTCTTCATAATCAATGGGTTAGTTCTCAACAGGATCATACTTAAATTCAACATTTGAAGAAGAAAGAAACTAGATATATGGGATTCATACCCTTGCCAGATTTAAAAATCCGTTCTAAATCTTTTGTGCTTATCTCATCTGGAGCAGAACATGAACACCTATTGCACATCAAACACAAGAACGATATTAAAATCTAACAGCTAATTTTCCCTTGAAGCAAATGTGGCTCAATAGTAGTTGATTTGTAAGCAATACCTATCTGGATCCCAAACGTTGTCAGCGCATGTCCATTTTGGTGGAAGAAGAACATCAGCAGGTAATTTACGCCATTTGGAGCAATTATCACACTGACCCCATTGTTCTTGTGACCTACACGAAGATTAGAAATACATAAGAGATTAGATGGGATGAACATTTTCATACAAGACTAGAGCATACCACATAGAGGAGCATTAAGACAAGTTTTAACTATACGTGTAACAAGCAATTTTAAAATTGGCCAAAGTCCATATAATTAATGAGCACACTATGCAAAATATGCATGTGTGAGATCAGCAAAGGGTGCTAAGTTCCCAAAATGAGTTTAGCAAAACTTTATAAAATTTTATTTTACCAAAAGAAAGAGAAAGTGGACTTATCGATCTGTTCATTGCAATATATAAATATAATCATTTGGATTCCAAAAACCCCACTTATTTACTTTCAACGCAATAAGGAACAATGAAAGAGGTGGCAGATTTTATGAAGTGTCTCAGACGGGTCACAATTAAAGATTGATTTTATGGTAACCAACCTCATCAATCACCTTAATCAAAATGCAAATTACAATTTTGATATAACGTTTTGTAATAATATTTAACACATTAAATATACAGTATAAGATGGAGAAAAAGTTGTTTCTAAGTCAACCCAGCACATCTCGAACCGTTTTCAGCTTTTCACAAATACTAATAAATTACCCATCTTCACTCATTACCCACCAAAACCATTTTGCTAACTTTCGTCGATACTTGCAGAGTCCTACAGAACTAAAACCAATCATACAAAAAGAATAATAAACTTACCCAGATGCATCCAAAGTGAATATGGTCTTCTTGCCAAAAACTGGTGGTTCCTGAATGAAACATTATGATTGAACTCAAAGAGTGCAACAAGAAATGAAAACCATAATTGAAAAGATAATTTTGCCATCTAAAAGGATGATTTCAAATTAGTTGTGCAGAGTATCTTGTGCTTACATCATATTCCTCAAATTCACAATCTTCAATCATGGAAATAGTTGGCTTAGAAGTAGGCGATGGGCGGAGCAACTCATGTGCCTCTTCCCATGTCACCTTTAGCTCCATGGCATCTTCATTATGGATGAGTAACCTCTTGTTTTTTGGTCCTATATTACGAGTCTTTTTCTTTTCTTGCATCACTGGTTTCTGCGGTGTAACTCCGTTAGCCGTGCTTTCATGCTCCACTTTTTTCTGCCAATCAAGCATAACTTGCTTAGCAAAAGTGAGATTAAATTTTGTAGAAATAAATGCAGACATCTTAAAAATCGTCATAAAAATAAGTAAGAATAGACTAGAAGCACATACTGTCGTCAGGTTTCCATTCCCACCAGAAGTTCCACCAGCAACGCCATTAGCAGCAGGCGTTTTGCCTTCCTGCTTGTTTTTGTATAAATTATATAGTCGTTAACATAATATATAGACTTATATGCATTTGTACATGAACACATATATACCCCCACCACCAACTGTATGCGTTCCGTGTCCAGTCTCTTATTGCATGTAGTTCAAAAAAATGGCTACCGTCAACTGTTCGAACAGTGACCAGCTTTACCCTTGACCCCGCTATTCATATTGACTAGTATATGCAACAGAAATTTAGGACAATGAAAGGAAAAAAAGGTCTTTTTAGTGTATTTTCTAGAAAGCTATGCTGCAAAAGGATCACCTGCGCATCAGCAGCAACCGCTGCCTTTCGACAACCTACGACAAGCTTTTCCCCTGGATTCAGTCGACTAAATATAACTGCAGACATTTACAATAAGTTAAAAAGAAGCAAAACATTCTAGTATAAAATAACTATACAGCCACAACTTAAACGATAAGTAAGAAGCCATACACTTGTAGATAACCATTTAGCATTTACATTAATATTACACTAAAACCCTCCAGATTCATCAGTTTTGAACCCATTTCCAAATAAGTTTACATTTAAAAATAACATAAAGTATTAAACTATTAAACATGTTCTAAAAAGGGATACCTGTATCCCCAGCTTGCAGTTCCAAATTCTGTATACAAGGGGTTACACCCTCTAAAACATACATACGACTATTATTATTTGGCCAAAATCGGAACTGAAATGTCCACTCTTTCCCCTTTACATCCTGGATTCTTATTGGCAAGCCCTCTGATGAATTAATAGTAGGAAAATATGCCTGCACAAACATTTGGTTAATATAAAGTTGCAGCAGCACAAGATAAAGAAAGGAAGGGAAAGACAACAAAAACACCTACTTCAGCACATGCTTTTGGCAGGACCAACCGACCAATTCGGCCAGCATCGCTTGCACTCAGAACCTTCTCAAATAATGGAGTAATAGTGCAGTCGGATTTCAAGCTAGAATATACAATTAAGAAAAACCTTGCTTTTTCACATATGTAATATAATTGTCAGACTTAAATAAATATAACATTTTTTTTTAATACAAAGGTTTTATCTATATCTAACGAGACATAAAGCCATCTTTTAATTACTGAGATGTACCAAAAAGAAGTATTACTAATTAGTAAAATGAGACAAGTAAAAACCCCAATAGCAAAAATATAAGAATGTATAATGGAAGATGACACATAAAATAACGAAGGATACTCCCCAGATATTTGCAACAGTTCTTGATCAGTCATCTTCGGCCAATACCTCGGAAGTAATTGACTACGGCCTTTACCTTCAGCAGGTGGTCTAGCAACTCTATTATCTGAACCCGTCCCTTTATTTGCAGGAGACCGTATACTAACCCCAGATTTAGATTGTTTTGTAAATGTAAGGCGTGACCTTTGCCCTTGCTTAAAAGGCGGAACTTTTTCAGATTCTCTTCCATCCACGGCCCCATTAGGGTTCGGGAGTACAGGATTTGTAGTGGCTAGAGCATTGCCAAGAGAATAATTTATAGAAGGTTGAGGTATTGCCTCATACAGTGCTTTTAAACCATTATCTGGTGTGGCAAATAAAGATGATGTACTTGAAAATATTTTTCCAGAATCTTTACTAGAAGAAAAGCGGTTCTCATCTTGTTTTATTTGGAGACTGATGGATGGAGTCAACGGAGAGGATTGATGTTTCTCTATAGCTTCATTTAACTGTGTAAGATTTCCCTTATCAACGCTAGCACCACCATTGACTCGATTGCTAATGGACGAAGGATGCCAAGGGCCCGAAAACGGAAGGAAGCCATTAGGACTGTCACTGTGGTAGTTCTGCATAAACAATTTATTCAAAAAATTTAGACATAAATTGTAATTGTAGGATGCAAAAACGACCCATTTACTTATAAATGGGTTGAGTTATGTTTTATTTCTAACAGATCAAACGATACAAGAGTTGACTAGAATGTATTTCTAATGCATAAAAACTTTTAAGTTATTTTATTCAGAAAAATAGATTTTTTTTTAAAGGCGAATATTCACACTTATTAAACCACCTAATACCGCACGTATGTCTCAACTGAGACTTGAACCCACAACTTTGGTTGATAGGCCACACACATACTGTTAGGCCAAAGGCCCTTTGGTGAGTGGGGCATATATTATACAGTTATATGGCACATAACACGCAAAATCAATTTTGCAGAATCCTTAGATTTAGCTAACCACCCAAAATCGTCAGACTTATTTTCCCAAAATTTCCACTTACTTTCACAAAAAATTCAAAATAATTCAGCATAAAACGCATAAAAGATTTGCAGAAGTATGTTTTAAGAAACCTAGGACATTTTGTTATATACCACACTTTTTTTTGGGTAAAAGGGTTACTCCCGGTAAAATATATATACCACACTTTTAGTAATTCTCCCGATGGCATAACTTTTGCAATCATATATTCAGAAAAGTAGAACACAAAAGCTTTTTGGGCCAACCAAACCCACCCGACCCCAATCTCTGGCAGGAGGCAACAAGTTTACCGGGATTGTCACTAGCCATCAGGAACTACATCAGTTTTACAAATAGTGACTTGGTGAGCAGCACTGGTAAAAACAATTTCCATTATTACAAACAATTTAATTCAAAGTACGGTGACATAATGGAATTATAGCAGTTGAGTTGCTATTCTCATACATATAACCATAACACTGCATCATCTCTAACAATTGCTAACCTGCATTGGTTTTAGGGCTTGTGTTCCCCTGGCTCTTATGCACTTTAGACATGATATTCCCCCCAAATCTAGGCATTCGTGAAGATACTTCGAAACAACACAACCACAGTGAATAGGCTGCAATACAGAACATAATGAGACACGGTGAGTACAGCAAACGCTGCGTTCTAAAAAATGTCAAGAATATGAGATAAAATTACCTTTTCACAGAATTTGCATTCCCTCCAACCAGGTTCGTTCAGATGGAATCTTTCACAGTACTTTACATGATCATAGGCATTTCTGTAGTCCACACAGAGTATTAAGCAGATAATGAGTTACAACAAAATTCATAACTTTGGCAAAATGCACAAAGAAACTAAATTTTTTATGATGCATGCTCACAAACATCATGTGTTACAAATCCACATAGCATCATATTAATACGCAAATAATACAGAGCTAATTTAAATCCAAATGCGACAATTATAGTTAGGTGGATGGTGGTTCTGTGACTCTGTTTAGTTAGTTAAGCTCATGTTGTTTCCCTATCAAAGAATGTGCATCCATGATAGATATTTACTTAGATATGTACCATCCTTTCCTGCTTTTAAAAAATGGACAACATATAAATTGCGATAAAATAAATATCTCCCTACAAAATAAACACTTAACACCCATGATGTTGTTGTATTTGAACACTTAAAAGTTAACCCTCAATAACACAACACTGTAAATCTGATGCGCTAATGCACATGGCATAATATCACTATCACACAATGCTACACGTGACCCCGATATGCTATGTCATTAGTCATTGTCACGATTGATATTATCTAAAGACCTATGACTGAAAACATATTCATCAATCATATATTACTTTACTAAGTTCTAAATTGCATTACTGCATAGTGACATAATAATCACTCAAACCTTCAAATTAGGGGAAATAATACAAGACATAAAATGCTCCTAAATTCTAGCAGATATTTACATATATCATACAAAAAGAAAACAAAGTTTATAACTTTAAATTTCATTACATAGACAGCAACACATTACTTCATAGCGACATGATAATATGATCATACCCATTGTCATGATTTACAACCACCTACATTGGGAAATAAAAAATTCCTATAATTTCTCACAGATATTACATAGCTTCATGCAGAAGGATATTAAGATTCAAACTTAGACATTACTAACACATACATTACCTAAAGCCTATACCAAAAAACTAAATTCATCAGTCACATATTACTTTGCATGGTTGTAAAGTGCATTACTACCAGTGACATGATAATCACAGAAACCTGCATTTTAGGGGAACTGACATAAAAACAAACAATTCCTGTAACTTCTCACAGATAACATGCAAATGGATAATAAAGATTCAAGCTTTAGTCATTATCACAAACACAGCAAAAAATTACTACATAGTAACATATTGATATGATCATACCCCTTGTCATAACACAAGCCTACATTTTAGGGGAAATAATACAAGAAACAAATTCCCCTAATTTCTAGCAGATATTACATAATTCATGCAAAAAGATAGATACTTGATAAAGATTCAAACTTTAGATACTATTACTACATACTGATAAGATACTATGATTCTTTCCATTCTCATAATCTAAACAACCTACATTTAGTAATAACAAAAAACAAACACTTCCTAAAATTTCTCACAAATATTACATAATCCATGCAAACAGTATTACAACATATTTATTACACAAAATCTGATCTGATAAGCTATAAATCAGGGATCTTTACCATAATCCCAAAATACCCTTTATACTAAACATCAATCTACACATTAATTTCCCAAAATAGAAAGCATAAATTTTATAAAAAAAACACACAATAAAAAGGTGTAAAAAAACACACAGAAATCACATACCCGCATGAATAGCAAAGAGTAGCAAATCCACCGGATTTCATAGGCCAACCTCTCTTCCATTGAGGACTTGACTGGGCCCCACACAATCCATTCATACATATCTTTGACATTATTATTAATTATAATTCACCCCCAATTCTATTCCTAGATCTTTATCATTCATAAATCACTCAAATTGACCTCAAAACCCTAAAATTAAACCCTTGAAAACAATCAATTTCTACTAATTAGACAAAACCCATATCGAATATGTTATCAATTTTGCAAATTTATCAAATCTTGATTTTTCATTAAACAGATCGACATGCACTAAAAACACACACTAAAAACACACAGTAGTGAAATTAAAGGTGATTTAACTTGTGGGTTTTGTGGGATTTGTGGGATTGAACGATGAAATGAAGTTTAATTGGTTGGAATTAATTAGTGACGGTGGACGGCGGTTGGTGAGTTAATTAGCGACGGATTGGTTTGATGATCGAAGGAATAATAAAAATAGGTTGAGAAATAAATAAGAAAATGGATTGAAAGGGTGTGTGGGTTGTATGCATGAGATGTGAAATGCATGCACGATAATATTAAGGTCAAGATGAGTTAGAAGTGAGTTCTTTAACTTTCTATCAATGGAAGAAACCAAACCAAACCCCTTTTGTTTCTTGTTTCTGCCATTCTTTATTATTATTATTATAAAAGAATATTTATTTATTTTTTTTCATGATTCATGATTTAATAACTAGGTGGTGTTGTTACATGGATGTAATGGGACATGTTAAGCAAGGACCTTGCATGCGACATCAACTTTCTCTATGACGATTCATATGCGACATTTTGCCACAGTAAGGCGAACGACCTTTTTTTTTTTTGTTTTTTACAACTTTTTTAAAAACAAAACTAATATCACTTGGCAAAAATAATTTGTAATCACATGAGTAGCCCAAGTAGTCAAACAAAAATCCTCTTTTAAATCTAGATAGCCCACCTTAACTAAACAAGTTCACCCTAATTCTTTGCATATAAAGGCTACTTATCCCAAAACTTTCACATAGTCAAACCCTAATCCAATATTACCAGCTGTTGGGAATTAAATATTCAAGAAGTTTAATATCGGGTTCTACTCAAAGAAATACTCTAAGTATGATTCTGCTGCTAGAGCATTTTGGTTTCTGCTCTAGTGTTTGATTCTGCTGCTAGCGTTAAACATTCTGCTGCTGAAGGATTCTGCTGCTAGCGTTATCATTGCTGCTGGTGATACTTTCTGCTGCTGAACGGATAAGTATGAAAAGATATTATGTGTATTAAAGTCAACAATATACGGTAGATAATATCTTACCCCATGTGATCAGTCATAATGTTATATTCACAGAACAAGTTGTAAACATAGATACAAGTTGTATCTTAATGACTGACACTCTCAAAGCAAGTGTTCGATTAGACTTAACAATATTGTAAAGATCTTTCTTGTGATATAAAAGAAAGATCTTAGACTAGTGATATATGTGTGAATTATTAAGTGCAAAATAATAATTCTCAAGAACATAAAACAAATATCACAAGTCATAGAAAACATAAGATTCAAGGTCTTTGTAACCCTAGTGATATTAAAGATCACTCGTATTATCTTGAATAATATTGAATCGTTTGGTGATAACATTGCATGTTCTTTGTTCTATATACACAAGCATAACTGTTCCATTTCCATAACACAAATAACCTTCTAAGTGTGATTAAGTAAATTCCGCGTACTTGATCATATTAACTCAACTTATCACATACACAAAGCAACGAAGGTTTAACCACCTATCAGTGTATCGATCACAACCCTCATCAATTGGTATCAGAGCCAGGCTGATATAGTTGATTTAGAAGAAGAAGAAGAAGAAGAAGAAGAAGAAATGGACGTTGAATCTATTCAGACCAATGTTGCTGCAAAAATACCCATGCTCAAACAGAATGAGTTTGAGATGTGGAGGCTGAGGATAGAGCAATATTTCCAAGTGCAAGACTATGCACTTTGGGAAATCATTGAAGATGGAAACTCTTACTAGCCTACAACCATTTCATCAACAGTGGACGGAAAAGTGGTGTCAACTCTGCAGACAAAGCCAACAACTGCAGAAGATAGAATAAAGAAGAAAAATGACTTAAAGGCAAGAAGCATGCTGATGATGACCATTCCCAATGATCAACTTCTAAACTTCAGCAAGTTCAAAGATGCCAAGTCATTATTTGAAGCTATTATTGCCAGATATGGTGGAAATGAAGCCACCAAGAAAACCCACAAGACATTGCTCAAGCAGCAGTTTGAAAACTTCTCCTCTACATACAATGAATCTCTTGACCATATGTTTAATAGGCTTCAGAATATTGTGAGCCAACTTGCTATTCTTGGGGTTGAAATACCTCAAGAAGATTTGAACTCAAAATTTCTGAGAAGCCTACCAGAAGAGTGGGCTATGCATGTTGTTGTCTGGAAGAATAAGCCAGACCTTGATACAATGGAACTGATTGATTTGTATAGCAACTTTAAGATTGTGGAGCAAGATTTGAAGAAGAATGGAGGTACTAGTTCTAATACTGGGAACATGGCATTTATGTCAACTCCTAGTACCTCAAAATCAAGTGAAGAGGTGAAAGTTGTTGATGGTGTTGGTGCTGCTAGTTCATCAAGCAGTACCATGGGTATTTTAGATGAAAAGACTTGTTGTGCATTTCTTACAAGTCAAAATAATGGGTCCATGCTTACCTATGAAGACCTCCAAGAGATCAATGATGATGATCTGGAGGAAATGGATCTAAAATGGCAAATTTCTCTTCTTAGCATGAGAGCCAAGAAGTTCTATCAAAGGACGGGGAAGAAGCTCGTAATCAGCAACACTGATGCTGCTGGTTTTGATAAGTCAAAGATAGAATGTTATAACTGCCACATGATGGGTCACTTCTCAAGAGAATGTAGAAGACCAAGGCAGCAAGATAGCAAGAACAAAGGTTTTGGGAGCACATCCAAAACAAGGGAGGTTTCTGAGCCGAACTCAAAAGCTATGGTAGCTATTGATGGGCTAGGTTTTGATTGGAGTTTCATGGCTGATGAAGAAGAAGATTCTTCACAAATGGGACTCATGGCTTTTTCTACTTCTGAGGTACAATCTCATAAAGCTTGTTCAAATGCTTGTACTGCTCTTAAAGAATTACACACTTTAATCAAACATTATGATGACCAAAAGAAAGAGCTAAGCAGAACTTTTCAAGACTTAGTAGATTATAAGTGTGGATTAGCATCAACAGAAAAGCAGATCTTATATTACAAAGAAAATGAACTTGCTTTTTCTGATGACAAAGCTCTCCTAAGACAGGACATATTCTTTAAAGATGCTGAAATTAAGCTTTTAAGAGAGGCTTTTGATAGGGTCAAAAAGGAAAATGGAAACATTCACTTGACTACACAGACACTAGAACATGCTTCTAAAAGTGTGACCAACATGATAGAATGTCAAGTGATTAATAGAGTTAAGTCAGGAGTAGGATATAAGAGTGTCCCACCTCCATACAGAGGTATCCCTAAACCCCCAGAGATTGACCTAGAAAATTCAGGTGTCCCTGAATTTCAACAACCTGAGCTACAATATGGTGTACAACCAAAGACCAAGCTAGTTGTTGATGAATCTAAGAAAGTAAGTGAAAGTTTAAGTAAAACTTCACTTCCTGAGGACAAGGTGTCCTTTGATAGAAGATCAGATAGTGTAGTCATTGAAGACCGGGTATCTGATGATGAAGAAGATGAACAGGTTATGTCTAAACCTGAAGTAGTTAAGAAAGCAGGAACAAGGGTTCCTAAAGTGATCAAAAAGGATACTTTTAAGCCTAGTTCAAACATTAAACATGTTAGGCAACCAGTTAAATATTGTGAACAATATAGATCCACTAGCAAGCCCAGAGGTAACCAAAGAAATTGGAATGGCCTCAAGTCTAACCAATTAGGTGATGCCTTTTTCTTTTATAATAAAGCTTGTTACACATGTGGTAGTTTTGATCATCTTGCAGCTTTCTGTAATAAATGGGTATCTGGGTATGAAAACAATAGGGTGAATTTCAAAAGGCAAACTCCTCAAACTCACTTTCACTCTAAGTCTAAGAGAACAAAACCCAGAGCAGTTACCAAAGCAGTTTCTGCTGCTAGACCTTTCATGACTATTAACCCAAGACCAACAGTTAAATATGCAAAATCTTTTTATACAAATGCATCAAAGACTGTTCAAAGGCCCATTCAAACAAAAACAGTGGTCCCAAAACAAGTTTGGAAAATTAAGGGAACAATTACAAAGCTAGCAGTTTCTGCTACTAAGCATGTAATTCATTCTGTTGCTAGAGAAAACAGGGCAAATGCTGTTAAGGCCTCAGCATGTTGGATTCTTAAATCCAATGTTGCATCAACTGCACTTAAGAGATTAAATTTCATTGATGCAAGAGGCAGATCCAAGTCAGTAATGGCTTGGGTCCCCAAAAGAAACTGATACTTCTCATTTCTGTGCAGGAACATTCAATTGATAAACAAGAGGATCAAGGATACTCAGATAGTGGATGTTCAAGGCACATGACAGGGAACAAGTCTTATCTCTCAGATTTTCAATCAATAGATGGAGGCTATGTTACCTTTGGAGGAGGTGTTGGTGGTAAAATTTCTGGTAAAGGTACAATCAAAACTGGAAATTTAGATTTTGAAGATGTGTACTATGTACAAGAGCTAAATTATAATCTTTTTAGTGTCTCACAAATGTGTGACAAAAAGAACAAAGTTCTTTTCTGTGACACTGAATGTCTTGTACTTTCTCCTGATTTTAAGATGCCTGATGAAAGTCAAGTGCTCCTTAAAATTCCTAGAAAGGGCAATATGTACAGTGTAGACATGAAGAACATTGTTCCTAAAAAGAATTTAACTTGTCTTGTTGCAAAGGCCACATTAGATGAATCAATGTTATGGCATAGGAGGCTTGGTCATATTAATTTCAAAACCATAAATCAGATTGTTAAGAATGGTTTGGAAAGAGGTTTACCTCAAAAACGATTTGAAAATGATCAAACATGCATTGCTTGTCTTAAAGGCAAACAACACAAAGCCACTTGTAAGCCCAAGATGTTTAACTCTATCAATCAATCATTGTTTATGCTTCATATGGACTTATTTGGTCCTACAAATGTTAGAAGTATGCAACATAAGAGATATTGTCTAGTTATTACTGATGACTATAGTAGATTTTCATGGGTTTTCTTTTTAGCTACTAAGGTTGAGACACCTAGCATCCTTAAGACTTTCATTACTGAGATAGAAAACCTAGTAGACAAAAGAGTAAAAGTCATTAGATGTGATAATGGGACAGAGTTCAAAAATAGAGTTATGGATGAATTCTGCAAAGAAAAGGGTATTAGGAGAGAATTTAGTGTTGCTAGAACTCCACAACAGAATGGAGTTGCTGAAAGGAAAAATAGAACACTAATAGAAGCTGCTAGAACTATGTTAGCTGATTCTAAGCTACCTATAACTTTTTGGGCTGAAGCAGTCAATACTGCTTGCTATGTCCAAAATAGAGTTTTAGTTGTTAAGTGATGCGTGGTTTTGCGACCTTACAACAGGTTTTACCTCTCGAGGGATCTCAAGAGGCTTGCAATCCCCACCAGGCAGTGTACCTGACCGATGTAGTATAGTGTAGTGGCAAGTACCGGGGGATTGATCGTTCTCTAGGGGAATAGTGTCGTTAGGATTGAAAAACTACTCTAATAGGTCTAAGGGTGAGGGAAGATTCTTTTTGTATTTTTATAATTTTATGAAAGCAAGTAAAATCTCGGGTTTGAAGGAGTGGGCGGAATTAGTTGCTAGTCAACTAACCCAAATAGCTACAAATGCAAATAAAATAAAATGACTGAAAATGAAAAGGTTGTGAAACTTATATGGAGAGAAATGTGTTTACTTAGATTTCCTTACTCCCTAACTATCTTTTATCGGTTGATTAGTGTGTATTAATTGCGTGGATGACGGGTGTATTCCTTAATACCAATCGTGGGGTGGCATACGTACTTCCCCAACTCTACAAGCTCCTACTTCACTCCTATGTCGAGCCGGCTAAGAAGCTCCTAACATGGGATCACTAGAATTCGCTCATGCATTAAATACAACCATAATAACCTTAGTACGCATTGGTTCATGTTTCTTAAGACGTTCAAGCAAGTTACCGTATAGGAGGTTAGCCAGTTTTCTTAAGCCTAACATCGATAAACAATCATCCAATACAATTAATGACACACCAACAACCAATAATCAATAGTTAGGTTTCATTAGATCTAAGCAAACACAAGATAAATCTAGCCTAGCATGTTAATTAAAAGACAAGAACAAGATATAATCAAACAACACATAGACATATTGAATGATTAATTGATTACTTATCTTCAATTAAACATGGGAGATCCAAGGGTATAAAACCCTTAAAAATGGCAGAAAATTCGTCTAGGGTTTCTCCTCACAAAGTTGCACACTAATGACTAAAAATTATGAAAGTATATATAGGAAAACAGATCTGACGGCGTCACCCTTTGGGTCGTGACGCCGTCACCTCACCGCGTTTAGGGTTTCTTGATGGCCTTCTTGACGCCGTCCCCCTTTAATCCTCCAAAATCCTCTCTGGCTTATCAAAGCTTGACGACCTTCTTGACGCCGTCCCCCTTTAATCTTCCAAAATTTCTCTGGCTTATCAAGGGCTGACGGCGTCACACTAAGGCTTGACGCCGTTACAGGTACTTTTCCAGCAGATTTAGAGACTTTGTCGTTTTCTTCACTTTTATGCTCCAAAAACGTCCAAAATGCTTCCTTTTCCAGATTTCATCTCCAAAGTACCTAAAATGACAAAAGGAACGATTTAGGGCAATATTTGATCAAATAAATACGATTTAGGGCTTAAATGACCCCCTAAAAGCGGTACACTTTTCGCTTCATCATTAAGCCTCACAATAAGACATCATATGAACTTTTTAGAGGTAGAACTCCTGCAATAGGATTTCTTAGACCTTTTGGATGTCATGTGACAATTCTCAATACCTTAGACCATCTTGGAAAGTTTGATGGCAAAGTAGATGAAGGTTTCTTAGTTGGATATTCTCTCAATAGTAAAGCATTTAGAGTATACAACTTAAGAACTAAGAAAGTAGAAGAAAACCTACATGTGAAATTTTTAGAGCATAAATCCAATGTAGTAGGTGAAGGTCCTAATTGGCTATTTGATCTAGAGTCATTAACCCATTCTATGAATTATGTGCCTGTTGTTGCAGAAACTAATAATTTTTCAGGTTCACAAACAACAAATGAGGCAGGGTTAGACAAGGAGACAAATCAAGATCATATATGGATGCCAATAAGTACCAGTGTGGCTTAAACTTCAACAAATGATGAATCTTCTTCTGGTAAAGCTAAAGAAGATGTTGAAAGTGAACTCAAGGAAGATGGAACAAAGGAACAACAAAATGTTTCTGCTGATGATAGTGCTGCTGAGACAGAGCATTCTGCTGCTAGGCTTAATTTTTCTGCTACTAGGCCAAATGATTCTACTGTTGGCCCTTCAGACTCAAATGAAGCAGATTTCTCAGATAATGAGGTGGATTTAAGCAATATCACACCTACCTATCAAGTTCCTTCAACCCCACACATAAGGATTCACAAAGTCCACTCCCTAGAAAATGTGATTGGAGATGTACAATCAGGTGTGAAGACAAGACAACAACTGATGTCTTCAGACCAACAAGGGCTTCTTGATGCCCTTTATGCTTCAAAGCAGCATGAGTTTTCAAACTCTTGCTTGTTTGTATGTTTTCTTTCACAAGACGAACCAAAGAACATTCTGAAAGCCTTAGATGATTCGAGCTGGGTAGAAGCTATGTAAGAGGAGCTTCTTCAGTTCAAGATTCAGAAGGTATGGGTGCTAGTTGATTTACCTAAGGATGCAAAGGTAATTGGCACTAGATGGGTTTTCAAGAATAAAAGGGATGAAAGGGGAATAGTGATTAGAAATAAGGCTAGATTAGTAGCCCAAGGGTACACACAACAAGAAGGTATAGACTATGATGAAGTTTTTGCTCCAGTAGCAAGACTTGAGGCAATTAGGCTTTTCTTAGCTTATGCTTCATTTTTAGGCTTCACTGTTTACCAAATGGATGTCAAGAGTGCATTTTTATATGGCACAATTGAAGAAGAGGTGTATGTCTCACAACCTCCAGGGTTCATTGATCCTGACCATCCAGACAAAGTGTACAGAGTTGTTAAGGCTCTTTATGGCCCTCATTAGGCACCTAGAGCATGGTATGAAACACTGGCTTCCTATATAAAAGAAAATGGATTTCAAAGAGGAAAGATTGATCAGACACTTTTCATCAAATAGCACAAGAAGGATCTTCTGTTAGTGCAGGTGTATGTGGATGACATTATCTTTGGATCTACAAGGAAGGAGATGTGTTTGGAGTTCGAGAAGCTTATGCATGATAAGTTTCAAATGAGTTCCATGGGGGAACTTACATTCTTTTTGGGTTTGCAAGTTAAACAGTCATATGAAGGCATATTTATTAGTCAAGATAAATATGTTGCTGAGATACTAAGGAAGTTCAACTTTGCTGATTCAAAAATGGCAAGCACACCAATGGACTCTGAGAAGCCTCTTCCAAAAGACTTAGATGGAGAAAATGTAGATGTACACACTTACAGATCTATGATAGGATCTTTGATGTATCTCACATCATCAAGACCTGACATCATGTTCTCTGTTTGTGTTTGTGCAAGATTTCAAGTAACTCCAAAGGTTTCTCATTTAACAGCAGTCAAGAGAATTTTTAGATATCTCAAGGGTCAACCTAGGTTGGGACTATGGTATTCTAGAGAGTCACCTTTTGACTTGGTAGCATTTTCGGATAGTGATTATGCTGGTGCTAGCTTGGACAGAAAGTCAACAACTAAAGGATGTCAATTCCTTGGGTGTAGACTT
Organism: Artemisia tridentata subsp. tridentata; assembly: GCA_021014915.2. Taxonomy (NCBI): domain Eukaryota; kingdom Viridiplantae; phylum Streptophyta; class Magnoliopsida; order Asterales; family Asteraceae; genus Artemisia; species Artemisia tridentata. The sequence continues at coordinate 118,571,997 of CP139506.1, read as the reverse complement.
ATCTCATGGCAGTGTAAGAAGCAAACAACTGTGGCTACTTCAACAACTGAAGCTGAATATGTAGCTGCTGCAAGTTGCTGTGCTCAAGACTTATGGCTTTAAAACCAACTTCTTGACTATGGGTATAATTTCATGAACACTGTTATTCATATTGATAATAGTAGTACTATTTGCATAATTAAAAATCCAGTGCAACATTCTAAAACAAAACACATTGAAATTAGACATCACTTTATAAGAGACTGCAATGAGAAAAGATTAATTCAAGTTCTTAAAATTGCTTCAGAATTCAACTTTGCAGATCTGCTAACCAAAGCTTTTGATGTTGGAAGGTTTCAGTACTTGGTAGCAAGTATTGAAATGCTTAATCCTCAATGATTTTAAACTTTGTGTTTTTGTAAATAAATTTTTGTTTGTGCTGCTGACTTTTTAAGATACTACTGCTATTACAAAAGTTTGTGCTGCTAGTACAAATTTAAATTGTGTTATTCATACAGTTAGTCCTATGATTATTCTAATACAAGACAAATACTTTGTACATTGTTCTTTTGGTTTTAGACTAACAATTTCAGGTATGATCATATGAACACAAAGGATGTTTCAAGTGAAATGGAAGCAGCAGAATGAAAATATCAGTTGCTGTCATAATAGGTTCATGATAGAAAAAGTTTAGGAATTTCAAACCTCCTTAAAACTTCTTTCTTGAAGCTTGATTATGATGTTTCACATTGAATTGATGACTTAGTTGATAAGAAAGTAACTGATGCAACTCACTTTCTATCATTTTATACTTTTAAGTATAATGAGCAAGTCTAAGGACATCTGATAGAAAGAACAGCTAGTAAAAGTGAATCTAACACTTGTGTTAGAGGGAACAATTACTATGAGCTGGAAACCCTGTCAAGAAAGCCTTTTGAATAGGTTTATCTTTACACAGGCAGTTATTTATAATTGAAAAACATTGGTTCTCACACAACCAGAGGTTGCTTTAAACCGAAATTATGATTAAGTGTCTGTTATACACTTAATCCCTTCAAAATGGTTGAAAGCAGTATGGTTTTTCATAATAAAATCATATACATACTGCTAAGGCAAAAGTTTCTTAAAAGGATTTTCAAAGAGACTCACAAAAAAAAAACCATCAAATGATGGACCATGAGTCAAATGCCCCATGAATTACCTCTCATAGGAGTTAACACACCTAGAAGTGATGAGGGCAGCAAATTAAACTCTTAAGGAATTGATGGCTACATGTACAACATTGTCTGATAACATGTTATGATGGATAGCTCAGATGATGGAGAGAAATATTTTGGTACATAGTGAGAGATCTTCCAAACAGGGGAGGATAAAATGTTATTTGCATCTCAGGGGAGGTAATATCTCAGGAGAGGAAATAAAACCCAAGAAGGAAGATTAACCAATGAAAGGGAGGAAAAGATAAGAGCATACAAGATGATGACATGGAGGTTGAAAATGACAAGAACAGAGCTTATTATATATATTCAGAAGGGATGAAGCATTCCAAAGGAGAAAGTTCTATCTAGGTCAAATGAAGAAAAGTTTCAATTTCAGTTCACCACATTTGTTCATCACTTGCAAAGGCATGCTGACAGATGATTTCACTTGTTGAAACAAGCATCCAAGATACACAGCATCATTGCCTCTTATAATTCCTCCATCCAAGGAAATTGCACCATCTTTTAGGTCAATGTTTGAAGCTTGAAGATGTGTATTGATATTGTTAAAGTTAAAGAACAGAAAGAAGATGAGTTACTGAGAAAGATAATTAATCTTGAAGAAACAGAAGTGTTTGAAAGATCTTCACAATCCATAATTTAATTCAGAAACATGTTGAAAAGGATTCACATATTTAGGGGAGGATTGTTGGGAATTAAATATTCAAGAAGTTTAATATCGGGTTCTACTCAAAGAAATACTCTAAGTATGATTATGCTACTAGAACATTTTGGTTTCTGCTGCTAGTGTTTGATTCTGCTGCTAGCGTTAAACATTCTGCTGCTGAAGGATTCTACTGCTAGCGTTATCATTGCTGCTGGTGATACTTTCTGCTGCTGAACGGATAAGTATGAAAAGATATTATGTGTATTAAAGTCAACAATAAAGTCAACAATATACGGTAGATAATATCTTACCCCATGTGATCAGTCATAATGTTATATTCATAGAACAAGTTGTAAACATAGATACAAGTTGTATCTTAATGACTGACACTCTCAAAGCAAGTGTTCGATTAGACTTAACAATATTGTAAAGATCTTTCTTGTGATATAAAAGAAAGGTCTTAGACTAGTGATATATGTGTGAATTATTAAGTGCAAAATAATAATTCTCAAGAACATAAAACAAATATCACAAGTCATAGAAAACATAAGATTCAAGGTCTTTGTAACCCTAGTGATATTAAAGATCACTCGTATTATCTTGAATAATATTGAATCGTTTGGTGATAACATTGCATGTTCTTTGTTCTATATTCACAAGCATAACTGTTCCATTTCCATAACACAAATAACCTTCTAAGTGTGATTAAGTAAATTCCGCGTACTTGATCTTATTAACTCAACTTATCACATACACAAAGCAACGAAGGTTTAACCACCTATCAGTGTATCGATCAGTAAACTCATCACCAGCCACCCAACTCCTCTCTTCTACAAACGCAGTCATAACAAAATACATTGTTTTTAAAACCAAACTGTCATATATGTCTATAAATAGAGGAAGAGTTTGCTTTTGTGTGTGTGTTTATTTCGATCGTATATACGACCTGAAAAAAAATATCGACCGACGACTACCACATGACCGAATATCCACAACAAGGGCGGCGACCGAGTTGGGTGTCGGTCGACCAAGCTGACGACCCCCTTACTGTGCTTAGTCTTATAGTTTAGGTATGTAGGTAGTAGTATTTGCTAAATACCAAAATACAATGAATGATTTAATTATTCTTATAATTAAATTCTACAAAACTTTAAAAAGCAAATAACCTTACATATAAAAAAAAATGTAATTTAATAATTATTTTATTTAAATAGTTAATTCTAATTTACCCATAAATATTTTCACTTTCACTTCCATAAATAAGTATGCACACATAAATTAACGTTGCCCTGTTGTCTCTGACATGGACCCCGTGAAATTGAATTGTTTATGAAGATGGGAATCATGCCTCTCCCACTTATTTGTTGTAGACTTCAAAGAAGAGATTAAAGGCATTCGTCAGCGTTGGAAGGCCAACCGAGCGAAGCTCCTGCCTCTCCCAGTTGTATCATATGTTAGTTAGAGAGGTTGGCGAACTACTACGATCTATAGATTCCCCATCAATATCCAATCCCAACGAGAAAAGAAGCAACTAACTTCCGGCTTGGCTTGTAGTCATATTAAAATGCTCAACACTAGACTGATTTTTTTTTCAACTATTCGATACGTTGTATCTCTTTATGGGGATACGCCGTATTCCCCAATTAGGGAAACCATGTATATGCACACAAGACCTTGATACGTCGTATCCCCAAAGTTGGGATACGCTGTATCGGCTGGATATCATACCTGTACAACATATCACGATACGTCATATCCTTCCCTAGGGATATGCCGTATCGGCTATAGATCAGACCTGCCTATTTTTATGCATTTCCTGTTTTGACCAATTTCCGTAACAATGAACTCAACCATACTGATCATGAACATTTATACACATATTTGAAAACTGAACATGAAACATGCGGAAGCGTAGTTTTCTACAACAAACGGGCTTACTCAAAACACCCCTTTTTAAAACTAGTAACTATAAAATACATGACATGACTACATAAACTTGTTATAGAAAATGACACGTGTTTTGGGGCATTCCAAATCAATAACATGTGATTGTGATGAGAAGCTCGTTACCTAACCCGCGAACTACACCATTTTGACCCATTATGCCCCACTTAACACATAACTTGGTCTCATCTTACAAACCTGAAACTGAGAACGGTAATTCCTTGTGACTTAATGAGTAAACGGGACTAATCTGAATAATACTTGATAATAGTTTACAACATGTTATGAGAGGTAAGACTTGTAGTCGTCTTGTTACTTGTGCATGGCATAATTATGATCTTGGTTCTAAATTTCATGATCTCTATATAATGTCTGAGCACGTGCTTCTGACTAGACGCTGCTTAGTCGTCTTGCTATAAATAAGAACTTCCCTAACCAACGAGTACTCTTCTTGGGGTTCTAACTTGTCATCGTGCTTATCTATACTCGGGTCACCACAAAGGACGCTTGATCATATATACTTCACATGCTAGTTCTAAACATAAATCATCCACATCGGATGTAAATACTATAATAAGCACGGGTCATCCACAAAGGATGCTTCTGCAGGAGTTCTATATCGTGCACTTCTTAGGCACACTACATGACTTTTGATGCGTTTTTTGGGCACCTAGACTTGACAAACGATGCTTCTTGTAAGCATCCTAAACATGATTTGTTTTCTGCTATATCCAAACTACACATAAGTTCTAACATCATGTTGAATCTAGTAACATGAAGGTAATAATCCATTACTCACCTGGCCATATAATGCAAGATGAATGATTCTGAAAACGCCTTGAGCACCTATATCATGATAGATGCACACATAGACTATCAACACATATCTAACAAATAAACATGAGCATATATACTTCACATGTTAGTTCTAAACATAAATCATCCACATCGGATGTAAATACTATAATAAGCACGGGTCATCCACAAAGGATGCTTCTACGGGAGTTCTATATCGTGCACTTCTTAGGAACGCTACATGACTTTTGGTGTGTTTCTTGGGCACCCTAGACTTGACAAACGATGCTTCTTGTGAGCATCCTAAACATGATTTGTTTCATGTTATATCCAAACTACACATAAGTTCTAACATCATGTCGAATCTAGTAACATGAAGGTAATAATCCGTTACTCACCTGGGCCGTATAATGCAAGATGAATGATTCTGAAAACGCCTTGAGCACCTATATCATAATAGATGCACACATAGACTATCTGTTAGACCCGTATCCCGGATACAAATAGGCCCCACCCTAAATGGAATTGAGTAAGGTTTAACGTGATTGGCTAGTCAACGAATGTAAGTTATAGTCAACTCGATAGTCAAAGAATGAGTATTATGGCTATAGAAAATATTATGTGACTCAACTAGAAAGGAAATACCATTAAAGGACTAGAGTTGTAATATTTTAAATGTATCATAAGTAATATGTGGCGAAAAGGGACTTCAGGGACTAATATTGTCAAGGGGCCAAAGTTGCAACTAACTAGTTATAATATATCTAGTTATCCATAAGTTTCCATAAGGTTCTATCAATTTCTAGAGGGTGTTTGTGTGTGACGATTCATAAGGAAAAGATGAGGGAATATCAAGTTTGGAGGGTAAATTTATGAAGGGTTTAAGGTGCTAATCAAGAAGATAGAGCTCTAGCTATGATCTCCCTACAAGTAAGTAATCTATTGTCTTGATTCAATGAGGTTATAGATTATATAGAAAGTGGGATTTCATTATATGATCAAGGTAAGATCATATGATGATGATAGGAAGAAAGTTGGATAAGTTTAATGGGTTATGTCAACCCTTGTTTATGGTATAGATTTAATGTGTTTTAGGATTGATGATGATTGTGAAAGATGATGATGATGTTAGTGGTGAGAATGATGATGGTGATGTTATAAGTGGCCTCTTAGCTTGGAGCTAAGGTAAGTAAACCGGCTATAAGATGATGTTATGGTAATTTCTATGCATTATGTGTTTATATGTTTATATATGTTAAGGTTTATGAATGGTTTGTATGATGATGTTATGTGAAAGTAAGGATATGGCTAGTTGATGTGTTAGATAAGAGTGGATTAAGGAAAAGGAAGGTTAAGGCTTAAGTGGTTAAGGTATGTGCTTATGATTAATGTTGTAATGGGTTAATGGTTATGGATGCGTAATGTGTGAATGAACGATGATGTTATGTTATATCCACTTTACTTACTGTTGATATAAATAATGCCTAAACACGTTATTAATATTTTTCGATATCTCTACGTTTTGATAATCACAAAATGTAAAATCATTAATCGGAAAATTATGACGTAAACAAGTATTTAGTTGTAAATATCTATTTCTACAACTCAAATCACTTAAGGTATGAATGAACTAATGCTTAATGCATTATATGATCAAAGGAACATTTTCTTAATAACTAGATTTTTTATAAAACATCAAAAACATTTTATATATTTTTGAAAAACATTTTTGGTATTAAATAAAAATGTTTAATCTTTTATAAAAATATGAATTCAAATTTTTAACCAAAATCAGTTAAAATGTTCCAGAAAAACCTTCCCCACAAAAGGACAAATCTGGGCAACGGCCACCTTGGGCGGCTCCAGTAGGTCTCCAGCTGTCCAGTTTTTCTCCTATAAATACCAGCCTTCTCCTGGATTTTTACTTACCTTTTGCACCCCAAACTTTCTGTTTTAAATCTTGTAAATACTTTCTAAAATCCTTTGATCATATAATCTTAAGCTTTGGTTTCCAAGTGATCCAAGCTTCCTTCATTCAAGTGCAAAAGAAGAATACTTCTATCAATCAAGATTAGAAGTATTACAACTTAGTATCATCTTGTTACTTAAGTTGTTAGTTTAACAAAGTTTGTAAATCATTCATTCATTTGTGTGTAAGGTGTGTATAATAGAATAGTGTTGTATGTAAGTAGTGAAGAAGTTGTATAAGTAGTTGTGGTATAGAAGTTGTGAAGACATAGTGTAGAAGTTGTGAAGCCGCGGAGTAGAAGCCGTGAACCCGTTGTGTAGAAGTTGTGAAGCCGTAGCTTTGAAGACGTGAAGTCCTAGTGTTGAAGTCGTGAAGCCGTAGCATAGAAGTTGTGTAGCGGTCGTGTTTAAGCCGTGAAGTCCTAGTCGTGAAGTCCAAGTGTTGAAGTCGTGAAGCCGTAGCATAGAAGTTGTGTAGCGGTCGTGTTGAAGCCGTGAAGTCCTAGTCGTGAAGTCCAAGTGTTGAAGTCGTGAAGCCGTAGCATAGAAGTTGTGTAGCGGTCGTGTTGAAGCCGTGAAGTCCTAGTCGTGAAGTCCAAGTGTTGAAGTCGTGATGCCGTAGCATAGAAGTTGTGTAGCGGTCGTGTTGAAGCCGTAAAGTCCTAGTCGTGAAGTCCTAGTGTTGAAGTCGTGAAGCCGTAGCATAGAGGTTGTGTAGCGGTCGTGTTGAAGTCATGAAGTCTTAGTCGTGAAGATATAGTGTTGAAGTCGTGAAGCCGCAGCATAGAGGTTGTGTAGCGGTCGTGTTAAAGTCGTGAAGAAGTCGTGAAGCAGTCGTGAAGCCGTTGTGAAGTAGTCGTGAATTAGTTGTGAAGAAGTTGTGTTGTGAAGTTGTGAGATTGGTTCTAGCTACGATTAGAACTCGACATTTAGCTTTGTGTCGTTAAACCCGTGTAAGCCAAAGTTGTGTACGGTTTTCTCCGCCATAAGGGAGCTTATTGAAGTTGTGAAGAAAACTCTCGAGCTCGGTGCTCGGGGAGTGGAGTAGGGCAAGGAAGGTGTCCTTGTAGCCGAACCACTATAAATCTCTCGTGTCTCTGTTAGATCTTTCCATACCTTATTTATTTCTTTACTTGCATCATCATTACTTTCATACACATAGGCTTATATAATTGCTAGTATTAATTAGAGGTCGACTTCACATAAAGATCAATTTGAAAATCCATTCAAGAAACCAAAACTTTTACAATCAATTTAAAAGAATACATATATAACTAATAATAATATTTAAGTTTTTTTTTTTTTTCATAACAAACTTGAATCTAAGTTTTCAAAAGTAAACAAAGGTTTTATAATAAATTAAAAAGACGTAAAACTATTCAACCCCCCCTTCTAGTTTTCCACACTTACTAAGCATTCGTGCTTACGGTTTAAGTGTTTAATGTTTTGTAGGCTCATGTGTGATGATATGGCTTGGACTAAGGTTAAAGGTTGGGATATGAGCAAGAATAGAAGATTGGTAAGAAAGTATAGCTTAGGTAGATACCGAGCTCAAGTCAAGGTTGTACCCCCGAGAGTCTTTTTATAATTTGTAAAGTGTATGTCAAGGTCGTTGTAATGTCTTGGTGGTCAAACGGTGTGTCAAAGTATGTTTGATGTGTTATAGTCAAAGTTAAAGGGGTGTTTGGCATAAGCGTGAAAATACCCATTTTGGGATGTAAACGGGTCATGTGTCTATGAAACAAGTTTAATATGTTAAGTTAATGATTTTGGTTAAGTTTGAGGTGATATGGAAGTCGTATGTGTCTTATGTCATGAAATGGGTCAAAATGGGTTTTGGTGCAAAACCCGTCAACTTGTAAAGTATTATTCCGAGGGTCAAACGGTAAATGTTTTTGTATGGAAATGAGCCCAATGATGTATTAAGTAAATCTGAAAGGTTTGGTGAATTATCGAGTTCGGGAGTTCGGGTTTCCATGTACGGGACTTGAAAATGAATCCGGGAGGTCAGAAGCCTCCAACCGATCGGATGGGTGGCTTTCGACAGCTTTCGGCAATCTTTGAAAAATCATATCTTTTAAACCGTAAGTCGTCAAGGGTCGTGCCACCCGGAGTTTCGAAGGTAATTGAGTCTAGTTTTATTTAAAAATAGTCTCAAGGTCTGAATATCTATAGATTTTTGTCAATGGTCAAAAGAGTAACAGAATGTACGTCAAAGTCAAGCGTTTCTACTCAAAAAGTTTTTATTTTTGGTCAAAGCGGGCACGGGGTGTAACACTATCAACACATATCTAACAAATAAACATGATCATATATACGCTAGAAACATAAACTATAAACTACCCGAACTTGCATAAGCACATAACAACTTTTGGATAAAAAAACGTAACTAAAACATGCTGTCAATTCTGCAACAACCTACACTTTCCCATTTTTGGCTGGCTTAAATTATAAACCAGCTCATGACGTTAATTTTACATGAAAGTAGACTCTTTTGGCTTTTTGCAAAGTTGTGGCACACTCCTAAAGGAGCTACGGTTAACCCGGTATGAATTTTTAAAGTTCTGGTTGCTGCACTTTTTCAAAATCTGGCCTTGCTACACTAATTCGCATATTACACCAATTTAACTATTGAACTAGACAAAACTAAAAGCATAACAAATGAAGTAGACTTAGAGGGTTACAATTTTTGTTTTTACCTCAAGTCAATCCGACAAACAGTTAGTTTTATATGACCCTTCGAAGTTGACCCAATTTCTAAAAACCTTATTGTCCCAAAAGTGCATTTTTGTAAAATGACCCAAAACTTAACCTAAGCTAGACAAAACACTTCTATGAATTATCCTCAATGTATTAAACATCATTTCTAACTGGTCCATAAGCAATTTCATCAATTTAATCACTAGTTTGGTCTTGTGCCAAACACCCCTTTTCTTAACATACTTAATCATAAACAACAACTATCATCTTGAATCTTTCTATACTACTAACCACATAATTCTTGGCATGTTTATATCATAACAAGATTTCTAACATCATGATTCATCATAAATCATAATAAGTTTTCATGAAACTTCAATTAAGCATAAACCCTTTAAAGACATTAACATGAATCTAACTTGAATTTACCTTGAAAGAGATAATGTTATTATGACTTGAATTCTTCTATAATCTCTTCAAGCACCAATAATCCCTTGAAAACTCCTATGATTCCACAAAGATCACTAAAACCTTACACGTGATTCTTGAAGAAAACCCTTATGATAAATTCTTGGTAATATGACTAACTAGGAGATTTTCCCTCCTAAAATTTATAGCAAGACACGTCCTATTACACGTACCCTCATATGGACTGATTTCCTGAGATTTTTGCTCTTTGCTAACACCAAAAATTCTTCCAAAATCATCATTTGGATCATCCTTAAGGAAGTTAGCCATTTTTCCCTCCAAGATACGCACACATACACATGTGCTTATGATGAGAAATATGAGATTTTAAGTTATCTAATGTTACTTACTTTTATCACACAAGCTACTAATCTAATCCTAGATCTAGAGAGAGAAAGTTAGAGAGAGAAAGAGAGTAGAAGGTTAACTCTTAATAATGAATAGTGAAATGAGAATTCAACCAACCAACCCTCTCCCTTGAATGGGAGGGGGTATTTATAGTGTTTTACAATGCATGGGCTCTAAGCCCTAATTTAAACATAATTAATATAAATAACTAGACACAGCCCATGGGCCTTCTACACAGGCTGGGCCTTAAATCAAACCTAAAGGCCTAAGCAACCTATAACAGAAATGATCAATACTTGATAATAATAAAGTGTTCCCAACAATCTCCCCCTAAGTATTGGTCATCAAGGTTGCTTGACGCCGTCTTTGCTTCTTGGCTTCTGACGTCTTTGGAATCTTTGTTCTTGGTTCTTGATGAGATATGATATGATAATCTCTCGATCTGCCTCTCTCCAATAGTGTCTTTACGTCTTTTCCACCATGCTCATATGTTCTTTGACTTTTGTTCTTCATATATCGCGTAGTTCTATTTTCATAAGCTTGATCTTTGACTTGTGAAAGGTTAACGTATTTGATCTTTGACTTTTTTTGAATTTCTTTGAACTTTTGTTATTCTGTAGTCTTTGTGAGAACTTTGCTTCAGGATATGAGCATGATGGAAAGATGGTGGAACTTCAGGTCTCCATGATTCGCTGCAGGTAAACAGTTAGCAATAAATCATCCGGCACTTACAGGTTTGGACTTCGAGATCATCAACAGCATAGTGTGAAGACTTTCTCTAATCCTAACCCAGGCCGTTCTGAATCGGATACCCCCGAAAAGGCTTACACAGACACACCGAAGTGCACCCACGATTTAGTGAGTCACTGGAGATCACCCCATGACTGTAGACCGTTTTGGAGCTAACACTAAGCGTAATCCACAAGGGGTTAACAAAGTGACCTGCTGTCAGGGCTGTGCGAAGGACACTCTTATAATGTACAACTGGTGTTCTTTTGGTTGAACAGCCAGTATATGGTAAGTGTACCTAAGAGATCTTTGACGTTTCATGGCTCTAGACTCAATTAAGTGCTCTTATTTGGTTGTCGAAGGCATGGAACAGATTGCCTCCTTCTCAATATCAACTCATCTCGGAGTGAGAGGTCGATAGATAATGAAGGGTTCTCCGTGTGAAATGAAACAAGTGTCTTTTGAGAGACACCTGAGTGTCAAGAAGGTTTAGTGCAGTGCGTCACTGGGTCCATGACGGCTTAATTTTCAATACCAGTGTCACCTTAGTAACAACAAGTAGCATATGTATTGAACCCGGTGTCGGCCCTAAGGTTGAACAAATGGAGGGCTATTTCTTTTCACCCTTTTCTTTACTTTTCTTTTTCATTCTTTAACCCCTTCTTTCTCCTTTCATTTCATTTCTCCTTTTTTCATCATACCTAGGACTTTCTAGTTCTAAACTATTGGTATTGTCCTTGGGTAGATCCCTCCGGCTCTGGCGGATCATAGGACGGTTATTCCTAACCTTAGTCACCTTATATCACCATGACTATCCTATTGTTGCCATAAACCAAACCTTTTGAAAATCTCTCAAAGTGTTTATGATTGTGAAAACATATTTTGTTAACACTTTGAGAGTTTTGTGATTTTCATAAATACTCCCCCTTAACATATGCTCATAAGTGGTTAAGATAAATTTGCACATGTCGGGTAAAGTTAGCACTTTTTGAATTGATTGATTTTCAATGAACATGATCGTCGCGAGACACGTTTACATCACTAGTAGAACTAGCTTGAAATTATTACCCGTCCAGATCACATTCAAGGAAAATCGCTCAAAATTGGTACATTCTACTCAGACACATCCTTCGCGAGACACGTTTACATCACCAGATAAACTGGCTTGAAATTATTACCCGTACCGGACATGTCTTTTCGACTACTGAATTTTACTATCGTCAATTCGAGGGTCAATTCTGAGTCGAGCTCTTGTGAGATATCAACTTTTGAATTACCATATTTTGATCAAATCTATATTCTCCCCCTAAAAAATAGCATACTTATGATGTTTTTGATAAACGTTTGATAAAAATACGCCTTTTGAGTTTCGTGGGAAGAATTTCAAGAACTTTTGTTAGTGGAACAAAGATTATGTTTCAAATACTCCCCCTTGACGAGGGAATACTTGTCCTTATGAACAGAATTTTAAAAAACTTAGAGAAATTCTGGTTTAATTCTACTCATAAGTAAGAAGCTTTCGCTCCTTTGATCAGGATTGAGGCACTGAAGTGTACCTCAGGGTCCTTTCATTACAAGAATGGGTTGTGCACTGTTATGTGTGCACAAGCCATTGTCAATGATGATAGATGATGGAAAATTATGATGAAATATGACAAATGATAACAAATTATACCAAGGATTACTGCTCAGGTCGACGGAAAGTGAGAATGTTAGGAACTCTGGCACGTCCTCCCACATAGCTTTCCAGTCTTCTCATTGTGATTCAAAACTTGAGCCTTTTGTCAATCCGATCAATGAACTTGACTGCTTGCTTCACATCATTCTTACTCCAGCTCACATGCTTTAACCATCCCGTCTTTAACCCCTTTCTATGGTTTGCCAGAATCTTTTCAAGTTCAGACTTGACATACAGAAGAGTTTCATCACTGAACTTGTGGATTTCTTGATACCCCATGAATCTTGTTGAGCTTCTATCCCTTACGTACACCAACCTAAATGGTCTATCACCGAATGTGTATGGCTTCTAATCTGATATCCCTGGAGGTTTGAGGTTAGGCATGACCAAATTCAATTTCTTTTGGTAGCTTTCTACCCCAAAGTGCACGTCTTCAACTCTGGATCTGATGACAATATTCCGGATGTACAACAACACAGAGTTGACGATATCATACTGAAGACGCCCAGGAAGATGTTCGAGTTTTCCTTGGACTTTCAGGAGATACATGTCAGGATAGTCTGCTTCTTTGAAGGTGTATTCTTTATTGTCCAGCCTCCTCACGGTGATTTTCTTCAGATAGTTGTAGCCAAACATTGATTCAGTTTCTGCACTTATGATGGACAGGATTTTTGATAAACTTCAGCTTCAGATTTTGAAGGATATGTGAGCTTCCATTTGTAGAACCACTTCCTCAGATTTGGCCAGTGATATATTCCCAGAGCAGCTTCATCATTGTATTCTTGAACTTCTTTGACAAATAAATCGCCGATTTGTTCTTCAAAACCTTCTAAAGTATAAGAAGCTGCCAGGTACTTGGTAAGGGAAGTTGCATAACGTTTTTCAGGGTTCGTGTTTCCATAGACCAGATAATCCAAGTCGTTATTGAAGAAATACGCCTTGGGTATCTTCGGGTTGTAAGAATGGCCAACGAGTGGTAAAGGTTGGGAGAAATCACGGAGTTGGAGTTGTTCTTTTGGATGAGAAACCCGCGCATGATCCCAGTCAATGTTTTCAGAGAGAGCTCTTGCTACTTGTTCCAGGTTGTACTTAAACTCCAGCTCTGAAGTAGTGACTGTTTTGAATTCTGTGAAGCCATCTTTGCGAACTCTAATGATATCAGGCAATCCCAACTTCTGGACTTTCATTGCCATCTTCAGTCGTTTGGTGAAATCCATAATAGAGCCTTCAACAGGTGCATCATTTTGAGCTTCCGGATATGCGTCCACCATCGTTTCAAACCAATCAAATCTTGGAGCATTAGGGTTTATCCATTCTGGTTGAGGTTTGGCTCGTTCATTGGTAGGTGGTGCAGTGACATTCTGAACTCTTGGAGGTGCAACGGGAAATTCTTGATCAAAACTCATGTCATCAGAAGCTTCAGTATCATCGAATGCCCCTCCTTCAAGTGGAACAAACTTTTCCTGACTTGATTGCTTTGTTGTTCCAGAAGAGTGTGTTGTAGTTGAAGGGCTGGTTGACTTGGAAGGTTTCCTTATTTTCTTCCCTTCGTCTTTGTCAGGTTTGTGAAAAACTAGAAGGGGGGTTGAATAGTTTTATCCGTTTTTCAAGTTTTATTTGCTTTGTTACTATATGTTAATTCAAAGGAAACAATCACAAATAAATAATCACACAATGTAAACAAAAGATAAAGAGAGGAAAGATCAAACCACACAACACTGTTGTTTATAGTGGTTCGGCTACAAGGACTCTCTTCCTTGCCCTACTCCACTCCCCGAGCTTCCTACTCGAGAGTTTATCTTTCACTAAGAAACAAACTCCTTTTCTAGGCGGAGAAAACCTTTACACGTCGCTTACTTCCTTTTCCGGTACTAAGCTAAACACCGGGTTCTTTCACAAGGTAGAACCAACCTGACGTCGCCTATTTACTTACCGACACTAAGCTAGATGTCGAGTTCTTTACAAGGGTACAACCACTCCCTACACTCTTTGTGCTTTAAGGACTAAAGCACTAACCACACTCACTGATTACAAATGATAGATATGATGTGTGAAACAAACTACAATATCACACAGTAATGCAACTAAAGGATTACGGTTCTGTAGATCCTTGAAAGCTTGATCTCTCTTCTACAAAATGAAAGATCAAAGTGAAATGCAACTATGAATGATGTTAGTAAGATATGTACTGAATGAATATGTGTGTTAAGCTATATGAGTGATGAGAAAGCCAAATGATCAGCTTGCTATTTATAGGCAAGCTGATCTTCAGCTGACGGATCCCACGGATCCCATAATAGGGATCCGTCCTTCATTGGACTTGGATCCGTGGGATGATGACAGCTAAGGATTTGTTGTATCTTACCAAATCTTCCATATCTTACCAAATCATCAAATGTCAACTATGTAGCTTGTAAATCTAAACAAGATATATCAAGATCTAACAAAGATATTATATGTGATGTATGCAATGATGTCATGGAATGATTTTAGAATTAAAGTTTCCTTTTAAGGAAACAAGTTACTAAATAAGCAAACTTGTAATTCTTGGTTATTATGTGAAGTGTAAAATGTGTACTTAAGAGACTTAAGCTAGTATTTATTATTTGCTAAAAGATATTCCTTTTATTTGTCATTAACAAAACTAAGAAAATATCAAAGAATATAAATAACGTTTTTGAGACGATATTTGTATTAACAATCTCCCCCTTTTTGTTGATGACAAAACATAAGGTATTTTTTTGAGCAAGAAAATAAATATAGTATAAGTTCTTAAAAATATATATTAAGTTTGTTTATTAAAGAAAAGTTTTATAAAAATGTATATACTGTGATGAATCACAGTTAATGCAAACTTAGTCCTTTCTCCCCCTTTTTGTCGAAACAAAAAGAGTAGCGTAGCGGAATGCGATTTTGAGAACTTTAAAGCTCCCCCTTGTTTTATACTCCCCCTAGATGGAGTAATCAAGGAAATGATGCATGAATCTACAAAACAAACGGTTAGTATATGAAATGCTTATGAAATGGTCCCCCTCGATGTATACTCCTCACTTCTCGAGTACCAACGTATACTTTGAATGGTATGATATGCTGAAAATGAAGTGTTAGTAATGAATGACTTCAATGAAGAAGTAGAGTGCTTGTGAAGTATTCTTCCAAACAAGCCTTTCAATATGTTTTGACTTTTAAAAGTCAAAGTAAGTGTCTGATCATTATTTGTACCTAAAGCAATCATAATCAATGTATAATATAGGTTATATAAGGATGTTAGTTCTCAATGATAATGATAATATGCAATATGTTTATCACTCATAAGCATAAAACATCACATTCATAGATATTGAAAATTTTGTAACAAAAGTCACAATGATGAAATGATGTTACAAGTACAATATAAAGACAACCTAGAAAGAAATAAAAAGTCCTAAAGCAACAATCCAAAAGGTCCTAACAACTAGTCTAGAAAGCTCCTATTGAGGAGGATGAGAGATGGCGTTTAAATGTTCAAGAACATGGTTCAAGATGAACCTCATCTCATTTTGAAGCTCATGGACCAAGATGTTGGTCCTTTGGGCCAAGTGAGCCGTTCTCTCACAATGTGCGCAATCATGACTTGAGAAGCCTGGAGGAAGACTAGGCTCCAAGTTTTGTGGTGGTGGTGGTGGTGATGGTGGTTGGTTGTTGTTGTTGTTTGATGGTTGTTGTGGTGTTTGGAGGGAGTTCATAAGGATGTTTTGAATGTCCATTGCTTCATGAAGGCGATGGTCAACCATACCCGAGAGAGTATAGAGTTGTGTTAACTCCGCACTTATTTCCTCTTGTGTTTGAGGAATGTTGCTCCACATCGCCTCATCTATGGCGATGAGTGTTGAAGTTGGTGATAGTGGTGGTATTTGGGGATGAGGTTGTGGTACTTCACGGTATAAAGGACCATGAATCTCCGGATGGAGAGGATGAAATAGCATAGGTTCTAAGTTTTCAAGACTTATTGGTGGAGGATTGGTTGATTTAGGTGGAAGATCTTCTAACTCTTCAAGATATGGTTGAGGAGATGTTGGTGGTGTCCTAAAGAGTTCCATGGGTTGGAGTTTTGGTGAGGATGGTGATGAGGCAGACTTCTCAGACTGTGATGGAGTGGGAGCGGGTGGTGGTGTGGTTGCTACAGGAGTAATGGTAGGAGGTGGTGTTTTTATGACTACATGTGAGGGAGTTGGAGTGGTTAAAGTAAGGAAGTTTTCACTAGCAATGGGTGAGGATATGTTTAGTGGTGATGATTCTTCAGAGGATGAATTGTGGATGTTGATGAAACAACAAGGTTTCACACTCATACGGGCTGTTCTTTTTAGTGGCTTGGATGTGGAGGAGTTGTTTGATTTTGTCATTGAGACTTTTTGGTGAAGTATGATGTAAAACCCAGAAATTTGAAAGCATGGTAAAAGACCAAAATGCCCCTACAATCTAAAACTTTGATTAATATGCTTATAAATGTACCAAGAGAATTCCAAACTTTGAGAGATGATCAAGAAATGAAGTAAAATTATTTCTTTTACCACATTTGACATTTTGGGAAGTGCTAAAGTTTAATTGTACATACATTTGGCCGAAAATCCTATTATGTATATTATATATATTAATTAAACTTTATAATTAAAATAAAAACATACAAATGCTACCTAAAATTAAGGAAATCAATCAAGGTGATTTGGTCCATTAAAACACACGATTTGCCAGCCCATTCCCCCTCCTATCTCGGTTCATACCCTTTTTATCCTAACTAATTCCATTAAACCCTAAATAAACAAACCGAGTAAACAAAAACACCCACCCAAATTCATAGCACCTTCATACGATTTTCTGGAACCCTAAGAGTATTTTTCCTGTGTTCTTTACCATCCAAGGAAGGCTAGAAAAATAGGTTTGAGGTCGTTCATTGCCTGATTTGATCGGTGTAAAAGTTTGTCCTTGTCGAGTGCCATTTTGAGGTATAATTCGTTTTAATCTATTCGGCCTTCATAAAATTCTTTTGTTATTTTTCCCATGTCTCTCACATCATATATGATCTGCGAAAAATAGATTGGAGGTCTTTCTTGGCTGGTTTCGCTTGTGGAGAATTTGTTGTCAATTCGTGAGGTATATTCTCAAATAATTCATTCGGTCACTATAAAATTCGTTTTTCATTTTTCTTATGATCCTCATATCATATATACTCTGTGAAAAATAATGGCAAGGTCGTGGAGAAGCTTTTGGAGTCGTATTGGATTTTTGGTTCGATTTGCTTATACGCGTGTAACTAAATTCGCCCAGCCATATCTACACATTCAATCCTTGGTTTGATATTTTTCCTATGATCCTTTGGTCCCATATAACTCAGATAAAATGCTCATTTCGATCCATGCACACCCTATGAATTATTTGTGAATTTAACGTTAAAAACAAGCATAAAACCTAAATAATTCAATCCGAATTTTTGAGGCTTCATATCTATTTTATTTGGACTCTATATGATCATATTAACCTGGGAAAAATGTTACTTCGAATTTTCAAGGCCTAATATAATTATTTTCGATTTATTTATTTGACCGGATTAAAGAAAAGTAAAGAAGAAAAAGAAATAAAATATGGTTCGAGCTAGGGTTTAGATTTAGGGCTTGTTTTGGGACATTAAATGATGATATAATGATGAGATAATTATTGGGTAATGATTTGTATTTTTAGGGTTAGGGTTTTATTAATAAAAGTGTTATACGATTGTTTTAAAAGGTTAAGGGTATGTTTTGTAAACTTTAAAACTCATGGGTTATTTTTAGAACATTATTTGGACTGGGTATGTTTCGTATAAAATATAACTTGAAGGTGTCTTGTGTAATTTTAATATTCAAAAGGATTAAAATGGTTAATTACATAATATGTCATTCGATTTGGAAATTAAATAAGTAGAGGGGTTAAAAATGTAATTTCTGGAAAGTTAAGGTGTATTCGTATATTAAAACATGTTAAGGGTATATTGTGTAATTTTGAGGATTTAATGGCTTAATATGTAATTACTAATAATTAAAGGTTAAAATTGTAAATTAAAGGGCTTAATATGTAACTTTGATAACTTGAGGGACTTGATGTGTAAATGATGAATATTTAAGGGTACATTCGTATAACATGTGAAAATAAGTACTCATTGTGTAAATTTGATTAATTAAGGGTTTAATGTGTACTTATGAATATAAAAAGGTTTAAAGTGTAACTTAATAAAATAAAGGGTGTAATTTGTAAATTATGAAACCGTGAGGACCAAATGAGTAAATCTGATCAAGTATACCCTATTTCCATTTAATAATGATTTGATTAAATTATATGGCACAATCTTTCTAAAAATGGGAACCTGCTAAAAATAGAAAGTTACTTAAAATAGAAAGTCAAGTAAAATGCATAATTAAGAATCAGTAGTAATTCTCTTCTACTCCTCTAGGTATGAAGAAGAAGGTTTTGATCCACTTGTGTGTCTTCTATTTCGTATTCGTGTTTGCATTCGTGATCAGGTACAGATATTCTGCTTCTTCAATGAGGAGCCTTCGCTCTCACTTTATTTTCGTTTTAGGGTTTCCCATGCCATTGCTATGATTCCCTACTTTGATTGTGAACCTTTGATATATGAACCCTTTTGGCAATTGGGACCCTTAGCATTTGAACTTTGATATTTGAACTTTTGATATGAACCCTTTAATATGAACCTTTGACATGGACTTGACATTTGGACTATGACATTTGAGCCTTTGACCTTTGACCCCAGTTTGACACTACGAGCCAAATTTGTTTCCTAGCCATGAAGGTAACATGGCCGTGCCTTTGATGCACCACTGGCATGACTAGTGTGTAGCCCTAGTGATTTGGTTACACCGTCCCCATTTTGATTTGATATGAGCTCACTATGATTTGATATGGCCAATATGATTTGTTTGGGGGGCGAATGGATGCATCCTAGATTTGCTTTGTATATGATATGATATGATTTGATTTGGTGACTGATGATGGGTGCAATCCACGTCTTTCACAAAAATTTGGGAGCTAGCTACTCCATTTGAAGAATGAGGACACCCCTCATATTATCTGATTATCTGAGAGGTCTCCCCTCTATATGATTTGAAGATTTTGGTTACGATACGATATGATATGATTTGATTTGTTTGGGCTCGTGGTGGATTACTGTCCTAAACCTTTACTCTTGTACCTTTACTTATATCTTATTCCTTATGCTACTTCTGTTCATTTCCGTTTACTTTCGTTTCCGTTTATTATATATCTGTTCACTGGGCTTTTTAAGCTCAGCCGCATTTCTTTTCCTGCGGCAGGTTTTAGTAGGAAGCCAGGAGCTTGGGTTTGCTTTGGGATGAGAGAATTAGCTTGTGAAGACGATACCTTAGTTTTAGTATTCATTTATGTATGACTACGTAGATTGGTATATTTTTCCTTTGTAACATTGTAAACCATTTGTACTATGTAAGTCGTATGTTATGCTTGCCTTTGATATGTCACCATTTGCGTGACACTTCTACCCTTGCCGGGTTGGGGTGTTACATATGATAGCTAAAATGTACAGGAGAAGAAATGGTTGTGATGTAAATTGAAGATCCTAAAGTGCTAATTTATAGACAGAAGGTTTGTGAGTCTGTGTGTTTGGATTTGATGTGAATCCAATAGAGAATGTTGGTTTCTAATGATTTGGAACAAAAATTTGTGCAGGTCATATCAAGGAAGTCAATCCATTGAGCTTGGGTTGAGTAATGTGTTGTGGATTTGCAGTAAATACAAGGGGATAGTGGAAAATCTTATGATTTGATATTTCCACGGATTTGACGGATCCCTAAAAAGGGTTCCTTCTTTGTATCAGTTTGGTAACTCACACCTAAAATTCAAAAATTTAAATTTTGGTGGGAAATTTTGTTCCTAAGTTTCTAGGAATTCCTAAACGATTGTAAGATGAATTATTATCAGTGAATGAATCATAAATGATACTAAACACTAAGATTTAAGAATCGTGATTAGTCGAAAAAGTTTAAGAATTTTGCTGGGGAACCTGCGGATCCAAGTTGTTACACATGCGGATCCAAAGTTCGGGATCCGCTGAATCCGCAGGTAGGCGGATGGCGGAACCAACGATAAGCTTTGGCGGAGCCAAAGTTTGGGATCCGCCGGATCCGTGTGCTAAATTTCTAAACTAAACAGAAGACTTGTCATATTATGCGCTTTTCGACGAAAACCCGAAATTTCACTTAGACCTTACTTAACATCTAATATGTATAGCAAAACAACTAAATATGACAATATTAACACACGATTGAACATAGTTTAATCCGTTCTTAGAAACTTACCGTTTTAGGTGTTATGCCAAACATAGGCTATAACCCGGAAAATTGATAACCATGAGGGTTATCTACCTGCAAATGTTAGTTATTACACATACATAATAAGTATTATCAGATAAAGTCGAGACACATAGAGTTTAACATCACATAGGCTAACAGTGTTCAAATCCAAACACTCCTTCAACTAAGCTTCTTCTTCAACTTCTTCATTCCTTTGTGCAATTTCATCATCCAACGACCAAGATTCTTCACCATTCCTTTAATGTTTCGATACTCAGCAGATTCATTTGGAATTGGAGGAAGATGGCTCAAGTATTCGGGTGGAGGAATTCTAGAATTTGGCAAACCATCATCTTCACTCATTGAAGATGATGAGGATGATGTTGGTACACGAGGACGTTTACCTTTATCAACACTAACTCTAAAGTCACTTAAAGGAACGAAGGTATGTTCAATTTCATTGTATTCAGGAACAAAACCTAATGGGTTTGGACGGGCGGGTGCAAAGGCTCTATAGAGTCGGGTTAAGAGCATTTCATAAGGCATTGCAATCTTGCCTTGAACCGGAATGTCACACATTCTTTTGGCAACATAATAAGCAAGATTGAAGGGTTGATGAGTAGAGATGTTGTACATCATATGACACAAACAAGCATTGATGTGATCACGGTTTCCTATGGTGCACATCACATTAGCCCTTAAGACGTCTTCCATTTTCTTGAATTCGGGTTTGAGTTCATTTAGCTCCATTGAAAATGGATCTCTAGCAACTTCACGGCCACGATACATCCTTGTGGGGTTTTTCTTAGGAATGAAGAGATGTTCCCTAATCTCTTCTTTTGATGCGAGAGGAGTGACATATGGTGCCGTCCTATCGAGATTGGATTCTAAGATTGTTAAGGACCATTTGTCCGAGTAAATACATGTCCCTTGACTTGGAATGCCCAAGACCTCACCAAATTGATCAAGAGGGATGTTGACAAAATTTCCATTTAAAGTAAACTGAAGACTTAAGAAACCTTGGTCACATGAACTAAGACCTACACTAGCATAGAACTCAAGAATGAACCTAGGGACGATTGGTTCATCTATATCCAAAAGAGTATCAAATCTTATTGCGGCTAATTGTTCCCTAAGTTGTGTTCCTTCATAGAACGAGGAATCTACGACTCTACCCTCATGGACATACTTTTTCTCTAAAGCTTTGAAAATTTCGATTTGGGCATTGGTTAGACCTTTGGTTTTGTGGACTTCAGGTAAGTAGTTAATGGTTCTTTGGTGATCGTAGTTGGTTGCGGGAGGCATGATTTTCCTAAATACAAAAGTTACATAGTTTTAGTTGAAATGATCAATTTAAGTGTAAAATTCCTAGTGTGTGCCTACATGGGGACAATGTGGAGGTGCGGTTATCTCGACCCTTTTTGATGCATGAAAATTTAGTTTATGCAAGTTTTGTGTAAAAACAAGAGATAACCCAAACGCTCCTATTTCAATGTAGCTACGGTTGAATGTACCCGAAAATACATATTAATTATGTATTCCCTTTAGCATTCAAGAGATATTATGCAAGTGATGTCTAAAAGATAACGTTTTTGCATTTGTATGAACAATGTTAACAAAAAAATCATTTTACCTAGTCGTTAGAAGGTTTTAGTAAGAAAATTTTCAAGGGGTTTTTGTTAAATTAAGACAATGTGCTATGAGATGTAATTCCTAACTAAGAAAAACATGTTTTTAAGTGTAATGCAGTAAACATGCTTCATGATTTGTCAAAAATTATGCATATACCCCAAGTTTTGGTTTTGTGCATGAAATAGAAATCCCATACGCAATCAGGAGTATAAATATGATAAGAATACTTACAGTGGTGTTAGAAGCACAAATTTGTGGAAGAAAATGGTCTAAATTATGATGGAGATTAAGTGTGTGTCGAATACAGTAGGGTGATATGTTTTGGAGTGAGGAATGAATAGTACTTGTTCTTGTTTATTAAATAATAAACTTGACTGTGCATGCGACGGATCCGGCGGATCCAAAACAAAGGATCCGTCCTTGTTATCGATTGGATCCGCGGAACAGAACACAATTTTTGGTTTAGTGTCAAGTGTGGTTAAACTAATATTTACACTAATGTTTTTACTAATCACTAGGTTCCATTAATCCTAATCCAAGTCTAAGATAGTTGAAAGGTTCTCGTTTAAGTGGTTTTGTGAGAATATCGGCAATGTTGTCCTCTGAGGAAACTTTCTCAATTGAGATGATTCCCTTCTGTACATTGTTGCGAAGGAAGTGATGGCGTATTTCAATATGTTTGGTTCTAGCATGTTGGACTGGATTTTTGCTTAGATCGATAGCACCTTTGTTGTCGCAAAGAATGGGAATGTTGTTGAGTTCAATTCCATAGTCGACGAGAGCTTGTTTCATCCATAGTGCTTGTTGACACGCCTTTCCTGCAGACACATACTCTGCCTCTGTAGTTGAGATTGCGAGGGCAGTTTGTTTCTTAGCGAACCATGATGTTATACAATATCCTACAAAAGTACAAATACCGCTAGTACTTTTCCTATCAACATAGTCACCGGCATGATCTGAGTCGGTATACACTATGGTTTCTACACCCGTTCCTTTGGGATACCATAATCCTAAGTGTGTAGTACCTTTGATGTACCTAAATATCCGTTTAACGGCTTCAAGATGGGATGTTTTTGGATCTTCTTGAAAACGTGCACATAGACAAACACTAAACATAATGTCAGGTCTACTAGCCGTAAGATAGAGTAAACTACCAATCATTCCTCTATATTTAGTGCAATCTACGGATTCATTTTCTTCATCCTTTGTGAGTTTGGTTTCGGAGGACATGGGTGTTCTCATGGGTTTTGAGTCTTCAAGACCAAACTTCTTAAGCATATCTTTGATATACTTTGATTGGTTGAAGAATATCCTATCTTCTAATTGTTTAATTTGGAGACCTAAGAAAAAGTTTAGTTCCCCCATCATACTCATTTCAAACTCGTCATGCATGATTTTTGAGAAATCGTCGCATAACTCTTGACAAGTTGAACCGAATATAATGTCATCCACATATATCTGGACTATGATAATATGTGATCCCTTTTTCTTGGTGAAGAGAGTATTATCTACTAGGCCCATGGTATACTTATGGTCAACTAGGAAGGTCTTAAGTCGATCATACCAAGCCTTTGGTGCTTGCTTAAGTCCGTATAAAGCTTTCTTAAGTTTGAAAACATAATTTGGTTTTTCAAAGTCGGCAAAGCCGGGAGGTTGTGCAACATATACTTCTTCATTTGTAAAACCCGAAAATCTAAAACATGCAAAAATTACAAAAATGCCCCTGAAACTTTAAAATTTAATTAAAGCCTAATTAAAGTACCGAATTAATCCCGAATCTCTGGAAACGAACTATAAATCAAGCAAGATAATTTTGAGGCAAGCTCTAATATTTTTACGAAGTACAAAAATGTATTATTTCACCACAAAAATACAATGGCCAAATATTATAATTAAATTACAAAAGTTATAATATTTATTTGTTTTAAAAAACACATTTAAGCTACAAATAAATTAAGATACATTGCTAATTAAGGTAAATTGATCCTTGGGCCATCAAGGCCGGTTCTTAGCCTATTATCCCTCCCCAAATTTTTGGTCCATCTCAATTTATATCAATCCCTAATTTATTTCTTCCATTTTACCCTAAAAAAACTATTAGCCGTCACTCTTAAAAATCCCATACACATCATCCGATTTTTCTGAAGCAAAGGAGTATTTTTATGGAGTTATTCATAGTTCCAAGGAGGTGGGAAAAATAGCTACACATTTCTGGAAGTGCTCGTTTGGTCGTGGTGAATTAATTGGGTCGAAAAACTTGTACCGAGCCTCATAAAATCACAACATGTGAATCCTTTGATCTATAATTTTTCTGGTATTTTTCTAACCCTCTCCTAATCATATATAACATGGGAAAAATGATAAACTCAGGCCATGCACTATATTTTGATCGTATGGAAATTATGTGTTTTGAAACCCTAAAATCGAATTAAATCTATAAATCATGTATGCGATTTTTTCTGGACCAGGTTATTAATTTTTGTGGCTTCTATAATCATCATATAATATCATAAAAATAGTCCTTTGAATTGTTAAAGCTTAAATCGTGACTTTTGGAATTATTGTATAATCGGGTTTTTGAAAATAAAAGGAGGAATTGTGGAAAAATTATAAAACCGATCAATCTAGGGTTTCTAATGGATGAAATCTGGAAATAAAGGTGACATAATGATGATAAAATTATTGTATAATGATTGGGATTACTAGGGTTTGATTTTGATAATGTTTTATAATTACCGATTGGGAAATAATAAGTTAAGGGGGTGTTTTGTAATTCTTAAAACTCAAGGGATATTTTTGTAAGTTATTTTGGACCTGGTATAATTTGAATAAAATATAAAATGAGGGCTTGATATATAAATTTTGTATTTAAAAGGTTAAATGGGTAAATATATATATTTATTAATTTGATTTATAATTAATTAAACTTGAGGGACTAAAAAGGTAAATTCTGGAAACTTGAAGTTATTTTGAGTAAATAATAATGTTAAGAGTGTTTTGGGTAATTTTGAGTATTTATGGGTCTATTGTGTAATTATTATGGAATTATGATTTAATGTATAAGTTTTGTAAACTTAAGGGACCATTTGTGTAAAATCTGAAATATGAGGGGCTGTTTCGTACTAAATGTAAACTCGGATGTGACATTCTGAATTTTGGTAAAATAATATGCTTGGTTGGTAAATATGGATATTATAGGGTTAAATTGTAATTTACATAATTATAAGGTTTAATTTGTAAAATAATTAACTAAAAGGGTGTAACTTGTAAATATTTAAAACTTGAAGGCTAAACGTGAAATTCTGGAAAATTAAGTATTTGAATGGTAAATTATAATATTTCTATTTTAACCTTGAACTTTGGCAGATTTACATTTATAACCCTGAACTATGAAAGCTTGTCATAATTAACCCTGAACTTGTATAACTTGTCAAATGATCATGACTTCCATAATAAGCCTACATTAAGGACTTAACTTGAATTATATCACTTGAATCTTGCCAAGTATGGAAGCTTACTAAATCTGGAAACCTGTTAAGAATAGAAACCTGCTAAAAATATAAAGTCACTTATAATGAGAAGATAACTTAAACCCCTTTCGTATTTCTGTCTTCTACTCCTTAGGTTCGAGGAGGGAGTGATTTGATTTCCTGTCAGTCTTTTCTATTTTGTGTGCTTGCATTGGAATAAGGTACGGATATTCTGCCCTTTTCAGTAAGGGGCCTTCGTTCTCTTGATTTATTAGACTCGTTTAAGATTTCCTGAACCATTGCTATGTATCCCTTGTATTGTGAACCTTGATCTGTGTACTTACTCTTGGACCCTTGTTTGAACCTTTGCCTTGATCTTTGATTTATACCTTGTTCTGAACCTTGCCATGAACCTTGATATGAACCCTGCCATAAAACCTTGACTTGAACCTTGATATTTTTGATATTATAACTGGACGAGAAAATCTTTTTAATTAATTATGAAAATGTTTCCAGAAACTATTTTGAAGACTATCTTTATAGAAACCTTTTGAAAAGACCTTCTTTATGGAAACCGTTTAAAAATCATTTTATGGAGACCAGTACTTAAGGATTATTTTGACATCTATAAAATGGCCTTTAATAGTAAACTTTTAAAGTGAACTTTATTATGAACCTTTGAACCTCCTGATATTGAACCCTCTGATATTGAACCTTCTGATATTGAACCCTCTGATATGAACCTTCTGATCCCCTGTCTTGAACCCTGATATGGAACTTGATTCTGAACAACCTGACACTTGACACTTGATACCTGACACTTGATACTTGACACCTGATACTTGATACTTGACACTTGATACCTGATACTTGACACCTGACACCTGACACTTGATACTTGATACCTGATACTTGACACCTGACACTTGATACTTGACACCTGATACTTGACACCTGACACTTGATACTTGATACTTAACCTTGACCCACAGTTTGATATTACGAGCCACCCACCAGGCATGAGGTGTTCATGTCCTTGTCATTGATGCACCGATGACTTGACTCTAGGGTAGGAGAGAGATGTCCTATCCCGTCCCTGACTTGATTATATGGTGTGTATTGGTAGACTCTGGCCACCTGGGGCGTATGGATGCATCCTAGACTTGTTCTGTTTTCTGTATATGATATATGACTTGTTATCTCTGGTGACTGATGGTGTGTGCGATGCACGTCTTTCACAACCCCTGGGAGCTCATGACTCCAACCCTGAGAGGTAACCCCTCACCCTGTTGTATCTGATACATGAGGACACCCCTCATATTATCTGGTTACTTGAGAGGCATCCCCTCTGGATTTCTGATATGGCTACATGATTATGATATCTCTAATTTCTGGGCTCGTAGTGGATTTCTGTTACCCTTACACTTACCTGTACTACTTTCCTTAACCCTTGACACGTTTGAAAGACCTTGACATCACTTATCTTCATTACTGTTACATTATACTTGTACCTTGACTCTGACCGGTTCGTATTTCTCTTCCTGTTCTTTATTCTATATTATTGCTTTGTTTCTGTTATATCTGTTCACTGAGCTCTCGTAGCTCAGCCGCATTTCTTTTCCTGCGGCAGGTACATTTAAGCTAGGAGCTGGGTTTAGCTTGGGATGAGAGCAACTTGTGTGAAGTTTAGACCTTGTCATTCTAGTGTGACCATTTGGATATTATTTCTGTTATGCCATTGTTGGCACTTGGATTTTTATTGTACTTCTTTTACGTCTGTCTTACATTTGACATGAGTCTTGTTGACTTATTTCCTGTTGATTTTATTATTAAGGCTTCCGCTATTTTATTTCTTGAATGCTTGTATCTGATATGAAACCATGTATTTGTGACATCTTTGCCCTTGTCGGGTTGGGGTGTTACAATTTATGGTATCAGAGATAAGGCTTCAGAAACCCTTAGAGCTTAGGCTTGACCTGTGAGGATTGGGTAGACATTAGGTTTCCGCACGCGCACTCTCTTTTCCTGTTATGCTCTGTCATCTTTCCTTGATTCTGCTCTGTCATATTTTCCTGTTCTGCTCTGTCATTCTTCATGTTCTGTTCTGTCATATTTTCTTGATCGTCGGCTTAATTCGGAGTTTGCGGATCCGTCAGCATGTTGCGATGCAGCTCGCAACATCGAGATTTTCATGAGGGCGTTGGTTACAAACGAGACCGTGATGGCGACAAGGTGCAGCAACAGATTCAGAGTCGGGACGTCAAGGAGTATTCGGGCAAGAGCTACGATCAGAAGAAATCAGATTCGAGGGGCCGAGATTCGAGGTCAGTTTCTAAGCAGGATGGTGATCGTCAGGAGCGCAGCGTCAACCAAACGGCAGCGGAGAGATCATTCTTCTAGAGGCTATCAGCAAGATCGGGCTACTGGATCAAACTCGCAGAAGAGATCATCTGAGTACTCTACTTCCCTACCTGTTTGTGGTTCTTGTGGGAAAAACCATACTGGAGCTTGTCGTATAACGTCTGGTGCTTGTTTCCGATGTGGTTCTTCTGAGCATCAAGTGAGAAATTGTCCTAAGCAATCTACGTCAGCACTTGAGAAATTCCTTGATCCTCCTCCCCCTGTTCCTCATACCGGCCGTGTCTTTTCGCTTTCTCGTGACCGGACTGATAACGCGTCTGGTATGTCCTTGTTTTGTTTTCCGTTCTCTTTCATTTCTATGTCCTTGCAAATTTCGAGGACGAAATTTTTCTGTTAGAGGGGAAGAGTTGTAAAACCCGAAAATCTAAAACATGCAAAAATTACCAAAATGCCCCTGAAACTTTAAAATTTAATTAAAGCTTAATTAAAGTACCGAATTAATCCCGAATCTCTGGAAACGAACTACAAATCAAGCAAGATAATTTTGAGGCAAGCTCTAATATTTTTACGAAGTACAAAAATGTATTATTTCACCACAAAAATACAATGGCCGAATATTATAATTAAATTACAAAAGTTATAATATTTATTTGTTTTAAAAAACACATTTAAGCTACAAATAAATTAAGATACATTGCTAATTAAGGTAAATTGATCCTTGGGCCATCAAGGCCGGTTCTTAGCCTATTATCCCTCCCCAAATTTTCGGTCCATCTCAATTTATATCAATCCCTAATTTATTTCTTCCATTTTACCCTAAAAAAACTATTAGCCGCCACTCTTAAAAATCCCACACACATCATCTGATTTTTCTGAAGCAAAGGAGTATTTTTTTGGAGTTCTTCATAGTTCCAAGGAGGTGGGAAAAATAGCTACACATTTCTGGAAGTGCTCGTTTGGTCGTGGTGAATTAATTGGGTCGAAAAACTTGTACCGAGCCTCATAAAATCACAACGTGTGAATCCTTTGATCTATAATTTTTCTGGTATTTTTCTAACCCTCTCCTAATCATATATAACATGGGAAAAATGATAAACTCAGGCCATGCACCATATTTTGATCGTATGGAAATTATGTGTTTTGAAACCCTAAAATCGAATTAAATCTATAAATCATGTATGCGATTTTTTCTGGACCAGGTTATTAATTTTCGTGGCTTCTATAATCATCATATAACATCATAAAAATAGTCCTTTGAATTTTTAAAGCTTAAATCGTGAGTTTTGGAATTATTGTATAATCGGGTTTTTGAAAAGAAAAGGAGGAATTGTGGAAAAATTATAAAACCGATCGATCTAGGGTTTCTAATGTATGAAATCTGGAAATAAAGGTGACATAATGATGATAAAATTATTGTATAATTATTGGGATTACTAGGGTTTGATTTTGATAATGTTTTATAATTACCGATTGGGAAATAATAAGTTAAGGGGGTGTTTTGTAATTCTTAAAACTCAAGGGATATTTTTGTAAGTTATTTTGGACCTGGTAGAATTCGAATAAAATATAAAATGAGGGCTTGATATATAAATTTTGTATTTAAAAGGTTAAATGGGTAAATATATATATTTATTAATTCGATTTATAATTAATTAAACTTGAGGGACTAAAAAGGTAAATTCTGGAAACTTGAAGTTATTTTGAGTAAATAATAATGTTAAGAGTGTTTTGGGTAATTTTGAGTATTTATGGGTCTATTGTGTAATTATTATGGAATTATGATTTAATGTATAAGTTTTGTAAACTTAAGGGACCATTTGTGTAAAATCTGAAATATGAGGGGCTGTTTCGTACTAAATGTAAACTCGGATGTGACATTCTGAATTTTGGTAAAATAATATGCTTGGTTGGTAAATATGGATATTATAGGGTTAAATTGTAATTTACATAATTATAAGGTTTAATTTGTAAAATAATTAACTAAAAGGGTGTAACTTGTAAATATTTAAAACTTGAAGGCTAAACGTGAAATTCTGGAAAATTAAGTATTTGAATGGTAAATTATAATATTTCTATTTTAACCTTGAACTTTGGCAGATTTACATTTATAACCCTGAACTATGAAAGCTTGTCATAATTAACCCTGAACTTGTATAACTTGTCAAATGATCATGACTTCCATAATAAGCCTACATTAAGGACTTAACTTGAATTATATCACTTGAATCTTGCCAAGTATGGAAGCTTACTAAATCTGGAAACCTGTTAAGAATAGAAACCTGCTAAAAATATAAAGTCACTTATAATGAGAAGATAACTTAAACCCCTTTCGTATTTCTGTCTTCTACTCCTTAGGTTCGAGGAGGGAGTGATTTGATTTCCTGTCAGTCTTTTCTATTTTGTGTGCTTGCATTGGAATAAGGTACGGATATTCTGCCCTTTTCAGTAAGGGGCCTTCGTTCTCTTGATTTATTAGACTCGTTTAAGATTTCCTGAACCATTGCTATGTATCCCTTGTATTGTGAACCTTGATCTGTGTACTTACTCTTGGACCCTGGTTTGAACCTCTGCCTTGATCTTTGATTTATACCTTGTTCTGAACCTTGCCATGAACCTTGATATGAACCCTGCCATAAAACCTTGACTTGAACCTTGATATTTTTGATATTATAACTGGACGAGAAAATCTTTTTAATTAATTATGAAAATGTTTCCAGAAACTATTTTGAAGACTATCTTTATAGAAACCTTTTGAAAAAACCTTCTTATGGAAACCGTTTAAAAATCATTTTATGGAGACCAGTACTTAAGGATTATTTTGACATCTATAAAATGGCCTTTAATAGTAAACTTTTAAAGTGAACTTTATTATGAACCTTTGAACCTCCTGATATTGACCTCCTGATATTGAACCCTCTGATATTGAACCTCCTGATATGGAACCCTCTGATATGAACCTTCTGATCTCCTGTCTTGAACCCTGATATGGAACTTGATTCTGAACAACCTGACACTTGACACCTGATACTTGATACTTGATACTTGACACCTGATACTTGACACTTGATACTTGATACCTGATACTTGACACCTGACACTTGATATTTGATACCTGATACTTGACACCTGACACTTGATACTTGACACCTGATACTTGACACCTGACACTTGATACTTGATACTTAACCTTGACCCACAGTTTGATACTATGAGGACACCCCTCACCCTGTTGTATCTGATACATGAGGACACCCCTCATATTATCTGGTTACTTGAGAGGCATCCCCTCTGGATTTCTGATATGGCTACATGATTATGATATCTCTGATTTCTGGGCTCGTAGTGGATTTCTGTTACCCTTACACTTACCTGTACTACTTTCCTTAACCCTTGACATGTTTGCATGACCTTGATATCACTTATCTTTCATTACTGTTACATTATACTTGTACCTTGACTCTGACCGGTTCGTATTTCTCTTCCTGTTCTTTATTCTATATTATTGCTTTGTTTCTGTTATATCTGTTCACTGAGCTCTCGTAGCTCAGCCGCATTTCTTTTCCTGCGGCAGGTACATTTAAGCTAGGAGCTATTTCTCCTTTTACGGGTTCATTGTCATTTTCAATGTTTTCTATATCATTAGCCATTTGACTTTCAACTAAGTCATCATCTACCAAAGGTGATGTCTTAGAGGGAGGTGGACTTTCGTTGAATGTTACGTTCAACGATTCCTCGAGTCTTGATGTTTCCTAGTTTAATACTATGTATGCTTTACTGTTTTGTGAGTACCCAAGAAATACACCTTCATACGACTTTGGGTCGAACTTGGTGAGATAATCCTTTGTGTTCAAAATGAACCACTTGCTTCCAAAAACTCTAAAATATCCTAATGTAGGCTTTTTACCTCGATAAATTTCATAGGGAGTTTTATTTAAAAATTGTCTAATTAAAACTCTATTTAGGATATATGTGGAAGTATCTACAGCGTGACACCAAAACTTTTGAGGTATGTTTTGGTCATTTAACATAGTTCTACTCATTTCTTGAATTGTTCTATTTTTATGTTCTACTACACCATTAGATTGAGGTGTACGAGGAGCCGAGAAATTATGAGTTATTCCATTATTATCACAAAACTTTCCAAATTGGATTTCATTATCAAATTCTCGACCATGGTCAGTTCTAATAGATACTATGTTACTTCCTATTTGATTTTGAATTTTCTTGCTTAGAATTTCAAATTTATCGAATGCCTCATTTTTGGTTTTCAAAAATTTTGTCCATGTATATCTAGAGTAATCATCTACTATGACTAAAGTGTAAAAATTTCCTCCATAACTTTGTATAGCCGACGGGCCAAACAAATCCATATGTAATAATTCTAGGCATCTAGATGTAGATACCATGTTTTTAGCCTTATGGCTATTATGTACTTGTTTCCCAATTTTGCAAGCATCACAAAAGTGTTGGTCATCTTTCAACTTGGGTAGGTTCCTAACAAGTTCTTTGGATGACAAAGATTGAATAAGCCTCATATTAGCATGACCTAAGCGTCGATGCCATAGAGTTGAGTTTTCGTCCAAGGAGGTAAGACATAACTTATCTTTAGGTGTTTTATCTAATTTCATAACATAGACATTATTCTTTAAAACATCTTTTCCTACGGTTATGCCATCTTTAAGTATTTTACTTCCATTTTCACTGAAAAGGACGTTATACTTTTTGCGGCATAATTGACTTATACTAAGCAAATTAAATCCTAAATTATCTACATGAGCAACATTATCAATAGATAGAGAGTCATGAGAGATTGTACCTTTTCCGATGATTTTACTTTTAAGCTTGCTACCGAATGTGACATTACCTCCATCATACACTTGGTAGGTTGAGAAAAGATTTTTGTTTCCCGTCATGTGTCTTGAGCACCCACTATCTTTAATCCACTCATCAAGTTCAAGATCAACTTTCAAGCATACCTAAGTTCATAAAAGACTCAAGCATTTGGTCCCCAATATCTCATGGGTCCGTTTGGGTTAAACATGACATTATCATGGTTTATGTACTGAAATGGTGGACAATTGTTCCACGGCATATAATTAGGACCATGAAAGTTTCTAGGCATGTTTTGGTTCCAATTATTTTGATAAGTGTGTTGTGGATTAACTATACTCTTTGGAAAGGGGTGTTTGGGAAAACTCATTTGAGGTCTCTGTTGATCCGTTTTAACTCTATATTCATTTCTAGCTTGACCTCTTCCTAAAGATACTGCTGGTTTGTGTTTATTATTGGTTATGCTACTGTTAGGTTTCTTAGTAACTTTAACAAACTCGGAACGGTCGACTTTGTGAACCTTCTGTTCAACTTCTGTACCCGCGGATCCCTTGGATATACCTGGCGGATCCAAATTTTTGGATCCGTCGGATCCGTGAGTGTCCAACTTGGTTGAATCAGTTTTATTCACAGTCTGTTCCTTATGATCACTTAAGGTTCCTAGTTTCATAAATCCTAGTCCTGTTTTATCATGAGGTAGTTTTTGCATTTTCATTATTTCATCTGCACAACTTATGTTTTTATCAAACCTTTTAAACTTTGAATTTTGTTTGATTAAATCTTCCTGTGTGGTTCTTAAGGTTTCTAGTTCAAGTTTTAGTTCTTGACAAGACACACATGTTTCTTTACTAACTTTACCTTTTTCAATTCTTATTGCTTTTTCTTTAAGCCAATATATTTCATTTTCTAAAAGTGTTGTCTTTGTTTTCAAAAATTTGTTTTTGTTTATGATTTTTAAAGTGACGTCACACAGTTTGTTATATTCTACTTCTAAGGTTTCATCATCTATAGAGGAGTATGAATCAGAATGTACCTCTTCTGTGTCATTAGCCATAAGAGCAATTTCGTTGTTCATAGGCTCATCATAATCATCTCCTTCACTATCGCTCCAAGCTCCACTAACGAAGGCTCTTTGAGACTTGGTCTTTGGAGGCTTTGGACATTCTCCTATTAAGTGACTGGAGTCACCACACCTATAGCATTTCCTATCAACCTTACCTTTCTTATCGTCAAGATCTTTTCGAGAGGATTTCTTTTCATCACGAGGTGGTTTTACAAACTTTCCTCGTCTCCTGAAGAATTTCTTGAAATCCCTCACGGCCATTGCATACTCTTCATCATCACTGTTTGAACAAGATTCATCATCGTCACTTGACTCGGCTTTGGCTTTCAAGGCAATAGACTTAATCTTCTCCTTTTTGCCTTTGACAATTTCCGAGTCTTTTTCCATAATCATTTCGTGAACTTTTAGGTTTCCTATGAGCTCATCCAGTGTCATGCTTGAGAGATCCTTAGATTCTTCAATAGCTGTCACCTTTGCTCTCCATTTCGGATGGAGTGCTCTTAGAAATTTCCTGACAAAATTATTACTAGAAAAAGATTCGTCAAGTGCTTTAAGTAATGTAATAATAGTATTGAACTTAGCAAACGCACTATCAATGGTCTCATCTTCAGAGATAACAAATTGTTCGTATTGTTGAACAAGAAGATCAATTTTGTTATCTTTTACTTGTGAGTTCCCTTGATGTGTGATAATAAGAGATTGCCAAATATCCTTAGCCGTTTTACACATAAAAACTCTTTCATATTCTTTCTTAGGTAAGGCATTATAAAGCATCATTTTGGCTTCATTATTTTTGGCAATTAGTTTCTTTTGCTCATCACTGTGACGAGTAAGAGAAGCTCCTTCATCCCGACCACCCGAAATATTATTACTAATAGGTTTGTAATCACCATCAACTATTATATACCATAGATCTATATCCTTTGACTTTACATAAGTCTCAAAGCGATTTTTCCAATAAATAAAACAATTTGGTTCAAATAGAGGTGGTCTCTGCATAGATTGCCCTTCTTTAAAGTTTTCAAAATCCATGGATCGTTTTAAGTTTTAAAATACAATATATTTTAAAGATCTTAAGTAACGTAGCTCTTGATGCCAATTGTGGAAAACTAGAAGGGGGGTTGAATAGTTTTTACCGTTTTTCAAGTTTTATTTGCTTTGTTACTATATGTTAATTCAAAGGAAACAATCACAAATAAATAATCACACAATATAAACAAAAGATAAAGAGAGGAAAGATCAAACCACACGACACTGTTGTTTATAGTGGTTCGGCTACAAGAACTCTATTCCTTGCCCTACTCCACTCCCCGAGTTTCCAACTCGAGAGTTTATCTTTCACTAAGAAACAAACTCCTTTCCTAGGCGGAGAAAACCTTTACACGTCGCTTACTTCCTTTTCCGGTACTAAGCTAAACACCGGGTTCTTTCACAAGGTAGAACCAACCTGACGTCGCCTAATTACTTTACCGACACTAAGCTAGATGTAGAGTTCTTTACAAGGGTACAACCACTCCCTACACTCTTTGTGCGTTAAGGACTAAAGCACTAACCACACTCACTGATTACAAATGATAGATATGATGTGTGAAACAAACTACAATATCACACAGTAATGCAACTAAAGGATTACGGTTCTGTAGATCCTTGAAAGCTTGATCTCTCTTCTACAAAATGAAAGATCAAAGTGAAATGCAACTATGAATGATGTTAGTAAGATATGTACTGAATGAATATGTGTGTTAAGCTATATGAGTGATGAGAAAGCCAAATGATCAGCTTGCTATTTATAGGCAAGCTGATCTTCAGCTGACGGATCCCACGGATCCCATAATAGGGATCCGTCCTTCATTGGACTTGGATCCGTGGGATGATGACATCTAAGGATTTGTTGTATCTTACCAAATCTTCCATATCTTACCAAATCATCAAATTTCAACTATGTAGCTTGTAAATCTAAACAAGATATATCAAGATCTAACAAAGATATTATATGTGATGTATGCAATGATGTCATGGAATGATTTTAGAATTAAAGTTTCCTTTTAAGGAAACAAGTTACTAAATAAGCAAACTTGTAATTCTTGGTTATTATGTGAAGTGTAAAATGTGTACTTAAGAGACTTAAGCTAGTATTTATTATTTGCTAAAAGATATTCCTTTTATTTGTCATTAACAAAACTAAGAAAATATCAAAGAATATAAATAACGTTTTTGAGACGATATTTGTATTAACAAGGTTCATCCCGACGACGCTTTGTTGGTTGATCCTTCTTACACGCCTTTGCTTGCTTCTCAGCTCTTCGAGTTGATCGATGATGTCTGCAAGTAACTTTCCTTTCAGGTCAGCTGTAGATGGCTTGGGTTGCACAGTTTGAATAGTTATTGGTGTTGTCTGCATGAGATTAGCCACCGTCTTTTCCAGATTTCGTTTGACGTATTCTTTGAGAATATCTAAAAGTGCCTCTTTCAGATTCTTTCCGACTTCTTGAGGTACTTGTGAACTGACTGCTTGAGGAACATGTGTCTTGAGATATTCCCCTGCTGCCTTTTCCAGATTAAAAGCTTTGAGGTTATCGATGTGAAATTTGTTTTTGTCTGCCTGTTTTTGCACTTCAGTAAGCTTTACATTCAACGCTTTGTGCTCATCTTCTTCAGTTTGTCGATTTCTCAAAACCATATTTTGAAGTGTACCAATTTGTTCTTTGAGTTCATGAAGTTCACTGGTGGACTGACCCACATATGACGGTTGTGGAGATGGTGGTATAGTGTTGTCATCTTTTTCATCTTGGTGTTCTTCCTCATTGCCTTCATCGTCATTGTTCTCATTATCATCATCATTTTCACCTTCTTCATCTTCTTCTTCATTATCTTCATCTTCATCTGATTCAGATTCAGATCCTGAGGGTGTATGAATTCTTTCATTTGACTCTTCAGATTCACTCTCAGATTTATCAAGTGTAGCAGACTTTGTAGGCTCAGAATCCTCTTGTTCTTCATCAGCATGTGAAGCTGATCCTTCACCTTTCTTTCTTCTTTCAAGCTTCTCTTGCTCAGCTAGATGTGTCTTTCTGCTTGACACTGATCTTTCTTTAGTTGTTTTTGCTCCTCTTCTTCTGTCAGTGGTGGTTCTATGGCTTTGAAGGATTGTTTCACTATCTTGAATGATTTTCCCTTTCCTTTGCCTAAACTTTTGTCAGACTCTGCCATCACTGACTTCATTTTCTCAAGATCTTTCTTCTTCTTTCCTTCACTAAGATCAACTTCTACTTCTTCTTCTTCGTCCGTGGGTTCATCTCGGAGTTTCAAGTTTGAGGACTTTTCTATGATTACAATTTTCTTCTTTTCGAATCTTTCAATTTTCTTTGTTCGAGATGAAGCTGCTAGAACAATTTTTGCAGTTTTTTTTTCCTTTACCCTTGGTTGATTTTGTTTCCATCACTGTAACTCCCACCTTTTTTGCCTTTTCTGCATTATCGTACCACTGATATGCCTTAGTTTCCATCACCACTTCAGTCAACATACTTTTAGGAATTCTCAACCCCTGTTTCTTCGTGTTGGTCATCTGCACTTTTACCCTGGAGAGCATGTGATCCATTTGTTCGGTATGTGCTTTTTCACTTGTACGTCTATCGATTTCAGGGTGAATTTTCATGATGTGTGAGATTAAGAGTTTGGTAAATCGGGGAAAGGGTACCTTGTATCCCTTCTTTTGGTGGAATTGTTGGGATAGGAAAATCATATCACTCCATATGAACTTAGCGAAGTCCAGGTGGTGGAGGTTGACGACACCACAGAAGAATTGTAAGTGTTCTAGTCTTGGGTGTTCAAGTCCAGTGGTTTTGCCGGTCATGCAGTGAATGATTATGGTGTAGAGGGTCAACCATGGCTGAGGGATATACTTCCTGTCCACTCTGGAGAGTGTGGTTAGCTCTTCATCCTTATCATCATAACCGAGAAGCTTTAGGGTTTCAGCTATATCTTCAAAGGTTGGATCATCGAGAAATTTGCCTCTTGGGCCTGAGGCTTCTGATGGAAGTTCAAGAACGCTGCGAAGAGTATCAACCCTGAATTGAATCTCTATTTTGTCAAGTGTGACTGTAATGTTTTCGTTGTCTTGTCCTATGACCATGGAATGCCAAAACTGATTCAGATACACTTCTGGGATGCTTGCTGTATTAGTCAATACTGGACTGATGAAGTATCTTCTGAGTATTTCCACAATGATTTGGCATGACTGATGACATGGCAGATTCTCATAATCAACTCGTGAATTTGACTCACTGATTTTGCGTTCATCACCTTCAGGTACCATCTCCTTTCGAGTTACAGATCCTTGAGACATGATTAGCCTGTATGCCACAAACACCCACAACAATACAATAACAATTGCATATATGTGTTAGTGAATGTTATTAGTCACAAGATTATAGCCTAACTTGTATGATGCATTACATAGATAGACTAAATCCTGAACACATTCTCATATCATTCATGCTAACCATTTTCAAGCAAACAAGTTCTTATAAGCATTTGCACATACCCAAGTTCATTCTCATATCACTCTTGGAAAGCATGAGACAAACTTGGAATTTAGAAACTCGAAAAACTTGTATTGAAACTTGAGAGTTCTATAGAAACTCGAGAGTTTGTATAGAAACTCGAGAGTTTTCATAGAAACTCGAGAGTTTTATAGAAACTCGAGAGCTTGTATAGAAACTCGAGAGTTTTATAGAAACTCGAGAGTTCTATAGAAAATCGAGAGCTTTTATAGAAACTCGAGAGTTTTATAGAAACTCGAGAGCTTGTATAGAAACTCGAGTAGTTTTATAGAAACTCGAGAGTTCTATAGAAACTCGAGAGCTTGTGTAGAAACTCGAGAGTTTTATAGAAACTCGAGAGCTTGTATAGAAACTCGAGAGTTCTTATAGAAACTCGAGAGCTTGAATAGAAACTCGAGAGTTACTGACTTTAGTCTTCTAACTCGAAGACAAAGTCGAAAGGATCCATTTTATGCAACAAAGTTGATAGAATGTTTTTCACAAATAAGCACAAACTTGATAACTTATGCACAAACTTGGTAACATAATCACAAACTCAGTAACATGAACACATAGAAACTCAGTAGCATTTAAATCACGCATATCATTCACAAGTTACATTATATGAATTTTAACAATTATCCAACACTTGATCAAAGCATAGACAAACACTCAGAAACAAATTCTCAGCAACACATTTTCCATCAAGAAATTTTCCGTACAATCAATTATTCGAACCAAACACAACTTTAAGATTCATGTTATGAGACCTTTAAACACATAATCAATAGCAGCAAGTAAGCATATCCCATCAATAAAACAACGAAGCACAACACTCATTCACCTCAGCTCATAAATACGACTATCTTAAACCCTAAAACATTCAAACAGCCTTATGTGGTGTTACTTGTTCTAATTAATTATATGTAATACGTTCCAGACCACATTATTAAGCTATTACACAAGATTAATCAACGTAAAACACAATAATCAAGAAACGCCCAAATTCATTCATATAAACCCTAATCGACAAATATTAAAATTTAGCCACAAAAGCATTAACCGAATGATTATATAGCCTAAATGATTAAATTTTATCACTTACAATTGAGATTAATGAAGAATCAGAGAAAAAACTTGTTGTTCTTGATGTTTTAGCGTTTTTGGCGGGCTTGAGTGAGAGATGGAAAAGTTAATGTGAGTACTGTGTGTTGACTGAGGTCAAATTTTAGGATATATTGTTTTAATTTTGCCCTTTTGTCAATTCAAGTCCCTTAACTTGTGTCCTAGATTTCATTAGGTCCTATTGTGACATTTTCAGCCCCTTAACTAGAATCCTAGTTCACATATGGTCCTATTGTGACAACTTTTAATAACTTGACAACTTCAGTCCTTGATGTTTGTAATGGTTTAACCTTTGATTCATTTGATGAAAAAAACTTTGTTTAATTCCATTTCTCCCCCTTGAACTAAGACATATTTTTTGAAAAATTTTGACAATCTTGTAGTTCAAGAGATCATAGAAATATTTTTCGATGAAGATTTTGATAATGATGAAGATTTGAGATGATAAATGTGCAAAAATTTCTCCCCCTCAAAATATGTTCGTGATTTGAAATTAACGAAATTTGAAATGACAAGAACATATTTTGATTTGGATACACTTTTTCACACTTAAAGGGGTTTTTTTTTTTTTTTTTTTTTTTTTGAATAGTGAAAAAATTTGAAAAATCTTTTTGTGTTTTTCAATAATTATTTACAAAGATAGTTTGGATGTTTGACTCATTTAATTTTGTGTAAGAAAATTGTTCAAATCGTCTGGAGTCAAACATCGCATACCAATCTGGTGAACAAATCCGCCAATTGGTATTCTGTACCCACGAAGTATAATTCAATCGTACCCATTTCCACGTGCTCTTTGATAAAGTGATACCAAAGAGCAATATGCTTCGATTTTGAATGTTGAACCGTGTTGCACGAAATAGCGATGGCACTCTTGGAGTCGCAGTACATTAGAATCTTGTTAAACACGTATCCGTAGTCCATTAGCTGAGATCGCATCCAGATGACTTGAGCGCAGCATGCAGACATGGCAACGTATTCTGATTCGGTAGATGACAGTGACGTACAATCCTGTTTCTTTGACTGCCAAGAGACAAGCTTGTCGCCCAAAAATTGTACTCCCCCAGACGTACTTTTCCTTGTATCTAAGCATCCTGCATGGTCAGCGTCTGAAAAGGAAACAAGTTCAAACCCAGAATCCTTCGGATACCAGATCCCCAAATGAATGGTTCCCTTTATGTATCGAAGGATTCTCTTAACAGCATAAAAATGACGTTCAGTTGGTCTTGACTGATAATGGGAGCATAGATACGTGGCAAATACAACATCTGGCCGACTAGCGGTGAGATACATGAGAGACCCGATCATACTACGATATTTTGTAGGATCAATGGGTGTGCCATGTAGATCAGCATCTAGCTTTGGGGATGAGGAGGATATGGGGGTATTATAGGTGTTACAACTAGTCATACCATGCTTTTTTAATATTTTATGAGCATATTTGGACTGACTTAAGAATATACCACGGAGTGATTGATGAACTTGCAGTCCTAAGAAGAACTTGAGTTCACCCATCATGAACATCTCAAAGTTTTGTTTCATTAGTTTTTCAAAAGCGTTTGAATATTTTTTATGAGTTGAACCAAAAATGATGTCATCTACATAAATTTGAACAATGAGAATATCCTCCCTGTGTTTTTGTATAAACAAAGTCGGGTCAACTGATCATTTAGTGAAATGATTGGCTAGTAAGAATGCAGACAATTTTTCGTACCATGCCCTCGGGGCTTGCTTAAGGCCATAGAGGGCTTTCTTGAGCCTGTAAACGTGGTTCGGATGCTCTGGATCGACGAAGCCCTCTGGTTGTGTAACGTACACCTCTTCCCGGAGTTGTCCGTTGAGAAATGCTGTCTTCACATCCATTTGATAAACCGTGATATTCTTGTGAGCAGCGTATGCCAGGAACATTCGAACAGCCTCAAGACGCGCCACTGGTGCAAAAGATTCCTCGAAGTCGATTCCTTCCTCTTGACTGAATCCTTTAGCCACCAACTGGGACTTGTTACGAATAACCGTACCATCCGCATCTAACTTATTTTTCCAGATCCACTTCAGCCTGACGACATATACCCCATCTGGTCGTTCTACCAATTCCCAAACTTCCAACCTTTTGAATTGATCAAGTTTCACTTGCATCGACTCAATCCAGTTGTCGTAGGTAAGGGCTTTTTTAATGTTTTTGGGTTCGGACTGACAAACGGTGAGTGCATAAATGCAAGTTTCACCGTCTGTGTGGAGTCTTTGACGTGTCATCACTGGGTTTTCTGGATTTCCAATTACATTTACTTATGGGTGATCCTTAGTCCATTTGTGAGTGGATGGGTAGTGTTGATAATTGTGGTGCAGATTTGACGGTTCCAAGTTGCGTGTGGACGACTCTGCGATATCAAGAATGGTGGAAGCCGGAGCAAATGGATTAAGGAAAGCATTGCCGTCATAATCTGCTGGTGTGGGTACTTCAGAAGAATGTAGAGGGGGATCTTCAGCTGCAGACGCAGAAGTAGAAGCTGTTTGATCTACGGATGATGATGTTTCTGGTTGAGGTGCATCTTCAGCAACTGCTGTGGTTGTAGTTACTGGTGTATCAGGTTCTTGATTATCGATGAGTGGTTGTGCAGTGGAACTTGTAGATACATCAGGAGCACGACTAACCATAGTATCATCAAATAGCGGAACAAACAAATCTTCTAGGTCTTCGCGGTTTAGAGAGAAGGATGCAGCTGAAAGATCAGGGAAGTTGAGATGGTTGGATTCGGGTCCTAAGCTGTTGTGCTCAGAAGCCATGTCGGTGAGCTCATCGAAATTAGCATGTATAGTCTCCTGAATCTCTCGGGTTCGACGGTTCCAGATTCTGAATCCTTTGGAATTTTCACAATATCCAACAAAAATCCCTATATCCGCTTTGGCTTTTAGCTTCCCAAGGTCATCACGATCATTCATTTGATAGCAGAGAGCTCCAAAGACATGAAAGTAATTGATATTCGGTTTCCTGCAGTGAACAATTTCATATGGTGTCTTTGTGTGCCGTTTGGCGATCATACATCTGTTTTGGGTGTAGCAGGCGGTTGAAACGGCTTCTGCCCATAGATAATCCGGTAGTTGAGCATTGATCAACATCGTTCTTGCGGCTTCTACTAACGTTCGGTTTCGTCTTTCGACCACTCCGTTCTGTTCAGGGCTGCGAGCAATGGATGTTTGATGTTCAATACCCACTTTCTCATAATACTCCCTAAGAGTCTGATTCTTGAATTCAGTTCCATTGTCTGTTTGAATTTTTCTGACGGTATTGCAGAGCTGAATTTGATTCTTTGTGAGAAAGGTGATGATCATCGGAGGAGTTTGATCTTTTGTGCGAAGAAAATACACCCAAGTCCATCTCGAGAAGTCATCTACGATTACCAGAATATACCGCTTCCCATTTATAGTCTGAACACGCATGGGGCCACAAAGATCCATATGCAAAAAGTGAATTACATGATCTGTATTGTGCTCAGCTTTTGGAGGAAAGTGAGCACGAGTACTCTTCCCTTGTTCACAAGCGGGACATAGATGATCTTTGGCGTATCTGAATCTTGGAAGACCATCGACCAACTTTTTATGAGCGAGCTCGGTCATTGTTTTGAAATTCAGGTGAGATAGGCGTTTGTGCCATAGCCATGCTTTGGTGGAATGTGCCTTGGATAGTAGACAAATCAGAGAAGAGGCGGTCATGTCTAAGAAGGAGATAGTATAAAGACTGGTTCCGCATTTGCCTTTCATGAGGTCGTTCCCTTGGAGGTCTCGAACAAAACACGTTTTCTCTCGAAAAGCCACTTCCAAGTCACCATCGCAAAATTGCCCGATGGAGAATAGATTATGACCAAGGCCCTCGACATACTAGACACGGCTAATTTTGATATTCCCGTTGACATAATCACCATAACCCATGATAGCCGCGAAATGATCATTCCCGAACCGGACAGTGCCTATGAACTTCGCAACGAAGTTTACTAGAAGCTTTAAGTTGCCTATTATGTGCCGGGAACACCCGCTATCAACAATCCAGAGAACGATTTGG
Organism: Artemisia tridentata subsp. tridentata; assembly: GCA_021014915.2. Lineage (NCBI taxonomy): Eukaryota > Viridiplantae > Streptophyta > Magnoliopsida > Asterales > Asteraceae > Artemisia > Artemisia tridentata. The sequence goes on along the minus strand of CP139506.1, from coordinate 118,528,089 downwards.
AGCACTTGCATCACAAGGGAACGGTGGATCCCGTTGGGTTAGTAACAGAGTTCTTAAGCATCTTTGGTACCCAATTAAAACTAGGTTTATGTTGTAACCAATGCTGCCACGTCCAACTAGTTTCGGCCTTCTTCCTAGTGAATTTGCTTGGTGATCGGATTGTCCTAGGTGCAGCTATGGTCTTGTCAACTTTGGCCTCAGAAACTACTTGCGGCGGTTTTCCTAAAATGGACTTAGCAGCGGTTGTGGGCCTATAGGAAATGCCAGTAGTACGTTACTGTTTTCGTGACAAAAGGGTTTTAGCAATACATTTCTGATGATTACCAGATAATACACTAGTATGACAGAACACACAATAAGCATCAATCATAACATCATTACAAACATTCAAAGATTCAGCATTCGTTACATCATATTCAGAATTACACTTTGACAAGTTGGATTCTAATCTAGACATAACATGCGTTTTATTCGACTTCCTATTGTGAACTTCTACTTCAACATCTTTAGGTGATCCACTCTTAGGTTTCCAAACCCTAAGCTTCTTGTTAGTCTCTTTGGTGGTCTTGGATCTTCTAACCTTAGGAGGGTTGCCTAATCCTGTGGAAGTTGAAGCTTGCACATTAGTGGTTATTGAAGATGCTTTCTTATGAGTCTCGTCTACTCTGTACATTCCTGGTGCAATCACATTATTTGATACAAATTTCCCTTTGTCAAGTACTCTGAGTTTCTCTTTCAACTCAATGATGATGTGGTTTTGTTCTTGAGTTTTTTATTCCAATTTTCTATTTAACCAAACAGTGTCATTTCTATTTTCACAAACTTCATCAAGATCTTTTTCATACTAAAAAATTTGATGTTTGAAAACCTCAATTTCTTTTTCAAGATTTTGAAGTTTTGAAACATGAACGTTTTGAGAAGATAAAGATTCTTTTTTGGCTTTGTAGTGCTAACTCAAAGTTAATACTCTGAGTCTGACACCATTGCAACCTTTGGTTAAGTTTGAAAATTTCTTTTGCACATTTGGTTTCCACATCATCATTGATTTGTCTAAGTCTCTCATTTTCTCTATGCAAATTATCAATCTCAATCCTCGTTGTCTCAATTTCAACACAGTGATCATCAACAAGCAATTCATTGTATGACAAATAGATAGCATTCATTATCACAGAGATCACATCAGAACTGAGAACATTCGTCAAGAGTCGAACTGAATCTTTTTCCAAAGCTTTCTTTTGACATTTTTATTTTGCAATTTTGTTATCTTTTGCTTTGAAAATGCTCATCATTGATGCAACTTCTGATTGGAGTTCCTGTTCCCACTGTGTTGCACAAAGTTGCAGGTGTTTGACATATGGCAAAAATTGCATTTGAAAAACTGCTCTCTTTTCTTTCTCATAGGGAGAGAGAAAAGTAGAGACTTTGATTTCAGAATTTCTTTCAATTGCGTCTTCCAAAAGTTTGATGTCATCCATAAATGTATTAAAATATTTAAGAATGCGACATTGTATTGGCATTTGTTCATTGACACCTGGATTTGGTAATGGACCATTGACTTGTGCTTCAGTGGTTACTGGACCAACTTCAGACGAAACATTTATTTCAGTTAAAGACCACGTTTGTTCAGATCTATCTTTTTTAGGTACAAAAGTTTCACTAATATGAGGTGCTTTCGAGTAATCGTATGGTTTGTTATAATATACACAACTCAACTTAGATCGACTCTCGTCCTCGTGTTCCAGTTCCTCTTCAGTATTATATACAACCACACGTGTGAAAGTATCATCTAACAATAATTTTGCACTGTACAACTTTAGATTTTCCTTGAGTGCTTTGTTTAAAAAATGTGGATGATCATTTCCAATTGCAAAGCCATATCCTTGAGGATTTGGTTTGACAGTTAATTTTTGAATAGTTGTTACAGATTCACCCGTTTTATAAACAACGTTTTGAAATTCTTTAAGTTTGCCTTCCAATGTCACAATTTCCTCAAGGTATGAATTAACACGTTTCCATGAAACTTGTCTGTGTTCAGAAAAAATTTCTTGACAAATTGACAATTCTGTTTTGGTTTTAGAAAGTTCAGAATGGAGAATTTCAACCTGTTTTTGAAAATCAAATTTCTCTTGTTCTTTTTGTGAAATTATTTCATTTTTTAAAACGGTCAATTCACGAATTTGATGTTCTAAATTTTGTTCCTTCACGTTTGACTCTTGGAATGCAGACTCAAAGCTTTTCTCACGTTTTTCTTTGTTTTCAAAATTTGAAAGTTGTTGCTTGTAACAATCAAGATCCTTGGTTAACAATGCAACTTTGGCTTTTAAATTTCTGTTAATGTCATTGCATTTATCAATCTGGGATTTTTGTGCATTTAATTGTGTTTGGGTGGTCAACAATAAGGTCATAAGCTCTGGATCTGTATCATGCATAAGATCATTTTGTTCAATGTGATCATGATTGTCATCATCAAAAGAATCATCAAATGAAACAACGGGGTTAATTTGATCATCATCAAATGTAACAACGGTGTTTATTTGATCATTGTCTTGAGATGAGAATGATGAGTCATGTTGACCAATATTTTCTTGTGCAGATGAAGATGCCGATGGTGATGCAATTTCATGAATAAGACAGTCAGATTCAGATACCTGAGATAAGCCGTCGGTATCATAGACCGGGCCTGTCTCACTCATATTCATCTCTTGCATGTTTGCCATCAACATTACGGCTGCATTTGCTTCAAGGTCTTCCATTTCATCATCTGAGAATGCATTTGCCATAAAGTTGTGTTCTTTCTCGGTCAAAGTACCACCAGCTTTTTCATCTTTCAATGCCAGAAGAAGAGCCTCCTTATGATAAGCACTGCCCATTGTCCTTGGCTTTGGGCATTCATTTTCCATATGACCATTCCCAATATAATTGTAGCATGTGATTGATGTATTTGCAATCCCTTTCCCTTTATCTGCAATCTGAGTCCTCCTCTGTGTATTACCCATGCTGTTTCTGGCATTTCCTCCTGAACTGAACCTTTGACCACTAGAATTCCCCATATAATTTCCTGAACCAAATCTCCCTGAAGCCCTGTTCGGAATTTCAACCCTTCCATCATTAACCACTACTTGATTCCTTGTGTTTGATGAAGACCTTAAATGATTGTTAGACTTGTTGGAGAATTTGCTAAAGGAGCGAGCGATCAACGCAAATCCCTCGTTCAAAGAGTTAAAGGCATCATCTTCATCGTTGTCGACATTGGACTACATACTATAATCAGTGTTGTCGTATGGGACAAGTTGATTATCAGAGTATTGTGAAGGTGCTTCATATGGGACAAGTTGGTTTGAAGGTTGTGGTGCAAAACCCGAATGAGGTGGTAGTGGGTTGAACAAAATCCTGATTTGGTGGTGCAAAGTGAGATTGAGCCATTAAAGCAAGTGGGTTTGAAGTAGGTACTGATGAAAATCCTCCACGAGCTGCTCGATCCTTGTCAACTTCGGATTTGTGATGTTTAAGGTAATCGTACAACAATCCATAAGAGACGGTGTGAAGATTTTTGGATTGTCTTACGAAAGTCACATACTTTTGCCAATCCGGTCCGAGACACCCCAGAAATTTAGAGTTCACAGCAATCTTTGGTAAAATGATGTTGTGACGATCCAGATCATTGACAATGTTGGTAAACCCATGGTAGTATGATTCTAAAGATTCACCAGCTTCGATGGTGAAATGTGTGTATTCCATATACAGCTTAGATTCCAAGTCTTCCTGATTTAACTCAGTACCTTCCATGAGAAGGTGCACATGCTCCCACATATCCTTTGCTGTCTTTTGTGCATCGATGCTCCTGAAGATAGGATTTGGAATCCCTTGGAGGATGTAAGACATAGATAACTCATTAGCCTCTTGTTGAAGAACTTGTTCTACGGTGAGTTGAGCTAAAGGAATAGGGGTTGTTGTAGCTTCTCTTAAAGGAACATGATTTGGATCTGCAGGAATGGTAGTTGTAGGAGTTGGATAAGGCCCATCAATGATAACCTTCTTCAGATACTTCCCATGAGGTTTTGTTTAACACGATGAATCGGAGAAAATGACTGGACCACTGCATATAATTCCCTGGTGTTAGCATCGGTGGTGTGTCCAAAGACCCTGCTTCATATCTCGACTGCTAACTACTTATAGATTCGCACATCTTGTTAAACCAGTGTGGTTCTCTTGAAGGAGGTTGGTAACTTTGCATTGGTTGTTGAGGGACTTGTTACTGTGGAAGAAATTGATGTTGCTGCATTAACATGTGTTGTTGTTGATACTGTGGTTGATATTGTGGTTGAGGATACTGTTGTGGATATGGTTGTTGTTGATGATACTGTTGTTGTTGTTGATAATAGAAGTAGTTATGATATGGTGGTTGAGACATCTTGAAGTAACTTGTGGATGTAGGATCTTTAAAGGATAATAATGGTTGTTGTTGAAGATTAGTTTTGTACGGTGAAGAACTTGAAGAAACTCGGAGAATTCAATCTTTGAAACTCGGAGGATTTTATACTAGAAACTTGGAAGATTATTAGGAAACTCGGTAACAGTAGAGAAAGTCGAAAACTGTTTAAGAAAGTCGATAACTTTAACAAAGTCGACAACTTTTAGAAAGTTGATAAGGCCTGAGAAACTCGAGAAGTCCTAAGAAACTCGATAAGTCCTGAGAAAGTCGATAAGTCCTGAGAAAGTCGATAATTCCTGAGAAAGTCGATAAGTCCTAAGAAACTCGATAAGTCCTGAGAAACTCGATAACATTCAGAAACTCGATAACCTTTTACCAAACTCGGTAAAAAACCAGATACTTTACAGATTTATCAAACTCGATAAACCTCAGAAAGTCGACAACTTATCAAAAACTCGGTAAACTGAGAAACTCGATAACAATTTACCAAACTCGGTAAATGTTAGAAACTCGGTAACAGTCCAAAGTCGATAACTTTCTAGAAAGTCGATAACCTTGACAAACTCGACAACTCTTCTAACTCGAAGAGAAAGTCAATAGATGTCAGAAACTCGATAACAGCCAGAAAGTCGATAAAATGTGCACGTGAACAGTAACCTTTTTTATTATCTTCAAATTTTAATTAGATCTAATATTTAACAACCTAAATTACCCCTAGGCGAATGATACCACTTTATGTTACTTACTTTTATCACACAAGCTACTAATCTAATCCTAGATCTAGAGAGAGAAAGTTAGAGAGAGAAAGAGAGTGGAAGGTTAACTCTTAATAATGAATAGTGAAATGAGCATTCAACCAACCAACCCTCTCCCTTGAATGGGAAGGGGTATTTATAGTGTTTTACAATGCATGGGCTCTAAGCCCTAATTTAAACATAATTAATATAAATAACTAGACACAGCCCATGGGCCTTTTACACAGGCTGGGCCTTAAATCAAACCTAAAGGCCTAAGCAACCTATTACAGAAATGATCAATACTTGATAATAATAAAGTGTTCCCAACATTATCTAAACATAAGGGTAAAATAGTAATTTTTTTACTTTAACTGCCATTAGTCTCCACCGTTAATTTTTTTTGCATCGTTAGTCATTTTTGGTTAACTATTTTCACTAAAGGTCCTTGTTTCTAATAAAAACTAACGGGAAGACTTTTCTAATATGCCAAAAGCATTATAATATGTTTCTAATCAAATCTATAAATTTTGGGGTGTTACACATATAGTATTTTAGATTATGTAATAGTCGACCTTCCTACATGTATGCACCCACCAGAATGCCTCACTTGTTTGGTATGAAGCCAATCCGATACATACAATTGGTAAAGAAAATACCCCCATTAAATAGCGCCTAAGGAACACAAATTTGATCGAGGATTGGAGAGGAGATGTGGAAGAAAGGGCTCATGATGAATTGAGGAGTCTTTGTGCGAGTCGTGTGCGGTGAGAGTTGCACATACGGTAACCGGGGGGGGGGGTCGCGTATACTTGTAGTGAGAGAAATCATTTTGTGGGAAAAAGACATAAGATTTGTTCGCTAGAGCTCATCACAAAAGAATGGTAGCTTTACTTTTTTTAAATTATAGAATAACTTCTTCGTGTGAGTGTCGTACTTACAAGGCTATTCGGACCTCCCCCCTCCTTGTATCCGGTGCGTTGTCATTGTTTTTTTCCCCTTTGCCAGGTTACGCGACATGGATTGACCGATTGAGGAATCAGATCTTGGCTTGACGTCCCACTGACAAACAAGTATAGAAGTCGAAAGGGAAGGCAATAAAAAGAGGTTGCCCTCTCTTTGTCTTTTTCTCACCGATTCTCGTCAAGTAGCGTTGTTGCTATGCGCATATAATCATCTAGTAACATATCATATGCGCAAAATGGAGAATATGGATAACTTTGCATGTTCATTTTTTTTAAAGGTTTTTAGTAATTTCCTCATATCTTTTTGCAGTGATTTTTAATGCAACACCTTAGGCTAAGTGTTATGGTGGTGGTCGACCACCTGGTGGTTGGCAGCACCACGCGTGGTCTCCTTAACACCAAGACACCTAGGTTGTTTTGGCTGGGCTTCGGTGGTGGCCACCACCAAACACTTTGCACCCTCTTTTTAATTTCCCATGGAAAATAATAACAACCCCCCCCCCCCCCCCGGGCGGTCCATTTTCTTGTTTTTTTGTTAAAAAAACTATTAAATTTTATCATTTTATTTACCTATAAATACCCCCATACCCCATCATTTTTATTCACAACTTCAAACATCATCTTTCTCAATATCTACACAGCTCAAACAAAATAATTTGCATTCCTTATTTTCCAAATGGACTCCGAATCATTCATGTTCACAGACTCATCGGAAGAAGAAAAAGTTATGAACTTAAAAATTTTAAAAAGTGCGACGTTGTTTATTAAGAATAGGCGAAAAGGTGAAAGTTCACGATATACAAGAAACATCGTAAGTAGAAATTGTTATGGTGCTCATGATCATTTACTCGCCACTTATTTTAGTGAGAATCCGATGTACGACACATATACATTGCGGAAGAGGTTCTTGTTGGGTCAATAATAGCCAAGTCACTCACTGACAAAATATCAGTGTTCAGTTCACTCACTGATGATCAGTGAGTATGTCCCTCCCTGATACAGGGGGAAGCTTAAACAACATACTTCAAATAAGGCAAAGACCAACTGAAGATGCACTTTACCTCACTGGTGTAGAATCAGTGAGAAAAGTATTTGGGCAAACATCAGTGTAGGATCGATTCATATGTTGATTATGTGGAATTCGGGAGGTCGTGGGTTATGGAAGATTATGTTAGCCATTTTAGAGAGAGAGATAGTAGAGAGGGGAAGTTCTAGTGAGAGAAACACACTTGTTGTGTGTGTATATTAATGAACAACCAACCCTTCCCATCACATGGAAAGGGTATATATACTACTTACAACAAACGCCCCTAAAGTGGGCTACGGAGTGGGCATACAGTGGGTAAAGACCCGGCCCAGCTCCGTGGATGATACGATAACTAAACGTAATTAAATGTGTACTAGCAAAACTACGAGCTATGCTAAACCTGAAAATACATGGGGTGACCAATCCTTTTTATTAATCCTAACAATCTCCCCCTAAGGGAGGTCACCCCAGAAAAACAAATTGAAGTTTAGCATTCTATAAATTAATCATTAGCTCTAGCTTGTAGCTTCTGATTCTTCAAGTGTTATCATGTACGGCAAGTAGTGATCTTTGAGCATAAGTTCCTTTGACTGGTGTGATCTTTGAGCTTTCTGTGAGATCATCAACCACAGTAAATCTTCAAAACATCCTTTATGCAATATTTCCTCCATGTGATTATTGTGACCTTTGGACTGGCATGCTCACACTTTTTTGGATCATGATAACTAGCATCAGAGTTGTGGAAGCTGTGTTGTAGGTCTTTCAGCTATCATGATGTCTTTGATAATGAATTGGAAGTGTGAGCATGGAGTGTGGATTGACACGTCTCTGCTGGAATCAGGTACCACCATCACCATCTTTATATGAATCTGAAATAAAACAGTTAGCAATAAAGTTAGGGAACGAATATGGCTTTGTCATTCGCCCGGTGTGGTTGGATTAACCTTTGGTTCCGTGAAGACCGACCTGTGATCAGGTAGGATCCCCTTTAAAGAAGATTCTCCTTGACAGGACTTTCCAGCTTGTAGTAATGAGTCTTCCAACAAATTAATGTCAGAATCATCATACTAAGCATGTTCTCATACCGGAACGTCTCAAAGTAGACAAAACACGGTAGAGTGAATCAGTGAATTATATACCCACTGATTGATGAGAAATTGATTAGAAAAATCACTCGCGTGTCACTGGATAAAGAGTTTTTGCCACACGATGAGAGTTTTATAAGTTAAATCACATTTCCATCATAAATACATTTGTTTGAAAATTTACACAATCAATGTACTCGAAAATCAGTTGATGTGCACATCGAAACATTTTTCAAAAGTATCTGTCAATCCATTTACTGGAACAGGTTTGACTCATAAAGAGTCGCACCATCGTTACTTTCCAGTTGTCACAAATTTAATCCATGAAGGATCTCACATGTCACCCACCAAGAGCTTGTTTGATGTTGGCTCTAGAAGGATTTCCATCTTCATTGTGAATACTTACTTATCACTTGGATGTTCTGGCAATACCACGAGGATAATGCGTAGGACTCTTAATATATATTATCTTGCTTTTCACGGTGTGTGAAACAGTAAGCATATCGGAAGTGTGTCGTACTGAGATTTGTAGATGATCTCTTGGCTCTAGACTTAATAGTGCATTTTGATTTAGTGATCGAAGGCTGGAGCAGACTGTCACCTTTTCAATATCGTCTAACTCGGAGTGAGATAGACGATAGAAACGTATTGAACTCCATGACAATGAAACAAGAATCCTTTAAGGGACCTTGAGTGGCTAGGGAGGGTTGTGCAGCGTATCACTGGGTCCATGATACTTGTCTTCAATGTCAGCAATCAACTAGGTGATTCTGACAGCATATGTATTGACCCAGTTTCTGCCTAATGTGTAAGGAGGGCTTCTTTCTTTTCACCCTTTATCTTTACATTTCTTTTTCATTCTTCAACCCCTTCAGTGCTTACCGAGACTTCATGACTAGTACCTTGTTGGGTTTGTTCCAGTACTAGCTCTATCTCAGTCGGCACTCTTCCCTTATTCTCACATTGCTCCTTTTTTAATCATACCTAAGGACTTCTACACTAACTAATGGATTGTCCCTGGGTAGATCCCTCCGGCTCTGGCGGGATCGTGGGAACGAATACCTAACCTTATCATCCTTATAACACCAATAAAGTAAATGCAAGGTCGGTCTTGTCGTACTATTCTCTCCGCCTTAAAACCAATTGAAAATCAATCAAGGTACTTGTGATATTTGATATCAAAGCATTTGTACCTTAATTGTTTTTTATCTTTCAGAAATTCTCCCCCTCAACATGTGTATCGGTATTCAAAATTATTTAGCACATGGAGGGAGGAGTGCCTGGTTGAGTCTTCAACGATCACTTTTTATCAGATTTCATATTTAAATCACATTCTCTCCCCCGATCAAAAATTTCAAACCTTTTGAGATTTGGGATCTCAATTGATTTAAATAAGTTTAGAAAATTTAGGAGAAAATGTGGTCTGATTCAATATGTGCCGATAATGGAACATTACAAAGCTCCCCCTCAATCACCGAGGGAGAATGTTAGTGTCAGAAATGATGAGTTTATAAATGATTTGGAGTTTAGCGAGAAACTCATGAAAAGATTCATATTCTGACATATAACAACACATGTTTATTCATTACATGAACCATACAAAGATACCATTTGATGATCTAAAATAAAATTTGAAATCACTCTCCCCCTCAATCTATGACCCGTTATCAATTTAAAATTTTATGAAAAATTAAACCTTTTGTCATAGATTGAGTGGCAAATTTTATGGAAAAAATTTAGGTTCAATTGATTTTCAAATACTGTTTTAAACCACCATTTTAGATACAAATTATTTTCCTGAAGAATCATAGATGGGAAAAGATTTGTTTTGGTAAAAGAAGACTTCTCTTCTGAATCAGGAAATAATGCACTGAAGCGTACACTAGATCGAGGGTGCACGGATGTAAAGTAATCCATGACCGGGAGAACTTAATCACCCGTTGTTAGGAACATCCGTCTTTTTGGCGACGTGCTTTCCTCATTTTGAAAAACGGGTTGCGTATCTGAAATAATAGCAAGCCATTTAGGCATGTTTTGAAAAAAAATATGAACTTCTGCTCGAACTTCATTTAAAGACCCGTGTCATTGTTGAATGACATTTCTAGGTTCGTAAATGTCATCGATTCCAGAAGACATGCCTTGAAAAACTATTTTTGGTATTTTCTATTTTTCTGATTTTTATGGTATTTGTTGGTTTTATATTTTTGTATTTTGTTTTTATAAAAGTTTTATGAAATTGAAAAAAAAAATATTTTTGTGTTTTTATGATTTAATATATTTACAAAGGATACATGAAGAATTACCGCCTTAATTCTTCCTTAGATAGATAAGAGTTCAATCAGATCATTTTCAGCCGAATGGTATCAGATGTCCATGTGCATCTAAGTAGCACCATATAACATGAGTTTGTAGTTGACTTCTTGTCGAAACAAGTCGAGAAGGATTTCCAATCACATTCTCCAATGGATGAGCCTTTGACCACTTGTTGATATAATCAAACGATTGGTTAAGCTGATGAGAATTTGATCGAAGGACCCTTTGTGAAGATGATTCTCCAGAACTCGGGTCTGGAGTAAGATTATGGAGTAGGGGTTCTTTATCGATCTCAGGAATTTGAATTCCTTGAATTTGTTCTTCAGCACCTTGATGAATGACTAAAGATATAGTTTCATGAGTTGTTGGAGACGTACTAACAGATGATACATCTTGAGTTGTTGGAGACGTACTAACAGATGGTACATCTTGAACCATTGTGGTTGATGAAGGAGTACCGGTTGTATCAGCAGATATTTGTGCATCAGTGGAACATAGGAAATACAACACTTGAACGAGCTGAAAGTATTCTTCAAACCAATGGTTGAAACATTATATCTTAATTCTTCATAAACGGTGAAACACTTGATGCAACAGTTCCGAGAGTGGTCTTCAAACTTTATTACATCTTTCAGCTTCCTGACTCTTCTCAGCTGCCATCACTTTACTTGTTGAAAAACAATGTGAGCAAATCTAATTAGGGATTAAATCTGGCTTTTCACTCTCCCCTAATTAGTGCTCTCCCCCAAACTGACAACCTTTCTGATGAATGCCCTGAATATGAAGAAGTCTTTTGATAGTTAAATGCATGTCGTCTTTAGTCTTCTAACACGCAGCAGAAAATGTAGAACAGACTGTAGACTCGACCTTCTTCAAGATTGTCCATTTGGGGAACAGAATGTCAACATCTTCATCTCACCAAATGCATTCCAGTTATCTTACATATACCAAATCAGCTCGTGACATACACATGAAATGATAATACCAAAGTAACAAGTTGAAACACTGATCATCTTTAATTTGTTTCATAAGACATTAAACCCGATCACGTGAACTTGTTGTGCGTCCTTGGTGTACACATTTCTCTCCCCTAATGGTTACGATTAATCAACCCATGACGTACACTTGAAATGATAATACCAAAGTAACAAGTTGAAACACTGATCATCTTTAATTTGTTTCATAAGACATTAAACCCGATCACGTGAACTTGTTGTGCGTCCTTGGTGTACACATTTCTCTCCCCTGATGCTTACAATTAATCGGAATCAACATAATGATGTGTACGAGAAGCATTAACTGGAAGCACTTTATCATTAATCATATCAGCCCGTGAGAAGATGTTGATAAACCGAAAATCAATCAACAAGTAGTTTATTCACCCTTTTCCCCCTCAAAAATTGCATATGAGGTTGCAATTTTTGATTGAACAAGTGAATAAGAATGTAATCAGAGGTAAGTAGATCCACTTGATGACTGAATGAGCATGGAAAAGGCATGAAGCTTGTTGATAAGAATGGTCATAAACAAGAAGATTTCTCTTCTTCCAAAGATAAAGCGCACTGAAGCGTACACCTTTCTTTTCTTTGAGGAACGGGGCCTGAAGTGTTGTCTGCAGACGCCATTTTGTTGTTGAAGAACGAGGCCTGAACTGATGTGAACAGACGTCATTGTCGATGAAGAACGAGGCTTGAACTGATGTGTTCAAACGTCATATTTCGCAGAAGAACGAGGCTTGAACTGGTGTGTTCAAACGTCATCTCTCTCTTTTCTACTTCTCTCAGCTAACTCGTTACCAACCCCATTATCATTCAGTCGGCTCTTTGTCGTGACTACTGATGGAGAAAACCCAATATGATGAACTTGAGACTGAAGTAAAATAACCCAAACTTGTGACTTAAACTTGCGCTAATGTGTGACTAAGAGCGGTGTAGAGAGTTCGTGCAACTTCGAATCCCTAAGTACTCTATACTCTTCAACCAACCAACCATCAAGTATAAGACGTACATCACCTCTTGGATATCCACAACTTCGTGTGACACTGAGCACTACAACGTAACTCCTTAAAGTGATAGTTATTTTGTGGTAATAGAGAGGAAGAATCACAAAAATAACTAGATATCCAAGTCTTCGTCATTGTAAAGGTTAAACGCTAGAACAAGGATCTCGAAGAATCTTCATCCAACCAACCCCGATATCTTCAGATACTAAGTACACGCACCCATGAAATTTCACTTCAACCTCAAATAAATAATAGTGAATTAACGCCGTAGTCGCATCTTGTGGTTTAAATGCCCAGATATAGCCCTTTTTTATGTTTAAAATGAACTTTGATAATGGTTTTATCCCGATCATTGTCAAAAGCGCATAACCCCATAAAACTTTGTTATAACCAAAATGCCATGAAGTATATAAAAAATCATCCAATACATGAAGTACACACATTATCCCTTCTTCGAAGTTGAAACCGTAGCACCAGAATCAATTAAGATCCGGAAATGCACTTTTCTTTCTCCAGGATAGTTCCATCATCACGGGATTTTACAAATCCATGATTTAAACCGAGAAATAGATTCTTTCATAGGACTTTACAAAACCAAGAAGAAACCGTGAGACAATAGCAAATTGAATGTGTTATGAAAAATTTGGTTTTGGTGAATATCTGTTTGGGGTAACATGCAAGAGATTAGCAACAATTATTCTCCCATATGTAGAATACTTCACAAACCATACTAAGTAAAGTAGTATAAACTACTTCCCCCTGGAAGTTGACCTTATAACATCAAAGTACACCTTTCTCCCCCATGATGGTTTCGAACTTTCGGAAGCATCATTGACGTGTACGGCCATATACACGAGAAGTTCTTGTCTTTAGCAAACATCTTGAAAAACCATGAATGACATTGAAGATTCTTGAAAGATTTTGCTTAGACTGTGAAGTATCATTAACGTTCTGTAGCGTCGAATATCCCATGAGAATTGTTGTTCACATCTCAACCTTTAAACCCTTTGGCTAACTTACCAACCTCGTATTCTGTCGGCTATTGTTGTGACCACTTGGTGAAGTAAACCCGATATACCAAACTTGAAAATGAAGTAGAATTCCCCAAATTTGTTACTTAAGCTTGCACTGTTGTTGATTGAAGAACGATGCAGAAGAAAACTTCTAAGTACCCTATACGCTCAACTAAGAGCCAAAGTAAGTACAACACCTCTTGAGACTATCCACATCTGCATCTGCGTGTGCCACTGAGCACTACAATGTAACTCCTTGAAGTGATAGCTATAACTCGTGAGTACTACAATGTAACTCCTTACAACGGGTATAACTAGATAATCCAAGTCCCAATCATAAACTTTATAAGTTCAAGCAAGTCATCAATCGATAGATGAAGTCTCGATGATGAAATAAGTAGACGCCTTCGTGAAATCCACTTCAATCTCAAATAAGGGATAGCAGTTAAACTCCGTGATCATCTCGTGTGGTTAAATACCCAAAAATTAGCCTTTTGATGGTATAAACGAATCTTGACAATGGGTTTTCCCGATCTTGTCAAAAAGATAACCCCGTGAGAAATATTAACTTTGACATTCAGAACCCCAAAAATTTAACTCTAGATTTCGGAATAGAGTTAGTAACAATCCATTATTTCGGATCCAACATCCCATACTCAATTTGGTTATTAAAATTTTTAGGTCATCATTAGGCTAAACTAATTTAAGCCCAAACTAAGCAAAAGTTCGAGTAGCACTATTATAATTAAAAATTTCGTAACCCAAGATATGGGTATACAGATTTTCATTTAAGATCACTCAACCCCATTTGTAATCCAAATTGTCGTGGCCACATGATAAGAATCATCTAAGGTCAAACACTTAAAGCCACTACAATATTCTGCTAATAGCCCTCTAACAGCCCAAGTTAAAATTAAAGTCATATACCCCATGTTTAGTCCAGTAAGAGTAACCCTAATCTCACTGGTTATAAAAGCACACAAACTAATCAACCCTAATCTTACTCACATAATCAAACGCCCCTCTTTTTTTTTTCAAAGTGCAGTCAAGTACATCATCCACCAGTATCCGTTCAACAACAGTACCAGCCTTGTATCTCCTTCCTCTCAAAATTGTCGAGCATCATACAATCATTAAACCAACCAAATCCCATCCTTATATCTCCATATACAAGCCACGAATCACAAACAACTCATAGAAATCCACGAACCAATCACAACCGTAGCATAATCTTCAAGATCTTTTCAATGACGGTCACAGGTAGGTGTGTTTGTTTGTTTTGTGTTTCTTTTAACGAACAAGAGAAAGAGTGTAACATAATTGTTATAAACCTTTCTTTATATGTTTCGTATAATTAAAAGAAGTGGGCCTTCTTACATATCTATGATGATTTTTCTTATACATTTATTCTTGAAACGGATCTGTGATTATGTATAAAGAAAAACTGAGATCGTTTTCGTTTTTCGTTTCGATCTTGTGTTTGTGGAACGAGACAAGAAGACGATTATGACATAATTGTTATGAATCATTTTTCCTTGAAGTTTCAGATATAAATGAAGCTCGGCTTTAACAAGATCGATGATGAGTATTGTTCAACAAAAGAAATCTTTAATAGATTAGAGAGAAAGTTGGACAAATCTGAGATCTCTTAAATTCTTCTTTACTTCGAGTCTTGTTGATGAAGTATGACTATGAGGAGGATGGGATTAGGTTGTGTTGATTGTTTTTATGTTGTCATGGGGTTTAGGATATTCACTGGAATTGATGGTGTTGTTTTGTGTTTGACTTGATTGTGAATCGGTATACATTGTATCAGCATATCAGTCTCGAATTTCTATTCCTTTTCTTTTTCTTTTTAGTTATCTTGGACCGATGATGGTGTAGTAAGATCTGAGGTTAACTAGAGTCTTGGTATTTGGCTTGTGGACAAAGGTCTTCTACTTTATCTTTTTCTTCTTCTATGGACAAATCGCAAGATTTGTTCCCAAAACAAACCGCAACGAGACAAAGTATACAAACCGCAACTTTTCTTGAGATTTGGGCCGCATAACGTTGCCTTTTTGCTTTGAATAAAATCTTCAAGTGGCAAAATGCAATGTCAAAACGCAAGGCTGGTCATCAAAACGCAACTTCAAACCGCAGTTGACCAATCACTTTCATACTTTCCAAAAAAAAACCAGATCTGGGTTTTCTCTTTCATCAAACCGCAGCCAAAAACATCCCTTTTTGACACAAACCGCAACCAAGAACCTTACATCAATCTTCCAAGAAAAAACCACCAAATAAACAAGTCGAACAAAAAACTAAGCACAATCACGAACGAGATTAGACAAGTAACACACTGAACTCCAAAAACATGTGTAAAACAGCTTCACAAACTTGATTTGAACAGACAGTTTATACACGTAAAAAAAAATCCGAACCACAAAATCAACACAAATAACAACCTGTCTCTGATGCCAATTGTAGGATCGATTCATATGTTGATTATGTGGAATTCGGGAGGTCGTGGGTTATGGAAGATTATGTTAGCCATTTTAGAGAGTGGGAGAGAGTAAAGAGGGGAAGTTCTAGTGAAAGAAACACACTTGTTGTGTGTATGTATTAATGAAAAACCCACCCTTCCCATCACCTGGAAAGGGTATATATACTACTTACAACAAACGCCCCTAAAGTGGGCTACGGAGTGGGCATACAGTGGGTAAAGACCCGACCCAGCTCCGTGGATGATACAATAACTAAACGTAACTAAATGTATACTAGCAAAACTACGAGCTATGCTAAACATGAAAATACATGGGGTGACCGATCCTTTTTCTTAATCCTAACAATCAGGGACACTGAGATCTGACAAATGTCTCTATATCCCTGATGACCTTTCTCTCAAGAAAATAGACACCTCACCTAACTATACAAGAATCTAACTGATCAAGAAGTCTCGCTGCTGGTAGAATTAGCGAGTCACTTCATCAAGGTTCAAGATCCAGAGACACAATGAATCTAGGAAGAACTGATTAAAGAAGATAAGTCACTGAACAACTCCAGCAAAAGTTCTAGAACTAGATAAGCATCAAAGTTATCTTGTAAATATTACTAAGTGCATGTCAGCCAGTATGTACAAGGAACTTTAGCACAGGAACAAAGGATCATCAAGGGCAGCAATACCTTGATGATCTCTCAGCTCTCTGAACAAGACCAATAGAGCACAACTCTTATGCTCTGATAGTTAGGTGGGATTACAAAAGCATTTAAGCGAGAAAATACTTGGGAAGATAACAATTGCTCCTTCCCAAGGCACTAAAGCAACTCACGGGTACTTATTAATGTCAACTCCGGTAAACCAAAAGGATATCAAAGCTAGAAGACTAGGCATGTGCCTATCTATGAACAGTTGGCTAGATCACTATTCACACGTGAAGCAACAGTAACTAGCTCGCTATAAATACCCATTCCAACAAAGAAGAACATGTGCATTCAACGAGAGTAAGAAGTGAGAATTCCACACAAAGTGTCTTAGTGTTAGAATCCTCAAACACTTAGAACTCAAGCCTAGCTTGATTCTAAGTGTCTTTCAATTTGTCTCTCAACGGGGATAGCCGTCTACAACTATCCCCTTGAAAATCCACCCAAGTTATTAGTGTGTCAAAATGGGTTCTTGAGTAACCTTGTAATTTCGCCCATCATGAATCATAAACTCGTTCTTCTTTCAATGTCCAAACGTCATGTGTTTATGATTGTTATGTTAATTCATGAGTTGCTCAAGCTAAACCGGACCAACAAGTGGTATCAGAGCGGGTGGATCACTTCCATGATATAGATCCGTTCTTGAATGACTGCTAATAACATATAGCCGTTCTTGAATGACGGCTAATAACCTACAGCCACAATTCTCTACAAATCCCCATCATCTAAATTACCTTCCATAACATCCTCGAGTGTCTTTTTGAGCAATATGGTTATCTTCAAACCGTTCTTGTGCAAAGAGATATCTCATCTACACACCCTCAACCTTCCATGCAAGTCACTCCTATTTCCACCAGCCTTGAAAGAGATTCTTATCACCAAAATTAGCACAAGATGCTATAGTGATAGAATTTCAAGTACCTTTGATCAGATAGAGGTTTACCTAGAATATGACGTTCTGTGTAATCGCCTTCATCATTAAAGGTCAAATATATGGCGAGAGCTTCATTGCCAATTAGGCTCTCATTGGCCATCAAAGTGGTAAAACATAGGAATGTTTAGTGGTTGTTCTTAGTAACAACCAGCATGGATGAACACGTGGAGATTCAGGGGTATCTGAAGGGAGAGATAGAGTGGAAAAGAGGATATGTCTTTAGGAATAGGTACAAATCGTACATTAGGGGCAATTCATTGCATAAAGTAGTCCCTAATCCTCAAGAAACTAGAACTAAAGACGTCTAGCAATATAAGGATGGAAGTCAATAATGAAAGGATGAAAATCAATGATGCTTCTCTCCTTGTTGTTGCCCAGCTTGTAAGCAGGAAGATGCGTTTACAGCCTGGGTTATACTTGGCTAACTCATGGAAGGCGGGAAAAGCCACCCAAGTTCCATGGTGTAAATTGGCCAATTAGAAGGAACAGTCCCTGATTTCATTGAACAATCTTGATCCGCTACCTGATCTAGTATCAGAGAGAGGAATCAGCTTGTGCAGTTGGTGGACTATATTCTTCAAATCAGGTAGTAAGCAAGTACTACTTGATTCAACAAGTCTCTGACCAGAGTGGTTGCTGGCATATCAGAGCATTGATGCTCGAACAAACTCAATCGGGTATCAAAGTAGCTACTGAACTACAAAGACACTGAACTAAAGATAGCAAAAGATTGCAGAATTGAAGAAAAAAGGTATCAAGTCTTAAGTTTCTATATATCCTTCAGCAACATCAATAGAATTAGGTATGTAGAATATTGTAATTCATTGATGTAACAATCAGTATGTAAGAAGAAGCCATTGCTCACTTACTACTGATTGAGTTTAGGCTATATGTAAAAATAAACATGGAGAGATTAATGAATCAAAATGTGAACTAATCTCTTCTTTCATGTAATTATGTATAAAAAGGTCTAAACTTTTTAGTGAACCAGATAGTGTCATTCACTAAAACAGCTAATTCATAGCATTAGTGAATCACTCTCTGAGGGACTATCAGAGAGAATACTACTCCCTGATAGTTTCAGTGTCTATCTTTTAAACTGAATCAAAATTAAACAACATGTGGTGAACTCAAGTTACTTATCAGGACAATGAAGAAGGGCTATAGGCATATACACCATTGACCTATCCAACATCTTGAGCTTGTACCACTACTGAAGACTAAGAAAGCTTTGATCAGTGATAGGCATTAAACAATGACACATATCCTTGCATATTGAACCATAACCATAAATGCAAGAACTCCAAAAACTTCTACTAAAGTTGCAGTTTTTAGGGGAGGGGGGAAGCATTTATGAGAATCTAAGAAAGCCATAATAAAGAAAGGTGTGAACCTGATAAACAAATCACCAGGGACTGAGTTCACATACAACAATTGGTATCAAAAATGGCTTTCTTAGAACAAACATCAGGGACATAACCCTGAGCATAAAGAAAGTGAAATGGTTCAAGACAAACAAGCTGAAGAAGAAACTCCAGCTACATCAACAAAGAATCTGGTTCTTACTATATGTCATTTATGTTTTCTTTGTTGTAACTTAGTCTGTAAGAAGAAGCC
Organism: Artemisia tridentata subsp. tridentata; assembly: GCA_021014915.2. Lineage (NCBI taxonomy): Eukaryota > Viridiplantae > Streptophyta > Magnoliopsida > Asterales > Asteraceae > Artemisia > Artemisia tridentata. The sequence continues at coordinate 118,508,784 of CP139506.1, read as the reverse complement.
ATAATGCTCACTTACAAACTGATAAAAACTTAGGCTATCTATTGGGCAAACGCTTGCTAGAGCTTAAATGTAAAGTATTCTAAGTAAAACCCTGAGCAAGAACATACAGGAAGTCATCATCAATAGAACCAACACTACCTGAGGAAAGAGCTCGAACAAGTTAAGATTAGAACCAAGAATCAGAACGATGACTCAAGATGAGGTACAACTTCATCCTCAACAAGTGGTATCAAAATAGAATCAAAAAAAGAAAATAATGTACTTTAATGATGCTTGTAAATCAGAGTATAAGAATAAGCCATTATGCTCACTTATCTCTGATAAAACCCATGCTATTATTATGTTTCAAATAGGGGGAGATTGTTGGGTCAATATTTGACCCAAATGTCCCTGACAAGTATTTGAACATAAAATAGCCAAGTCACTCACTAACAAAATATCAGTGATCAGTTCACTCACTGATGATCAGTGAGTATGTCATGTGGAAACTAGAAGAGGGGGTTGAATAGTTTTACGTCTTTTTAATTTATTATAAAAACTTTGTTTACTTTTAAAGACCTAGATTCGAATTTATGTGAACTCAACTCTTGAACAATATGAACAAATATAAGTAGATCTAAATTAACAATGCAAGTAAAGTAATGAAATGAAATGAAAGATAAAGATGGAAAGATCTAACCGCGAGACAAAAGATTTATAGTGGTTCGGATACAAGGACACCTTCCTTGCCCTACTCCACTCCCCGAGCACCTAACTCGAGAGTTTTCTTCACTATATCAACAAGCTCCCTTATGGCGGAGAAAACCTTACACAACTTTCGCTTACACCGGTTTAACGACACAAAGCTAAATGTCGAGTTCTAATCGTAGCTAGAACCAATCTCACAACTTCACACAACTTCTTCACACCGGCTTCACAACTTCTTCACGGCTACTTCACGACTTCTTCACGACGACTTCACAACTTCTACACTACTTATATACTCTTCTACTTCTTCACACCTTCACTACTTACACACCTTAACTTCTTCACACCTTCACTACTTACACACTAATCTAGCCTAACCAACTATGCTCACACCTATCTAACAAGTATTCACAACTTATACAAATAAATGAATGATTTACAATTATGATACACGAACAACTTGGATGGAAGAGATACACCAAGTTGTAATACTTCTTGTCTTGAAGGATAGAAGTATTCTTCTTTTGCACTTGAGAGGTTGAAGCTTTGGATCACTTGAAACAAAAGCTTAAGAATATATGATCAAAGGATTTAGAAAGATAGAAGAAGAGATTTAGAACAGAAAGTTTGAGGTGCAAAAGGTGAGGAAAAAGTCTAGAGATGAACCAGTATTTATAGGCAAATCTGAGGACCTAGAGGAGCGGGGCGGTCCCCTTAAATAGGTGGCCGGTCCCCTTAAAATTAAGGGGGCCGCCTAGTAAAATTAAGGGGGCCGCCCTACCCGATCGTTGCCCAGTTTTGTCTTTTTGTGGGGAAGGTTTTTCTGGAACTTTTTTGCCATTTTTGGTTGAAAATTTGAATTCATAAATTTATAATAGATTAAACATTTTATTTAATACCAAAAATGATTTTCTAAAAGATATAAAATGTTTGTGTCATTTTATAAAAAATCAAGTGATTAAGAAAATGTTCCTTTGATCATATAATGCATTAAGCATTTGTTTATTCATACCTTAAGTGATTGAGTTGTTGAAGTGACTATTTACAACTAAATACTTGTTTACGTCATAATATTTCGTTTAATGATTTTACATTTTGTGATTATCAAAACGTAGAGATATCGAAAGATGTTAATAACGTTTTTAGGAATTATTTATATCAACAATCTCCCCCTTTTTGATGATTACAAAACATAAACTCATTAAACCCAAAAATTTATTTTCAGACAAGTATTTAGTGAGTTTATATTCACTTCTCCCCCTTTTTGTAGAATTAAAAAGGTTATGCCGACAAGTTTTAGATACGAAATTTGTCGGGACGAGAACTCCCCCTTGATGTGTGCTCCCCCTCGTTTGAGGGCACCAAGGAGACGAGCTATGGAAATCTTGGCTGCAAAAACAAGTTAAGAACACAAGACATATATATGCATAGCAAAAATATTTAGAACAAACAACTAATCTTATTCATTCATTCAAGATGATCACTTGAATCATCATTACATCACATAATATGCTTAAAACATAAAGGTTACAGCATAAGTAAAAGATACTAATGGTCCTAATATTGCCAAAGAGAGCGATTGGACTTGCTTGCGACCACAAAAGGGTGAGGGATTTTATTTTGGGGCGGAAAGCTTGTGAGTGAGGCTTAGATATTTGATGGTGAATGAAATGGAGCGGATGAAGTGGATCTAACAATATTATATCATTTTAGGGGAGGAATAGGATGAGGACGGGTGAGTAGATATTCGATCCAAGAAATATCTTCACTCAAGTGGAGAATTTGTTTTTGAAGGAAGATGCAACAAGGGCAATAGTGGGTGTGGTTTGTAACTTGATCCAAGTTGAGAGAGTGGGGTAAGCAATTTGAGTAGGGTGAGGATGGAGATTGTCCCTTGTTGCGTTGTGCAAGGTGCATAGCAAGGAGATCACTAAGATCATGGATTTGGTTAATCTCTTCATGAAACTTTTGCCTTTTCGTGAGAATGTGGATTTGATTATTTGGTGGGAATGGATGAAATTGGGGTGTGTGGTTTGAGGTAAAGTTTGATGTTTGACCAAAATGATGAGGGTTTTCAAAGGTTTCATTGAAGTTGGTTTGAGGTTTAGTAGTGTAGTTTGGAATGAATGTGGATGTTTGGCCAACATGATAGGGTTGGTGAAATGGTTCAATGGAATGATGTTGAGATCTTGGAGAGTAGTTGGGAATGAATGTTGATGGAGGTGTTGGTTGTCTAGTCACACCATTTGTGATGGACTTGTTGTGAGGGTGAGGTTTTCTTTTCCACTCGGGTTTCATGGTCATCCTTGCTAGCTTTGAGGTTTTTGGTTTTGGGTTGATGGGAGAAGACATGATGAGATGAGTGAATATGGTGAGGAATGGGGTTATTTATAGTAGAGGATTGATGTGATTAGGGATAGATAAACTTGTTGGGGTGATCAGGACAGAATATGTTTGTGAATTTAGGGAAGAGTAAGATGAAATGGGCTAAAAAGCAGAAAAAGATTTTGTGAACCCGTCCTGTAAATGGCCGGTCCCCTTAATTAGGGTCGGTCCCCTTAATTATTAAGGGGGCCGCCTTATGAATTAAGGGGGCCGCCCATCTGGTATCATTCTGAGTTCCAGAATTGGGTTTTTCTGCAGGAATAGGTAAGGAGGGCTATGTTTTGAGCTTTTGGTTTTAGGCAAGTCCCGCTCTTTGAGGCAAGAAGGTATGTAACATATTAATAATTATGCATGCAAGACATATTAATTAAGTAAATAAGCAAGCAATTATATCTAGCAATCAAGAATATTGAAACTATTAATCACATAAGGCAAGGGGTAATAGAATAAAGGCACTAGAAACTAACAAGAAAGTGATGGAACAAAAGTGGAGATGTGATATGCAATTTTGTTCTAGTGTGTGCCTATATGCAACAAATGTGGAGATGTGATTGTTTCGACTCCTAAATGCAAAAATTTCCTAAGAAACAATCCAAAGTCTCCTTGATTTGATTTTGCTCAATATATGAATATCAAAGATATATATTAGATTATATATTTTGACAATTCATGTGAGATTTTATGCATGAAAGAAAAGTGTTTTTAGCATTATTCAACAATGCAAGAAAAATGATTTTCATGTGTTTTCCTAGATGTGAGAATGATTTGAATAAAATAGATTGGGTTTTGTATATAAATATGTTCATGCAAAAGGAAAATGTTTCCCAATCTTTAATTTTGTGCAAAATAGATTCCTAGACAAAGATGTGAGGAAGAAAAAGAAAAAAAAAATAATTTGCCAGACAGATGGCCGGTCCCCTTAATGAAGGCCGGTCCCCTTAATAATTAAGGGGGCCGCCTTTATAACATTAAGGGGTCCGCCCATCTGATAAAAAAAATGTACCAAAAATGCAGAAAATTCAGTCAATTTGTTCCATCATTCCTAGGCCTAAACGTAAGTGGTTAAAGAGTTCGCGCTTAAGGGGTTTAGTGAATATGTCCGCTATGTTATCTTCCGATGCAACCTTTTCTATAGATATGTTTCCTTTTTGAACGTTATCGCGAAGGAAGTGGTGACGTATTTCTATATGTTTAGTCCTATAGTGCTTGTTAACATGCCTTTCCAGCGCTTACGTATTCGGCTTCTGTAGTAGAAATTGCAAGAGCGGTTTGCTTCTTCGAAAACCAAGATGTTAGACAACATCCCATGAACGTGCAAATACCGCTAGTGCTCTTTCTATCCACGTAGTCTCCCGCATGATCCGAATCCGCATAGACGATGGTTTCTATGCCGGATCCCTTAGGATACCATAATCCTAAGTGTATAGTGCCTTTAATGTATCGGAAGATACGCTTAACCGCTTCTAGGTGAGAGGTTTTGGGATCCTCTTGAAAGCGAGCACAAAGGCAGACACTAAACATGATATCCGGTCTACTTGCCGTTAGGTATAGTAAACTACCTATCATCCCTCTATACTTAGTGTTTTCTACGGACTCACCTTCTTCATCTCTTGTGAGTTTTACTTTCGTAGACATCGGTGTTTTCATAGGCTTAGAGTCTTCTAATCCAAATTTCTTAAGCATCTCCTTAATGTACTTAGATTGATTAAAAAATATTCCATCTTCTAATTGTTTTATCTGTAATCCTAGAAAGAAATTTAGTTCACCTATCATGCTCATCTCAAACTCATCATGCATGATTTTGGCGAATTCATCACACATATCCTGACAAGTCTATCCAAATATAATGTCGTCGACATATATTTGGACAATGATGAGATTTGGGCTTTTCTTTTTCGTGAAAAGAGTGTTATCTACCATTCCCATGGAATAATCATGTTTAATAAGAAAAGATTTTAATCGATCATACCAAGCCTTAGGAGCTTGTTTGAGTCCATATAAAGCTTTCTTGAGTTTATAAACATGATCAGGTTTTGCGAAGTCAATGAATCCTGGAGGTTGTGCCACGTATACCTCCTCATTGATAAAACCGTTAAGGAATGCACTTTTCACGTCCATTTGAAATAACTTAAAGTCTAGGGCGCATGCATAGGCAAGGAGTATTCTTATAGATTCTAATCTAGCTACGGGGGCATAAGTTTCGTCATAATTAATTCCTTCTTGTTGATTATAACCTTGGGCGACTAACCAAGCTTTGTTCCTAGTAACAATTCCATTTTCATCCAACTTATTTCTATATACCCATTTAGTTCCTATGATGATCATGTTCATGGGATTTGGGACTAGTTCCCAAACGTCATTAGTCTTAAATTGATTTAGTTCTTCTTGCATAGCCATAACCCAACTTTCATCTTTTAATGCTTCATTTATATTTTTAGGTTTTATTGTTGTGAGGAAACAAAAGAAGTTATTTTTATCTTGAGCTTGTGATCTAAGAGTTCTTTGATTTAGGTTTCCTATTATATTATCTAATGGGTGTTATTTAGATTCCTTAACATTTACAATTTCATTTTCTCCTAGTGTTGTATCTTCATTATCATCACTTAAGGGTTTAGTTTTACTAACCTCAATAGCTTCTTCTTCCACTAGGTCATCATCTTCTAGGAGCAATGTCTTAGGTGGTGGTGGAGTTTCATCAAATGTTACATTCAAGGACTCTTCTACTTTCATAGTGTGTTTATTAAGTATTATATAAGCTTTACTATTTTGCGAATACCCTAGAAAAATTCCTTCGTACGACTTAGGATCAAACTTAGTAAGGTAATCTTTTGTATTGAGAATAAAACATTTGCTCCTGAATACCCTAAAGTAATTTAAATTAGGTTTTCTACCTCTTAATAACTCATATGGGGTATTTCCTAAAATTCGCCTAATTGAGACTCTATTTATTATATATGTTGATGTATCTACGGCGTGACACCAAAATTTTTGTGGGATAGATTGTTCATTTAGCATTGTTCTACTCATTTCTTGTAAGGAGCGATTCTTTCTTTCTACTACCCCATTTGATTGTGGAGTGCGAGGTGCGGAGAAATTGTGAGATATTCCATTTAAATCACAATATTTTCCAAACCGCACTTCGTTATCAAATTCCCGACCATGGTCCGTCCTAATAGATACTATAGAACCTCCTAATTTGTTTTGAATCATTTTACTAAATATTTCAAACTTATTAAAGGATTCGGTTTTATCACTTCAAAATCTAGTCCACGTGTATCGTGAATAGTCGTCTACAATTACTAAGGTATATCGGTTACCTCCGTAACTCCGCACTGCGGATGGACCAAAAAGGTCCATGTGTAATAATTCTAGGCATCTAGTAGTGGAGACTATATTCTTAGCTTTGTGACTAGCGTGTGCTTGTTTTCCCATTTTACAAGCATTGCAAAAGTGTTGGTCATATCTTAGGTTTGGCAAATTTCTAACTAATTCCTTAGAGGCTAGGGATTGTATTTGTTGCATATTTGCGTGACCTAATCTCCTATGCCACAATGTAGAGTTTTCATCTAAGTTTGCTAGACATATTTTATCTTCCGGTTTATTTCCTAGTTTCATGACATAAACGCCACCTTTCCTAATACCTCTACCTATGACCTTTCCGTCCTGTTAATACAAATATCGTCTCAAAAACGTTATTTATATTCTTCGATCTTTTCTTGGTTTTGTTAATGACAAATAAAAGGAATATCTTTTAGCAAATAATAAATACTAGCTTAAGTCTCTTAAGTACACATTTTACACTTCACATAATAACCAAGAATTACAAGTTTCCTTATTTAGTAACTTGTTTCCTTAAAAGGAAACTTTAATTCTAAAATCATTCCATGACATCATTGCATACATCACATATAATATCTTTGTTAGATCTTGATATATCTTGCTTAGATTTACAAGTTACATAGTTGACATTTGAGGATCTTGGATGATTTGGTAAGATATGGAAGATTTGGAAAGATACACCAAATCCCTTAGCTGTCATATCCCACGGATCCAAGTCCAATGAAGGACGGATCCCTATTGTGGGATCCGTGGGATCCGTGAGCTGGATATCAGCTTGCCTATAAATAACAAGCTGATCATTTGGCTTTCTCATCACTCATATAGCTTAAACACATATATTCATTCAGTACATATCTAACTAACATCATTCATAGTTGCATTTCATTTTGATCTTTCATTTTGTAGAAGAGAGATCAAGCTTTCAAGGATCTACAGAACCGTAATCCTTTAGTTGCATTACTGTGTGATATTGTAGTTTGTTTCACACATCATATCTATCATTTGTAATCAGTAAGTGTGGTTAGTGCTTTAGTCCTCAAAGCACAAAGAGTGTAGGGAGTGGTTGTACCCTTGTAAAGAACTCGACATCTAGCTTAGTGTCGGTAAAGTAAATAGGCGACATCAGGTTGGTTCTACCTTGTGAAAGAACCCGGTGTTTAGCTTAGTACCGGAAAAGGAAGTAACCAACGTGTAAAGGTTTTCTCAGCCTAGAAAAGGAGTTTGTTTCTTAGTGAAAGATAAACTCTCGAGTTGGAAGCTCGGGGAGTGGAGTAGGGCAAGGAAGAGAGTCCTTGTAGCCGAACCACTATAAACAACAGTGTTGTGTGGTTTGATCTTTCCTCTCTTTATCTTTTGTTTACATTGTGTGATTATTTATTTGTGATTGTTTCCTTTGAATTAACATATAGTAACAAAGCAAATAAAACTTGAAAAAGGGTAAAAACTATTTAACCCCCCTTCTAGTTTTCCACAATTGGCATCAGGAGCTACGTTACTTAAGATTTTTAAAATATATTGTATTTTAAAACTTAAAACGATCCATGGATTTTGAAAACTTTAAAGAAGGGCAATCTATGCAGAGACCACCTCTATTTGAACCAAATTGTTTTATTTATTGGAAAAATCGCTTTGAGACTTATGTAAAGTCAAAGGATATAGATCTATGGTATATAATAGTTGATGGTGATTACAAACCTATTAGTAATAATATTTCGGGTGGTCGGGATGAAGGAGCTTCTCTTACTCGTCACAGTGATGAGCAAAAGAAACTAATTGCCAAAAATAATGAAGCCAAAATGATGCTTTATAATGCCTTACCTAAGAAAGAATATGAAAGAGTTTTTATGTGTAAAACGGCTAAGGATATTTGGCAATCTCTTATTATCACACATCAAGGGAACTCACAAGTAAAAGATAACAAAATTGATCTTCTTGTCCAACAATACGAACAATCTGTTATCTCTGAAGATGAGACCATTGATAGTGCGTTTGCTAAGTTCAATACTATTATTACATCACTTAAAGCACTTGACGAATCTTTTTCTAGTAAGAATTTTGTCAGGAAATTTCTAAGAGCACTCCATCCAAAATGGAGAGCAAAGGTGACAGCTATTGAAGAATCTAAGGATCTCTCAAGCATGACACTGGATGAGCTCATAGGAAACCTAAAAGTTCACGAAATGATTATGGAAAAAGACTCGGAAATTGTCAAAGGCAAAAAGGAGAAGATTAAGTCTATTGCCTTGAAAGCCAAAGCCGAGTCAAGTGACGATGATGAATCTTGTTCAAACATTGATGATGAAGAGTATGCAATGGCCGTGAGGGATTTCAAGAAATTCTTCAGGAGACGAGGAAAGTTTGTAAAACCACCTCGTGATGAAAAGAAATCCTCTCGAAAAGATCGTGACGATAAGAAAGGTAAGGTTGATAGGAAATGCTATAGGTGTGGTGACTCCAGTCACTTAATAGGAGAATGTCCAAAGCCTCCAAAGACCAAGTCTCAAAGAGCCTTCGTTAGTGGAGCTTGGAGCGATAGTGAAGGAGATGATGATGATGAGCCTAAGAACAACGAAATTGCCCTTATGGCTAATGACACAGAAGAGGTATGCTTGAAAGTTGATCTTGAACCTGATGAGTGGATCAAAGATAGTGGGTGCTCAAGACACATGACGGGAAACAAAAATCTTTTCTCAACCTACCAAGTGTATGACGGAGGTAATGTCACATTTGGTAGCAAGCTTAAAAGTAAAATCATCGGAAAAGGTACAATCTCTCATGACTCTCTATCTATTGATGATGTTGCTCATGTAGATAATTTAGGATTTAATTTACTTAGTATAAGTCAATTATGCCGCAAAAAGTATAACGTCCTTTTTAGTGAAAATGGAAGTAAAATACTTAAAGATGGCATAACCGTAGGAAAAGGTGTTTTAAAGAATAATGTCTATGTTATGAAATTAGATAAAACACTTAAAGATAAGTTATGTCTTACCTCCTTGGACGAAAACTCAACTCTATGGCATCGACGCTTAGGTCATGCTAATATGAGGCTTATTCAATCTTTGTCATCCAAAGAACTCGTTAGGAACCTACCCAAGTTGAAATATGACCAACACTTTTGTGATGCTTGCAAAATTGGGAAACAAGTACATAATAGCCATAAGGCTAAAAACATGGTATCTACATCTAGATGCCTAGAATTATTACATATGGATTTGTTTGGCCCGTCGGCTATACAAAGTTATGGAGGAAATTTTTACACTTTAGTCATAGTAGATGATTACTCTAGATATACATGGACAAAATTTTTGAAAACTAAAAATGAGGCATTCGATAAATTTGAAATTCTAAGCAAGAAAATTCAAAATCAAATAGGAAGTAACATAGTATCTATTAGAACTGACCATGGTCGAGAATTTGACAATGAAATCCAATTTGGAAATTTTTGTGATAATAATGGAATAACTCATAATTTCTCGGCTCCTCGTACACCTCAATCTAATGGTGTAGTAGAACGTAAAAATAGAACAATTCAAGAAATGAGTCGAACTATGTTAAATGAACAAAACATACCTCAAAAGTTTTGGTGTCACGTTGTAGATACTTCCACATATATCCTAAATAGAGTTTTAATTAGACAATTTTTAAATAAAACTCCCTATGAAATTTATCGAGGCAAAAAGCCTACATTAGGATATTTTAGAGTTTTTGGAAGCAAGTGCTTCATTTTGAACACAAAGGATTATCTCACCAAGTTCGACCCAAAGTCGTATGAAGGTGTATTTCTTGGGTACTCACAAAACAGTAAAGCATACATAGTATTAAACAAGGAAACATCAAGAGTCGAGGAATCGTTGAACGTAACATTCAACGAAAGTCCACCTCCCTTTAAGACATCACCTTTGGTAGATGATGACTTAGTTGAAAGTCAAATGGTTAATGATATAGAAAACATTGAAAATGACAATGAACCCGTAAAAGGAGAAATAGTCAATATTAAAGAAACTAAAAGTCATCCATTAGAAAACGTCATAGGAAAACTTAATGAAAGAACATTAAGATCCAAAGCTCAAAATGAAAGCAATTATTTTTGTTTTATTTCAACGGTTGAGCCTAAAAATATAAACAAGGCAATAAAAGATGAATCTTGGGTAATTGCTATGCAAGAAGAACTAAATCAATTTATTAGAAATGATGTTTGGACATTGGTCCCTCCACCTAAAAACCAAACCATAATCGGCACCAAATGGGTCTTTAGAAATAAAATGGATGAAAATGGTATTGTATCTAGAAATAAAGCTAGGATAGTAGCTCAAGGCTACAATCAACAAGAAGGTATAGATTACGATGAAACCTTTGCACCCGTAGCTAGACTTGAGTCTATTAGGATATTACTTGCATATGCATGTGCACATGATTTTAAGTTATTTCAAATGGATGTCAAAAGTGCTTTCTTAAACGGTTTTATAAATGAAGAAGTATATGTTGCACAACTTCCCGGCTTTGCCGACTTCGAAAAACCAAATTATGTTTTCAAACTTAAGAAAGCTTTATATGGACTTAAGCAAGCACCAAAGGCTTGGTATGATCGACTTAAGACCTTCCTAGTTGACAATAAGTATACCATGGGCCTAGTAGACAATACTCTCTTCACCAAGAAAAAGGGATCACATATTATCATAGTCCAGATATATGTGGATGACATTATATTCGGTTCAACTTGTCAAGAGTTATGCGAAGATTTCTCAAAAATCATGCATGATGAGTTTGAAATGAGTATGATGGGGGAACTAAACTTTTTCTTAGGTCTCCAAATAAAACAATTAGAAGATGGGATATTCTTCAACCAATCAAAGTATATCAAAGATATGCTTAAGAAGTTTGGTCTTGAAGACTCAAAACCCATGAGAACACCCATGTCCTCCAAAACCAAACTCAAAAAGGATGAAGAAAATGAATTCGTAGATTGCACTAAATATAGAGGAATGATTGGTAGTTTACTCTATCTTACGGCTAGTAGGCCTGACATTATGTTTAGTGTTTGTCTATGTGCACGTTTTCAAGAAGATCCAAAAATGTCCCATCTTGAAGCCGTTAAACGGATATTTAGGTACATCAAAGGTACTACACACTTAGGATTATGGTATCCCAAAGGAACGGGTGTAGAAACCATAGTGTATACCGACTCAAATCATGCCGGTGACTATGTTGATAGGAAAAGTACTAGCGGTATTTGTACTTTTGTAGGATATTGTCTCACATCATGGTTCGCTAAGAAACAAACTGCCCTCGCAATCTCAACAACAGAGGCAGAGTATGTGTCTGCAGGAAAGGCGTGTCAACAAGCACTATGGATGAAACAAGCTCTCGTCGACTATGGAATTGAACTCAACAACATTCCCATTCTTTGCGACAACAAAGGTGCTATCGATCTAAGCAAAAATCCAGTCCAACACGCTAGAACCAAACATATTGAAATACGCCATCACTTCCTTCGCGACAATGTACAGAAGGGAATCATCTCAATTGAGAAAGTTTCCTCAGAGGACAACATTGCCGATATTCTCACAAAACCACTTAAATGAGAACCTTTCAACTATCTTAGACTTGGATTAGGATTAATGGAACCTAGTGATTAGGTAAAACATTAGTGTAAATATTAGTTTAACCACACTCGACACTAAACCAAAAATTGCGTTCTGTTCCGCGGATCCAATCGATAACAAGGACGGATCCTTTGTTTTGGATCCGCCGGATCCGTCGCATGCACAGTCAAGTTTATTATTAAATAAACAAGAACAAGTACTATTCATTCCTCACTCCAAAACATATCACCCTACTGTATTCGACACACACTCAATCTCCATCACAATTTAGACCATTTTCTTCCACAAATTTGTGCTTCTAACACCACTGTAAGTATTCTTATCATATTTATACTCCTGATCTGCGTCTAGGATTTCTATTTCATGCACAAAACCAAAACTTGGGGTATATGCATAATTTTTGAAAAATCATGAAGCATATTTACTGCATTACACTTAAAAACATGTTTTTCTTAGTTAGGAATTACATCTCATAGCACATTGTCTTAATTTAACAAAAACCCCTTGAAAATTTTCTTACTAAAACCTTCTAACGACTAGGTAAAATGATCTTTTTGAACATTGTTCATACAAATGCAAAAACGTTATCTTTTAGACATCACTTGCATAATGTCTCTTGAATGCTAAAGGGAATACATAATTAATATGTATTTTCGGGTACATTCAACCGTAGCTACATTGAAATAGGAGCGTTTGGGTTATCTCTTGTTTTTTACACAAAACTTGCATAAACTAAATTTTCATGCATAAAAAAGGGTCGAGATAACCGCACCTCCACATTGTCCCCATGTAGGCACACACTAGGAATTTTACACTTAATTTGATCATTTCAACTAAAACTATGTAACTTTTGTACTTAGGAAAATCATGCCTCCCGCAACCAACTACGATCACAAAAGAACCGTTAACTACTTACCCGAAGTCCACAAAACCAAAGGTCTAACCAATGCCCAAATCGAAATTTTCAAAGCTTTAGAGAAAAAGTATGTCCATGAGGGTAGAGTCGTAGATTCCTCGTTCTATGAAAGAATACAACTTAGGGAACACTTAGCCGCAATTCAATTTGATACTCTTTTGGATATAGATGAACCAATCGTCCCTAGGTTCATTCTTGATTTCCATGCTAGTATAGGTCTTAGTTCATGTGAGCAAGGTTACTTAAGTCTTCAGTTTACTTTAAATGGAAATCTTGTCAACATCCCTCTTGATCAATTTGGTGAGGTCTTGGGCATTCCAAGTCAAGGGACATGTATTTACTCGGACAAATGGTCCTTAACAATCTTAGAATCCAATCTCGATAGGATGGCACCATATGTCACTCCTCTCGCATCAAAAGAAGTGATTAGGGAACATCTCTTCATTCCTAAGAACAACCCCACAAGGATGTATCGTGGCCGAGAAGTTGCTAGAGATCCATTTGCAATGGAGCTAAATGAACTCAAACCCGAATTCAAGAAAATGGAAGAGGTCTTAAGGGCTAATGTGATGTGCACCATAGGAAACCGTGATCACATCAATGCTTGTTTGTGTCATATGATGTACAACATCTCTACTCATCAACCCTTCAATCTTGCTTATTATGTTGCCAAAAGAATGTGTGACATTCCGGTTCAAAGCAAGATTGCAATGCCTTATGGAATGCTCTTAACCCGACTCTATAGAGCCTTTGCACCCGCCCGTCCAAACTCGTTAGGTTTTGTTCTGGAATACAATGAAATTGAACATACCTTCGTTCCTTTGAGTGACTTTAGGGTTAGTGTTGATAAAGGTAAACGTCCTCGTGTACCAACATCATCCTCATCATCTTCTATGAGTGAAGATGATGGTTTGCCAAATTCTAGAATTCCTCCACCCGAATACTTGAGCCATCTTCCTCCAATTTAAATTGAATCCGCTGAGTATCGAAACATTAAAGGAATGGTGAAGAATCTTGGTCGTTGGATGATGAAATTGCACAAAGGTATGAAGAAGTTGAAGAAGAAGCTTAGTTGAAGGAGTGTTTGGATTTGAACAATGTTAGACTATGTGATGTTAAACTTCTATGTGTCTCAACTTTATCTGATAATACTTGTTATGTATGTGTAATAACTAACATTTGCAGGTAGATAACCCTCATGGTTATCAATTTTTCGGGTTATAGCCTATGTTTGGCATAACACCTAAAAAGGTAAGTTTCTAAGAATGGATTAAACTATGTTCAATCATGTGTTAATATTATCATATTTAGTTGTTTTGCTATACATATTAGATGTTAAGTAAGGTCTAGGTGAATTTTTGGGTTTTCGTCAAAAAACGCGAAATATGACAAGTCTTCTGTTTAGTTTTAGCAATTAGGACACGGATCCGGCGGATCCCAAACCTTGGCTCCGCCAAGGCTTATCGTTGGTTCCGCCATCCGCCAACCTGCGGATTCAGCGGATCCCTAACTTTGGTTCCGCATTTGATACAACTTGGATCCGCAGGTTCCCCAGTAAAATTCTAAAACTTTTTCGACTCATCTCGATTCTTAAATCTTAGTGTTTAGTATCATTTAGGATTCATTCACTGATCATAATTCATCTTAGAATCTTTTAGGAATTCTTAGAAACTTAGGAACAAAATTTCCCACCAAAATTTAAATTTTTGAATTTTAGGTGTGAGTTACCAAACTGATACAAAGAAGGAACCCTTTTTAGGGATCCGTCAAATCCGTGGAAATATCAAATCATAAGATTTTCCACTATCTCCTTGTATTTACTGCAAATCCACAACACATTACTCAACCCAAGCTCAATGGATTGACTTCCTTGATATGACCTGCACAAATTTTTGTTCCAAATCATTAGAAACCTACATTCTCTATTGGATTCACATCAAATCCAAACACACAGACTCACAAACCTTCTGTCTATAAATTAGTACTTTAGGATCTTCAATTCACATCACAACCATTTCTTCTCCTGTACATTTTAGCTATCATACTTCACCAAAAAGTCTCAATGACAAAATCAAACAACTCCTCCACATCTAAGCCACTAAAAAGAACAGCCCGTATTAGTGTGAAACCTTGTTGTTTCATCAACATCCACAATTCATCCTCTGAAGAATCATCACCACTAAACATATCCTCACCCATTGCTAGTGAAAACTTCCTTACTTTATCCACTCCAACTCCCTCACATGTAGTCATAAAAACACCACCTCCTACCATTACTCCTGTAGCAACCACACCACCACCCGCTCCCGCTCCATCACAGTCTGAGAAGTCTGCATCATCACCATCCTCACCAAAACTCCAACCCATGGAACTCTTTAGGACACCACCAACATCTCCACAACCATATCTTGAAGAGTTAGAAGATCTTCCACCTACATCAACCAATCCTCCACCAATAAGTCTTGAAAACTTAGAACCTATGCTATTTCATCCTCTCCATCCGGAGATTCATGGTCCTCTATACCGTGAAGCACCACAACCTCATTCCCAAATACCACCACTATCACCAACTTCAACACTCATCGCCATAGATGAGGCGATGTGGAGCAACATTCCTCAAACACAAGAGGAGATAAGTGCGGAGTTAACACAACTCTATACTCTCTCGGGTATGGTTGACCATCGCCTTCATGAAACCATGGACATTCAAAACATCCTTATGAACTCCCTCCAAACACCACAACAACCATCAAACAACAACAACAACCAACCACCATCACCAACACCACCACCACAAAACTTGGAGCCTAGTCTTCCTCCCGGCTTTTCAAGTCATGATTGCGCACATTTTGAGAGAACGGCTCACTTGGCCCAAATGACCAACATCTTGGTCCATGAGCTTCAAAATGAGATGAGGTTCATCTTGAACCATGTTCTTGAACGTTTAAACGCCATCTCTCATCCTCCTCAATAGGAGCTTTCGAGACTAGTTGTTAGGACCTTTTGGATTGTTGCTTTAGGACTTTTTATTTCTTTCTAGGATGTCTTTTTATTGTACTTGTAACATCATTTCATCATTGTGACTTTTGTCACAAAATTTTCAATATCTATGAATGTGATGTTTTATGCTTATGAGTGATCAACATATTGCATATTATCATTATCATTGTGAACTAACATCCTTATATAGCCTATATTATACCTTGATTATGATTGCTTTAGGTACAAATAATGATCAGACACTTACTTTGTGTTGTTCCACAAATTGTATATGGATCACTAAGTAGTCTTGAATACCTAGTAGATGATTTGGATAAATCCGAACCAATCTAAGTGAGAAACCCTAGGTGATTGTTATTGTTAATGCGGAATCTTAACAAGAACAATTAAGAACACAAGCAGGGATATCACTAACTTCGTATATTGATATTCACTATAATGAATTCGTACAACTCACACATGAACTAACAATCTTTAGGGATCCTTTTATAACACAAGGAAACCCTAGCCGACACAGAAGATATACACAAATCTTCTATAACGATACATACACGCATTGTATCTTTTCCTAACATAACTCTAACAGACTTTCCTAACTTCACGACCAGACTTAACTTTACAAGTCAACCAGACTTAAACATGCTACCAGACTTAACATTACATTACCAGACCTAATAACACAAACAAACCTAACTTAGATAAACTACCAGACCTAAGTTGTCTGCTCTTGATACGTATCATAATTCCCAACAATCCTCCCCTAACTTGATCTTCATGCTCCATGAACTTCAAGTTCTTCTGATTAAGCCTTCTGAGGATTGAATCTTGAACACTTTGAACTGTATTTAGGTCTTGTTCCATTCTAGCAGCTTGAATCTTGATAAGCTCTTCTGATATGGTCTTTGCAGCAACATTGACTATATGTACATCAATTCATATTAAGTTTCATATCTATTCTCATCACTTCCAGGTGTGTTAACTCCTGTGAGAGGTGAATCATTGAAATTTAATGGATTTGATGTCTCTTTACCAATAGCCATCACTACTGGAGTAGCCAAATGTTTTGGTGTGTAAGACCATGGTACACTGATAACCATATGATTTTTAGCAAATCATCAGCTTATCAACGGATTTGTTAAGTCTTTACCAAAAGCCGTTTGCTTCTGGACTAGTCAATTCTTTGATGGAAAAGCACCTCATCATGGTGAATTGATTACCATTTATGGTTTTCCACAGCCTTTACCACAAGCCATACCCTTGTGGGCTAGCCAACTCTTCACTTATCTTAGATATGGTGAGTTGAATACCATACAATTTTTGGCAAATTGTCAGCCATAAACGGATTTGATCAATCTTTACCTGCTAGCCGTTTGCTCAGGATTAGCCAGTCCTTGTGTTGATGAGACAAGGTGGACTGATAACCTTTTGATGTGTTAGTGCAAAGCACCTCCACCAAGTGAGAAGTTCCAATAATCTCACTTAACAACTTGTGAAAATATACTTAATCCAGCATTGCCTATAAAAGAAATAAAAGACACAGATAAAAACAAACTTTTTTTTTTTTTTTTTTTTTTTTTTTTTTTTATTAACAGAACAAAACTACAAGACTTAAAGATAACCTAAATGCTGGTAAGTATTCATACTTTACATACTTCACAGTTTGACCTCCCCTTAGGCCAAACCTCCCCTTAACTCAAACTAGGGGTTCATCATACCAATGTTAACTACCAGATAATTGAATCTAGGACCATCAAATGCCTTAGTTAACAGGTCAGCAACATTAAAATCTGTATGTATTTTCTCCACTCTAATCAACTTCTTTTCAAAGCAATCCCTAATGAAGTGATGCCTTATTTCTATATGCTTAGTTTTAGAGTGATATACTGGATTCTTAACAATACAGATAGTACTCTTATTATCTATGTGGATAACAGTATTCATAAAATTCAAACCATAGTCCAACATCTGATTCTGAATCCACAAAACTTATCCACAGCAATAAGCAGCTGCTACATACTCAGCCTCAGTAGATGAATTAGCCACAATCGTCTGCTTCTTGCATTGCCAAGATATTAACCTCCTTCCAAGGAACTGACAACCTCCTGTTGTTGATTTCCTATCCAGACTTGCACCAGCATAGTCACTGTCTGAATAAGCTGTCAGGTCAAAAGTTGATTCCTTAGGATACCAAAGGCCCAAATTTGGTTTGCCCTTTAAGTACCTAAAGATTCTCTTCACAGCATGAAGATGTGAAGTCTTTGGTTGAACCTGAAAGCGTGAACAAACACAAACTGCATACATAATATCAGGTCTAGAAGCAGTAAGATACATGAGGGAACCTATCATGGATCTGTAAAGATGCACATTCACATCAGCAGCATCTTCATCCTTTGTTAAAGGCACTTTGTCTTCCATGGGAGTGACTGCTGCCTTCACATTTGAGAACTCAAACTTTCTCAAAATTTCTGCAACATACTTGTCTTGAGAAATAAAAATTCCATCATCCTTTTGCTTAACTTGCAGTCCCAAGAAAAATGTAAGTTCTCCCATTGAGCTCATTTCAAACCTGCTCTTCATTAAACCTTCAAATTCATCACACCAAGACTTTCTTGTGGATCCAAAAATGATATCATTCACATAAATTTGGACAAGAATGATATCCTTCTGGTCTCTCTTAATGAATAAAGTCTTGTCAATTACACCCCTGATGTATCCATGTTCTTCAAGAAACTGTGAAAGAGTTTCATACCAAGCTCTAGGAGCCTGATGAAGACCATATAGAGCTTTAATAACCTTATACACTTGATTGGGGTTAGCAGGATCCTCAAAGCCAGGAGGTTGATGTACATACACATCTTCTTCAATAGTGCCATAAAGGAAAGCACTTTTGACATCCATCTGATATACCTTGAATCCCATGTATGATGCATAGGCCAAAAATAACCTGATAGCTTCAATCCTTGCTACAGGAGCAAAAACCTCATCATAATCTATGCCCTCCTCCTGTTTGTATCCTTGAGCTACCAACCTTGCTTTGTTCCTTACAACTACCCCTCTTTCATCCCTTTTATTCCTGAAGACCCATTTAGTACCAATAACTTTAGCTCCATTAGGTAGGTCTACAAGAACCCATACTTTCTGTAGCTTGAACTGCAACAACTCTTCTTGCATGGCTTCTACCCAACTTTCCTCCCCTAAAGCTTCAGAAACTGTAGTGGGTTCACTTTGAGAAAGAAAGCAAGCAAATAAGCAATGTTGCTGGTCCTTATGGTTGACCCTTTGTTGTTGCTTAATCACGCTAATGAGTGCAAGAGAATCTGACTGATGTTGCACTCTACTTCTTGTTTGAACAGCAGACTTGGGGTTACCAATTATTTGACTCTTGGGATGAATGGTGTGAATTCTGAGAGTGGGAGTTGGACTAACCTCCACTTCAGTGGGTAAGTTGTTGAAATCAGTAATAATGCCTCCTTCATCATAGGAAGCCCCATCAAAGACACCTTCATTAGGATTAGGAAATACTTCAAGTTCTGGCATCTCAGAATCAGCACAAGCAGTACTTGAAGAAAGGTCTGGTAGAACACTACTACCAGACTTAAAATGGGAAGTACTGGTAATGTTAGGGGATATGACTTTGCCAGACTTAACTTCAGAATCTATTTTCTGAGTGGAAGAATTCTTGGTTACTGCTTCAGCTGCATCAGACTTATTCTCTGTAGATGGAATCACAACAAGCTCAGCCACATCATCAATGTTCTCTGTATTTGAAGAATCTTTGGTACCTGCAATGTTAGTAACTTCTTGGGTACCTGCAACAGGGTTAATTTGATTCTCCTTGGAGACAGGAATATAATTCATAGAATCAGTCAAATAATCAATATTAAACATCCATCTATGACCAATTCCCTTGACATTGGGTTTTTCCTCAAGAAAGTTTACATGCAGATTTTCTTCTACTTTCTTGGATACTAGATTGTAAACCCTAAAGGCTTTACTGTTTAATGCATACCCAAGTAAAAACCCTTCATCAGACTTTCCTTCAAATTTTCCAAGAACACTTAAAGTATCAAGAATGGTAACATGACACCCAAAAGGTCTTATATGGCTAACAACTGGTTTATGGCCAAACATAAGCTCATAAGGAGTTCTATTTTGAGGCTTGGTCACTCTAACCCTATTAAAGATGTAGCAGGCATTGCTGACTGCTTCAGCCCAAAATGTAGTAGGTAAAAGTGAATCTGCTAGCATAGTCCTAGTTGCCTCAATAAGTGTCCTATTCATTCTCTCTGCAACTCCATTTTGCTGAGGAGTTCTTGCATTACTGAATTGTTGCTTAATTCCTTTATTACCACAAAAATCTAGCATGCTCTTGTTTTTAAATTCAGTGCCATTATCACTCCTAATGATTTTAACTCGTTTATCAATAAGGTTTTCAATCTGTCTAATAAAAGTTTGAATCAAAGGGGTAGCTTCATCCTTCCTAGACATAAAGAACACCCAACAATATCTAGTACAATCATTTGTAATGACAAGGCAATAGCATGCATGATTAATACTATGGACAGATGTAGGGCCAAAAAGATCCATATGTAAGGTATGTAAAGGTTCAGTGATTAATCTTTCTAATTTAACCTTACAGGATGCCCTATGTTGTTTTCCCTTGTTGCAAGCCACACAAGTATGATCATTCTTAAACAATTTTGAAGGCAAACCTCTCACAAGGTTATTCTTCACAAGTTTATTCATGTTTTTGAAATTCACATGGCCTAACCTTCTGTGCCACAACTTAGATTCATCCAATGTAGCTTTTGCAATTAAATAGGTAGCACCTTTTGCAGGATTAGATGCTTTCATATCAAAACTGTACATTTTGTGTTGTCTGGGAACTTTAAGAAGAATCTGATGTTCTTCAGGCATCTTAAAGTCCGGAGTCAACACAAGACAATCAGTTTCAGTAAAAAGCACCTTATGCTGAGTATCACAAATTTGTGATATTGAGAAAAGGTTGAACTGCCCAAGTTCTTTCACAAAAGATACATTGTCAAATTCTATGTTGCCCACAATAATTCTTCCTTTACCAGTTATCTGTCCCTTGCTACCTCTAAAAGTAACAGAACCTCCTTCGAATTCATGAAAATCATTAAGATAGTTCTTGTTACCAGTCATGTGCCCAGAGCATCCACTGTCAAGTATTCCTCTATCTTCCATATAGCAAAGTGGATGATCCTGCACAAAAAGAAGAGAAATTAGTTTCTCTTAGGAACCCAGGCCTGAGTAGGCTTGGGTCCGCCTTGTGGATCAATATGCTTAAATTTCTTAATTGAACCTGATCCACTGTTGTTTTGGGATTTATAAATGGATTTATTTTTGTTTGAATCCCAAGACATACATGCTGAGGTCTTAACAGCAGAACCCCCATTTCCCTTTAAAGGTTTTGCTGTTTGCTTTCCAACTTGTCTTTTCACAGGCGAATGAGTTTTATAAAAATTATTTCTTTGAAAATTTGCATTCACCTGAGGTTTTTGAAAAGGTTGTTTGGGTCTCACAAAACCAGAGTTCACATTAGGTCTCACAGAATTAACATAACCAGTATTCACTTTAGGCCTCACAAAGTTAACATTTTGCCTATTCACATTAAAATTTCTGTAACCAGACCCAAAATTTGGTCTACCAGAACTAACACAAGAGTTAGGTCTGTTAGTGTTATTTAGTTGGACAGTTCTGGGAACAAATTTGTTGGCATGATTAATTCTACTAGCATTATTCCAAACTGGTTTATTTGAAACATGACCCTTGTTAACATTCATTCTCTTTTGTTCAGCTTCTCTTTTCATTCTCTTTTCATGGAAGTCACAATCTCTTATTAAATGACTCAAACTTCCACACACAAAGCATCTTTTAGGAGCATAAGTATAACTACTCCTACTTTCTCTGTGAACACTATTGCTTCTAGGTGACTCATTCATTTTAACAGATTCCCTAGGAGTTTTTATGTGATTGACACAACTAGGTTTAACTGTCTCAGCCTTTTGTTCAGTCACTACAGGTTTAGTAACAACAGGTTCACACTTCTCAACAACCTTAGGTTCAGGATTCTCTTTTTCCTCATTGTTTGACTCAGACTTAGAGTGATCAGAGGAACCATCAATAGATCCTTCAGAGTCATTGGATTGACAAGAAGAATATCTACTGGATTTGTCCTCTGAGGTGGTTGGTTCAGGCACTTGAGGACCTTTCTTACCATACACAAAGAGTGAATCATCCAACTCTTCTTTTTCAAGAGGAGTATAGTCATCACTCAAAGGTGGTGGTACTCCCTTAAAGTCACCAGTCTTAACAAACCTATTATACAAAGGCTTATCAGCATAGTCCTCTTCTCTATTCTTAAATATAGCCCTACTTTCATTTTCCTCATATCCTAAGCCACATTTTTTATTTGACTTAATTTGAGAATCCCAACACTTAAACAAGTTATTATTTGAACTGTTCCATTGATCTACCCTTTTTCTCAACTCATCCCTTTCCTTCTGAATTTTAAGTCCTAACTGTATATATCTTTTAAGCTTTTCATCTTGTTCGTATATCTTATTAGCTTGAAAGTATAGTTTTTCATTTAAAGCAGCATGTTGGTTTTGAAGGGTGACCTTTTGTGCCTCTAAAGTTTTTACAGCATTTTTATGTGCTAATAAATTTACTTCTAGATCACCTATTTGTTCTTGCTGCTCATCACACAAAGCCTTAACATGATTATATGAGTCAGTACATAATTTAGAGCATAATGATACCTCATTACCAATGGCCATGAGAGCATGATCAGACTCCTCATTTACTCTTGGATGTTCACCCCAGTTGACTCCTCCAGCTTCCATTGTCAGCAGGCTCATCTGATTCTTTTCCATCTTCCTATCATCATCACTTTTCCCATCAGCAGACTTCTTCTCTGGACAATCTCTTGAAAAATGTCCATGCTTGTGACAGTTGTAGCATTCAACAGTCCTCTTTGTGTATCCCACTGGTGATTTGTTGTTGAAGTTGATAGTTCTACCATATTGCTTCTGAAATCGTTTGACCCTTAAAGCAACCATGGCAATGTGCCATTTTATGTCCATCTCCTCAACTTCAGCATCATTAATCTGTTCAAGGTCTTCACTAATAAAGCTTTCATCTTCAGTTTGGTTGGCAAAGAAAGAATGTATCACTTCATCAGTAAAACTTGAAGCAGACCTTTCACTTGAAGGAGTTTCATAGTTACCAGACCTAACACCACCAGATTTAACCTTATAAGTACTGCTTTTGTTTTGTGACACAAAGGCAACATTTGATGAACTGGTTGAAGCCTGAGTGTTGTTACTGATGTCCCTTTCAAACATCCTAAGATTATTGTATAGGTCATCAGGTGTCATAGAATCTACTTCCTCCTTAATCCTCATCGCCACAGATACATTGCCCCATTCTGATGGTAAAGATCTAAGGAATTTATGATTTGCATCCTCATTTGAGACTGCTGCACCATGAACTTCCAGTTGTGTTAACAGATGTTGAAATCTGTCATAGCCCTTCTCCAAACCTTCAGTCTTTGAAACACTGAATGTTTCAAATTGCTGTTTAAGAACAGCCTTTTGCATCTTCTTGGAGTTAGCATTACCTCCAAATCGTTTCTTGATAGCTTCCCACATCTCCTTTGCATCAAGAATGCCATGAAACCTTTGTAGATGCTCCTTAGGAATAGCCATAAGAAGCAAGGTTCTGGCCTTCTTTTCTTTCTCCACAGCCCTAATCTCCTCAGCAGATACTGGTGGCATTATTCTGAGCTGCCCATCATTCCCTTGTGAAATTCTCTTCTTAGAATTTCCCTTTTGAATCACCTTCCATACATCGCTATCAATGTATTCCAGATAATGTTCCATCTCCATGGCCCATATATCATACTCTTCTCTCTTCAGTAATGGAAGTTTTATGTTTGAGATTGTGGTTGTGGAAGGGATGGGTTGTTGTTGTGATTGGGAGTTACTGGTATCGGTTTTTCCTTCATCTTCATGGTTTGATTTCTCATCCTCACTGTTATGGATTGAGAAAGTTTCAGTGTTAACAGGCTTATCGAATTCAGACATTGTGTAGGGTGATTTGAGTGAGAATTTGGTTTTTGAGATTTAGTGTTCTACGAATTCAGAGTCTCTCTCCTTGCTCTGATACCACTTGTTGGTCCACAAATTGTATATGGATCACTAAGTAGTCTTGAATACCTAGTAGATGATTTGGATAAATCCGAACCAATCTAAGTGAGAAACCCTAGGTGATTGTTATTGTTAATGCGGAATCTTAACAAGAACAATTAAGAACACAAGCAGGGATATCACTAACTTCGTATATTGATATTCACTATAATGAATTCGTACAACTCACACATGAACTAACAATCTTTAGGGATCCTTTTATAACACAAGGAAACCCTAGCCGACACAGAAGATATACACAAATCTTCTATAAAGATACATACACGCATTGTATCTTTTCCTAACATAACTCTAACAGACTTTCCTAACTTCACGACCAGACTTAACTTTACAAGTCAACCAGACTTAAACATGCTACCAGACTTAACATTACATTACCAGACCTAATAACACAAACAGACCTAACTTAGATAAACTACCAGACCTAAGTTGTCTGCTCTTGATACGTATCATAATTCCCAAAACTTTGACTTTTTAAAGTCAAAACATATTGAAAGGCTTGTTTGGAAGAACACTTCACAAGCATTCTACTTCTTCATTGAAGTCATTCATTACTAACACTTCATTTGCAGCATATCATACCCTTCAAAGTATACGTTGGTACTCGAGAAGTGAGGAGTATACATCGAGGGGGAGCATTTCATAAGCATTTCATATACTAACCGTTTGTTTTGTAGATACATGCATCATTTCCTTGATTACTCCAACTAGGGGAAGTATAAAACAAGGGGGAGCTTTAAAGTTCTCAAAATCACATTCCGCTACGCTACACTTTTTGATTCGACAAAAAGGGGGAGAAAGGACTAAGTTTGCATTAACTGTGATTCATCACAGTACATACATTTTTACAAAATTTTTCTTTAATAAACAAACTTAATATATATTTTTAAGAACTCATACTATATTTATTTTCTTGCTCAAAAATATACCTTATGTTTTGTCATCAACAAAAAGGGGGAGATTGTTAATACAAATATCGTCTCAAAAACGTTATTTATATTCTTCGATCTTTTCTTGGTTTAGTTAATGACAAATAAAAGGAATATCTTTTAGCAAATAATAAATACTAGCTTAAGTCTCTTAAGTACACATTTTACACTTCACATAATAACCAAGAATTACAAGTTTGCTTATTTAGTAACTTGTTTCCTTAAAAGGAAACTTTAATTCTAAAATCATTCCATGACATCATTGCATACATCACATATAATATCTTTGTTAGATCTTGATATATCTTGCTTAGATTTACAAGTTACATAGTTGACATTTGAGGATCTTGGATGATTTGGTAAGATATGGAAGATTTGAAAAGATACACCAAATCCCTTAGTTGTCATCTCCCACGGATCCAAGTCCAATGAAGGACGGATCCCTATTGTGGGATCCGTGGGATCCGTGAGCTGGATATCAGCTTGCCTATAAATAGCAAGCTGATCATTTGGCTTTCTCATCACTCATATAGCTTAAACACATATATTCATTCAGTACATATCTTACTAACATCATTCATAGTTGCATTTCATTTTGATCTTTCATTTTGTAGAAGAGAGATCAAGCTTTCAAGGATCTACAGAACCGTAATCCTTTAGTTGCATTACTGTGTGATATTGTAGTTTGTTTCACACATCATATCTATCATTTGTAATCAGTAAGTGTGGTTAGTGCTTTAGTCCTCAAAGCACAAAGAGTGTAGGGAGTGGTTGTACCCTTGTAAAGAACTCGACATCTAGCTTAGTGTCGGTAAAGTAAATAGGCGACGTCAGGTTGGTTCTACCTTGTGAAAGAACCCGGTGTTTAGCTTAGTACCGGAAAAGGAAGTAAGCACGTGTAAAGGTTTTCTCCGCCTAGAAAAGGAGTTTGTTTCTTAGTGAAAGATAAACTCTCGAGTTGGAAGCTCAGGGAGTGGAGTAGGGCAAGGAAGAGAGTCCTTGTAGCCGAACCACTATAAACAACAGTGTTGTGTGGTTTGATATTTCCTCTCTTTATCTTTTGTTTACATTGTGTGATTATTTATTTGTGATTGTTTCCTTTGAATTAACATATAGTAACAAAGCAAATAAAACTTGAAAAACGGTAAAAACTATTCAACCCCCCTTCTAGTTTTCCACACGTCCTTAACTATTTTGCTATCTTTATTTGTAAAGGTAACCCTACACTTATTATCACATATTTTCCTATACTAAGCAAGTTGTATGTTAAATTATCTACATGCTCAACATTTTCAATAGTTAGGGAGTCTTGAGAAACCGTACCTTTGCCAATGATTTTTCCACGAAAGTCACTACCGAAAATAACATTACCTCCGTTGTATGCCTTGTAGGAGGAGAATAACTTGCGGTTTCCCGTCATGTGCTTCGAGCATCCACTATCCTTAATCCATTCGTCGGGCTCCAAATTTATTCCTAGACATATTTCATCGGTAGCTTGAGCTACAAGACATTTTTCGTCTTTTGCTTTGTCCACTTCGTCTTTGTCGCTATCGCTCCATGTTCCACTAACAAAGGCGCTTTGGTAATCATAACCCGGTGGCTTTGGACATTCGCCAATGAGATGGTTTGGGCTTCCTCGTCTCTTGAAAAATTTCTTGAACTCTCTTACGGCCATTGCATATTCTTCGTCTTCACTATCGTCACTTGAATCGTCATCATCACTAAGTTCCTTTTTGGCTTTTAGTGCAAGAGATTTGATTTGATCTTTCTTGCTCTTGACCGTTTCCGAGTCTCTCTTTATAATTTCTTCATGAACCTTCAAGTTGCCGATAAGTTCATCAAGCGATAACGTCATCAAGTTCTTCGATTCTTCAATAGCCGTGACCTTCGCGCGCCATTTTGGATGTAATGCCCTAAGAAATTTCCTTACACAATTTTTGCTAGAAAAAGTCTCATCAAGTGCTTTTAAACTTGTGATGATAGTGTTAAATTTAGCAAATGCATTATCAATAGATTCCTCTTCAGGAATTGTAAATTGTTCATATTGTTGAACAAGAAGATCTATTTTGTTGTCTTTGACTTGACTATTACCTTGGTGAGTGATTAATAAAGAATCCCAAATTTATTTTGCGGTTTGGCACATAAAAATTCGTTCATATTCTTTGCGTGGTAATGCATTATAAATTACCATTTTAGCCTCATTATTTTTTGCTAGTCTCTTTTTCAAATCATCATTTTATTTTTCAAAAGGTACAATTTCATCTATTTTAGTTAAAGGATTATTTTGAATAGGAGGAAAATCACCATAGATAATAACATGCCAAAGATCAATATCTTTTGATTTCACATAAGTTTCGAATCTATTTTTCCAATAAAGAAAACCATCACTCTCGAATAATGGTGGTCTTTGCATGGATTGCCCTTCTAAATATTTTTCTGATTCCATAGATCGTTTCATCCATAGTTCTTGTTGACATGCCTTTCCAGCACTTACGTATTCGGCTTCTGTAGTAGAAATAGCAAGAGCGGTTTGCTTCTTCGAAAACCAAGATGTTAGACAACATCCCATGAACGTGCAAATACCGCTAGTGTTCTTTCTATCCATGTAGTCTCCCGCATGATCCGAATCCGCATAGACGATGGTTTCTATGCCGGATCCCTTAGAATACCACAATCCTAAGTGTATAGTGCCTTTAATGTATCGGAAGATATGCTTAACCGCTTCTAGGTGAGAGGTTTTGGGATCCTCTTGAAAGCGAGCACAAAGGCAGACACTAAACATGATATCCGGTCTACTTGCCGTTAGGTATAGTAAACTACCTATCATCCCTCTATACTTAGTGTTTTCTACGGACTCACCTTCTTCATCTCTTGTGAGTTTTACTTTCGTAGACATCGGTGTTTTCATAGGCTTAGAGTCTTCTAATCCAAATTTCTTAAGCATCTCCTTAATGTACTTAGATTGATTAAAAAATATTCCATCTTCTAATTGTTTTATCTGTAATCCTAGAAAGAAATTTAGTTCACCCATCATGCTCATCTCAAACTCATCATGCATGATTTTGGCGAATTCATCACACATATCCTGACAAGTCGATCCAAATATAATGTCGTCGACATATATTTGGACAATGATGAGATTTGGGCTTTTTTTTCGTGAAAAGAGTGTTATCTACCATTCCCATGGAATAATCATGTTTAATAAGAAAAGCTTTTAATCGATCATACCAAGCCTTAGGAGCTTGTTTGAGTCCATATAAAGCTTTCTTGAGTTTATAAACATGATCAGGTTTTTCGAAGTCAATGAATCCTGGAGGTTGTGCCACGTATACCTCCTCATTGATAAAACCGTTAAGGAATGCACTTTTCACGTCCATTTGAAATAACTTAAAGTCTAGGGCGCATGCATAGGCAATGAGTATTCTTATAGATTCTAATCTAGCTACGGGGGCATAAGTTTCGTCATAATCAATTCCTTCTTGTTGATTATAACCTTGGGCGACTAACCTAGCTTTGTTCCTAGTAACAATTCCATTTTCATACAACTTATTTCTATATACCCATTTAGTTCCTATGATGGTCACGTTCATGGGATTTGGGACTAGTTCCCAAACGTCATTAGTCTTAAATTGATTTAGTTCTTCTTGCATAGCCATAACCCAACTTTCATCTTTTAATGCTTCATTTATATTTTTAGGTTCTATTATTGAGAGGAAACAAAAGAAGTTATTTTTATCTTGAGCTTGTGATCTAAGAGTTCTTCGATTTAGGTTTCCTATTATATTATCTAATGGGTGTTATTTAGATTCCTTAACATTTACAATTTCATTTTCTCCTAGTGTTGTATCTTCATTATCATCACCTAAGGGTTTAGTTTTACTAACCTCAATAGCTTCTTCTTCCACTAGGTCATCATCTTCTAGGGGCAATGTCTTAGGTGGTGGTGGAGTTTCATCAAATGTTACATTCAAGGACTCTTCTACTTTCATAGTGTGTTTATTAAGTATTATATAAGCTTTACTATTTTGCGAATACCCTAGAAAAATTCCTTCGTACGACTTAGGATCAAACTTAGTAAGGTAATCTTTTGTATTGAGAATAAAACATTTGCTCCCGAATACCCTAAAGTAATTTAAATTAGGTTTTCTACCTCTTAATAACTCATATGGGGTATTTCCTAAAATTCGCCTAATTGAGACTCTATTTATTATATATGTTAACGTATCTACGGCGTGACACCAAAATTTTTGTGGGATAGATTGTTCATTTAGCATTGTTCTACTAATTTCTTGTAAGGAGCGATTCTTTCTTTCTACTACCCCATTTGATTGTGGAGTGCGAGGTGCGGAGAAATTGTGAGATATTCCATTTAAATCACAATATTTTCCGAACTGCACTTCGTTATCAAATTCCCGACCATGGTCCGTCCTAATAGATACTATAGAACTTCCTAGTTTGTTTTGAATCATTTTACTAAATATTTCAAACTTATTAAAGGATTCGGTTTTATCACTTAAAAATCTAGTCCACGTGTATCGTGAATAGTCGTCTACAATTACTAAGGTATATCGGTTACCTTCGTAACTCCGCACTGCGGATGGACCAAAAAGGTCCATGTGTAATAATTCTAGGCATCTAGTAGTGGAGACTATATTCTTAGCTTTGTGACTAGCGTGTGCTTGTTTTCCCATTTTACAAGCATTGCAAAAGTGTTGGTCATATCTTAGGTTTGGCAAATTTCTAACTAATTCCTTAGAGGCTAGGGATTGTATTTGTTGCATATTTGCGTGACCTAATCTCCTATGCCACAATGTAGAGTTTTCATCTAAGGTTGCTAGACATATTTTATCTTCCGGTTTATTTCCTAGTTTCATGACATAAACGCCACCTTTCCTAATACCTCTACCTATGACCTTTCCGTCCTTAACTATTTCGCTATCTTTATTTGTAAAGGTAACCCTACACTTATTATCACATATTTGTCATATACTAAGCAAGTTGTATGTTAAATTATCTACATGCTCAACATTTTCAATAGTTAGGGAGTCTTGAGAAACCGTACCTTTGCCAATGATTTTTCCACGAAAGTCACTACCGAAAATAACATTACCTCCGTTGTATGCCTTGTAGGAGGAGAATAACTTGCGGTTTCCCGTCATGTGCTTCGAGCATCCACTATCCTTAATCCATTCATCGGGCTCCAAATTTATTCCTAGACATATTTCATTGGTAGCTTGAGCTACAAGAAATTTTTCGTCTTTTGCTTTGTCCACTTCGTCTTTGTCACTATCGCTCCATGTTCCACTAACAAAGGCGCTTTGGTAATCATAACCCGGTGGCTTTGGACATTCGCCAATGAGATGGTTTGGGCTTCCACATCTAAAGCACTTTCTTTTCCCATAGTTATCATTCCTATTTCTTTGAAGCAATCTACTTTCATCTCGTGATTGTCTTGTGAGTCTTCCTCGTCTCTTGAAAATTTTCTTGAACTCTCTTACGGCCATTGCATATTCTTCGTCTTCACTATCGTCACTTGAATCGTCATCATCACTAAGTACCTTTTTGGCTTTTAGTGCAAGAGATTTGATTTGATCTTTCTTGCTCTTGACCGTTTCCGAGTCTCTCTTTATAATTTCTTCATGAACCTTCAAGTTGCCGATAAGTTCATCAAGCGATAACGTCATCAAGTTCTTCGATTCTTCAATAGCCGTGACCTTCACGCGCCATTTTGGATGTAATGCCCTAAGAAATTTCCTTACACAATTTTTGCTAGAAAAAGTCTCATCAAGTGCTTTTAAACTTGTGATGATAGTGTTAAATTTAGCAAATGCATTATCAATAGATTCCTCTTCAGGAATTGTAAATTGTTCATATTGTTGAACAAGAAGATCTATTTTGTTTTCTTTGACTTGACTATTACCTTGGTGAGTGATTAATAAAGAATCCCAAATTTATTTTGCGGTTTGACACATAAAAATTCGTTCATATTCTTTGCGTGGTAATGCATTATAAATTACCATTTTAGCCTCATTATTTTTTGCTAGTCTCTTTTTCAAATCATCATTTTGTTTTTCAAAAGGTACAATTTCATCTATTTTAGTTAAAGGATTATTTTGAATAGGAGGAAAATCACCATAGATAATAACATGCCAAAGATCAATATCTTTTGATTTCACATAAGTTTCGAAACTATTTTTCCAATAAAGAAAACCATCACTCTCGAATAATGGTGGTCTTTGCATGGATTGCCCTTCTAAATATTTTTCTGATTCCATAGATCGTTTCAAGTTTTAAAATACAATTTATTTTAAAAATCTTGTTTGACCTGGCTCTTGATACCAATTGTGGAAAACTAGAAGGGGGGGGGGGGGTTGAATAGTTTTACGTCTTTTTAATTTATTATAAAAACTTTGTTTACTTTTAAAGACTTAGATTCGAATTTATGTGAACTCAACTCTTGAACAATATGAACAAATATAAGTAGATCTAAATTAACAATGCAAGTAAAGTAATGAAATGAAATGAAAGATAAAGATGGAAAGATCTAACCGCGAGACAAAGGATTTATAGTGGTTCGGCTACAAGGACGCCTTCCTTGCCCTACTCCACTCCCCGAGCACCTAACTAGAGAGTTTTCTTCACTATATCAACAAGCTCCCTTATGGTGGAGAAAACCTTACACAACTTTCGCTTACACCGGTTTAACGACACAAAGCTAAATGTCGAGTTCTAATCGTAGCTAGAACCAATCTCACAACTTCACACAACTTCTTCACACCGGCTTCACAACTTCTTCACGGCTACTTCACGACTTCTTCACGACGACTTCACAACTTCTACACTACTTATATACTCTTCTACTTCTTCACACCTTCACTACTTACACACCTTAACTTCTTCACACCTTCACTACTTACACACTAATCTAGCCTAACCAACTATGCTCACACCTATCTAACAAGTATTCACAACTTATACAAATAAATGAATGATTTACAATTATGATACACCAACAACTTGGATGGAAGAGATACACCAAGTTGTAATACTTCTTGTCTTGAAGAATAGAAGTATTCTTCTTTTGCACTTGAGAGGTTGAAGCTTTGGATCACTTGAAACAAAAGCTTAAGAATATATGATCAAAGGATTTAGAAAGATAGAAGAAGAGATTTAGAACAGAAAGTTTGAGGTGCAAAAGGTGAGGAAAAAGTCCAGAGATGAACCAGTATTTATAGGCAAATCTGAGGACCTAGAGGAGCGGGGCGGTCCCCTTAAATAGGTGGTCGGTCCCCTTAAAATTAAGGGGGCCGCCTAGTAAAATTAAGGGGGCCGCCCTACCCGAACGTTGCCCAGTTTTGTCTTTTTGTGGGGAAGGTTTTTCTGGAACATTTTTGCCATTTTTGGTTGAAAATTTGAATTCATAAATTTATAATAGATTAAACATTTTTATTTAATACCAAAAATGATTTTCTAAAAGATATAAATTTTTTGTGTCATTTTATAAAAAATCAAGTGATTAAGAAAATGTTCCTTTGATCATATAATGCATTAAGCATTTGTTTATTCATACCTTAAGTGATTGAGTTGTTGAAGTGACTATTTACAACTAAATACTTGTTTACGTCATAATCTTTCGTTTAATGATTTTACATTTTGTGATTATCAAAACGTAGAGATATCGAAAGATGTTAATAACGTTTTTAGGCATTATTTATATCAACATGTCACTCCCTTATATAGGGGGAAGCTCAAACAGCATACTTCAAAGAGGGCAAAGACCAACTAAAGATGCACTTTACCTCACTGGTGTAGAATTAGTGAGAAAAATATCTGGGCAAACATCAGGGACACTGAGATCTGAAAAATGTCTTTATATCCCTTATGACCTTTCTCTCAAGACAATGGACACCTCACCTAACTATACAAGAATCTAACTGATCAAGAAGTCTCACTGCTGGTAGAATCAGCGAGTCACTTCATCAAGGTTCAAGATCCAGAGACACAATGAATCTAGGAAGAACTGATTAAAGAAGACAAGTCACTGAACAGCTCCGGAAAAAGTTCGAGAACTAGATAAGCATCAAAGTTATCTTGTAAACATTACTAAGTGCATGTCAGCCAGTATGTACAAGGAACTTCAGCTCAGGAATAAAGGATCATCAAGGGCAGCAATACCTTGATGATTCCTCAACTCTCTGAACAAGACCAACAGAGCACAACTTTTATGCTCTGATAGTTAGGTGGGATTACAAAAGCATTTAAGTGGAAAAATCCTTAGGAAGATAACAATTGCTCCTTCCCAAGGCACTAAAGCAGCTCACGGGTACTTGTTAATGTCAACTCCGGTAAACCAAAAGGACATCAAAGCTAGAAGACTAAGCACGTCCTATCTACGAACAGTTGTCAAGATCACTATTCACACATGAAGCAACAATAACTAGCTCGCTATAAATACCGTTCCAATAAAGAAGAACGTGTGCATTCAACGAGAGTAAGAGGTGAGAATTCCACACAAAGTGTCTTAGTGTTAGAATCCTCAAACACTTAGAACTTAAGCCTAGCTTGATGCTAAGTGTCTTTCAATTTGTCTCTCAACGGGGATAGCCGTCTGCAACTATCCCCTTGAAAAGCTAGCCAGGTTATTAGTGTGTCAAAGTTTGTTCTTGAGTAACCTTGTAATTTCGCCCATCATGAATCGTAATCATTCTTCTTTCAAAGTCCAAACGTCATGTGTTTATGATTGTTATGTTAATTCATGAGTTGCTCAAGCTAAACCGGACCAACAGTTCTAAATGAGTCGAGAACTATTCATAAGCATAGTTGAAGAGGTAACTAATCACTGCGAATTCTTTTGTAATAATATCGACTATACTAGAAAAGAAGGCTTTTCGGCATTAATGAAGCGCACCTCCACTCGTCAATTGGCATATGACATTGTTGCTGACGCTCTAGATGAATATTTGAAAATGGGTGCAAAAACTTCCCATGATTCTATTGAGCATTTTTGTAGGTTTGATATGGAAATGTACGGAGTAGAGTATTTGTGAAAACCTACTTACACTTAAAACTATATCAGTTTCATGAAGAAAAGCACAGGTTTTCGAGAATGTTAGGAAGCCTTGATTGTACGGATTGGGAGTGGTTTGGTTGTTCGAATGCATATCACAGTCAATATGTAGACGTGATCATGGTTCGAACCCATTCATTTTGCTGGAAGCTGTTGCGTCATACGACTTATAGGTATGGCATGTTTTCTTTGGTTTTTCTAGGGTGAATAAAGACATAAAGGTGATACATCAATCTCTTATATTCAACAATCTCAATGACGGAAAAGTACTAGAGGTTCCGTTTGTGGCTAACGGCGTAAGTTACAACTGGGGACATTATCTTGTTGATGGGATATACCCAGAATGGGTGACACTTTATAAGTTGATTTCACATCTAAATGAAGATGACCACAAGTGAATATGGTATAAGCGAATGCATGAAACGACAATGAAAGATGTGGAACAAACGTTTGGTGTTCTCAAGAAAAAAAGTTGTTATATTAGATGTATACATGCATCATATTACATAATATGATTCAAAAACACTAAGGGAAGATGATATCTATTGTATCCAACCCTTGCGTTAAAATCACTACATTAACAGAATGGTTCAACTTCAATGCTACTTCCAACGAAGGCCACCATTTGACTTATCTAAACTTTCCATCTAAATTTGTATAGTACACAAATGAGAACAGATGAAAACATAGGGCGAATAGAAACAAGCCAACTATCAGACGTCTAACATATGTGCATCCAAATTTGGGGGATCCTTTTTATCATAGAATGTTATTATACCACCAAAAAGGCTGCACATCCTTTCGCCATGTATGAACAATCATCAATAGAGTGTACCCAATAAATCAGTCAGCGTGTGAAACTTTAGTTCTGCTTGGTGATGATCAAGAATGAAATATAGCCTTACAAGAAGTTGCTAAGTCAGTCAATGCAACAGAACTGCGAGCACTCTTTGCTCACGTTTGGATTTTTTGTGAAGCATCAGATCCGCTAACTGCATGGAAAACTTATTGGAAACAGATGTCAGAAGATATACCAAGAAGAATATCTGCAACACTGCATATTCCAAATATCCACATAAATGCTTTGGCATTAGAAGGTTATGTTCTATATGAGCTGGAAGCGATTGTAAATCACTGTTCAAAACCAATTAAAGATTTTCGTTTGTCGCTACCCCGCAACATCTGCTTATTGAAGAACAGACTGCTAATGGAAGAAAAAACTATAACCGTGGCATGTTGATGAACGAAAGAGACATCTTGGTACCCAAGCTGAACATAGATCAAAAACTCATATACGATCTCATTCTTAATGCTTCCATAAATAATTGACAAGAATTGGTCTTTGTATACAGCCATGGCTCCATGGGAAAGACTTTTCTTTGGAAAACCATTATCACCACGTTGCGGGTACCAAGTCAAGATTGCCCTTGTAGCCGCTTCTTCATGTATTGCTTCGTTGCTCAGCCCATCAGGTCAAACAACACATTCCAAATTCCAGCTTCCACTTGACTTAACTAACGAATCAATGTGTAGAATAAAAAAAATACACACATGACAGACTTATTGCGTCAAACGGATCTTATAATATTAGATGAGGTGCCAATGAACGATCGACGTTGCTTCGAAACCTTTGATATAACCCTTAGAGATATTTTGGACGCTCCAGATATTTTTTGGAGAGAAAACAGTTATGTTAGGCGGCACTTTTGGTGAACTCTTCGAGTAAAAGAAGGAGCGTCAAAGGAAGAAATAATAACCGCTTCAATAGCTAGATCAGAGCTCTAACCACATTTTAAAATATACCACCTAAAACTGAATATGCACCTCCTACAAACATAACTTAATGAAAATGAAAAGAACGACATCCATATGTTTTCTTCTTGCTTACTTGACATCGGAGATGGAAAAATTGGTGTGTCAGACGAATCAGACATAAACACTTCTTCATGGGTCAAGATACCACATAGATATAGCCTATAAAGACTTCCTGATAAAAATTAAAAAAAACTGTTAATACAAATATCGTCCTAAAAACGTTATTTATATTTTACGATCTTTGCTTTATTTTGTTAATGACAATTATAAGGTTTATCTTTAGCAAAGCATAAGTATATGTTAAAGTCTTTTACATTTTAGTAACAAGCCTTTTAAAAAACATTTACATATCACATGATCACTAGGAATTACACATTACATACATATATACATTTACATGTTTATTTTTATTTTTTAAAAATGGAAATACACATGACATCATGGCATGCATCATTTACATATCTTAGTTGACTTTACAATATATTTTGGAAAGATCTTGAAGCTAAAGAGTTGACTTTGGAAGATCTTGACAATATATGGAAAGATTTGGAAATCCCTTAGCTGGCTTGTCCCCGCGGAACCAAACCAGTACAAGGGCGGAACCCATTTTTTGGGTCCGCCAAATCCGCGGGTTGTCTGCTCAGTTTTGCCTATAATAGCAAGCTGATCATTCAAGAACACTTATCTCTCATATAGCTTAAATTATACACTCATTCATTTATACATTAACAACCCATTACATTCATTCATTTCATTCTTAGTGATCTCTCTTTTGTAGCAAAGAAGATCAAGCATACAAGCTTCAACACCGTGTTGCAAGTCTTGATAGTTAGATACAGTGTGACTCGTTAGGATTCACACATCATTGTCTACACCATTCATTCAGTAGAGTTCGGTTAGTTTTTTAGTCCTCAAAACACATAGAGTGTCGGGAGTGGCTGTACCCTTGTTAAAGAACCAATGGGAGTGGTTGTACCCTTTTAAAGAACCCGGTGTTTAGCTTAGTACCGGATAAAGAGTAAGCGACGTGTAAAGGTTTTCTCCGCCTAGAAGGGAGCTTGTTTCTTAGTGAAGAAAAACTCTCGAGTTAGAGGCTCGAGGAGTGGAGTAGGGCAAGGAAGAAAGTCCTTGTAGCCGAACCACTATAAACATCTGTGTTGTGTGGTTTGATCATTTCTTTCCTTACTTGCTTTATATATATTGTTTGATTGTCTGCTTTACTTTGAAATCACGTTAAGTATACAAAGCGAAGAAAAGTTTAAAACTGTAAAAATTATTCAACCCCCCTTCTAGTTTTCCACAATTGGTATCAGAGCTACGTTACTCAAGATTTTCAAATATATTGTATTTTAAAACTTGAAACGATCAATGGATTTTGAAAACTTCAAAGAAGGGCAATCTATGCAAAGACCACCACTTTTTGAACCAAATAGCTTTATATATTGGAAAAATCGCTTTGAAACTTATGTGAAGTCAAAGGATATAGATTTGTGGTATATTATTGTAGAAGGTGATAATAAACCTATATCTAATATATCAAGTGGTCGGGATGAGGGTACTTCTCTTACTCGTCATAGTGATGAGCAAAAGAAGCTGATTGCCAAAAATAATAAAGCCAAAATGATGCTTTATAATGCCTTACCTAAGAAATAATATGAAAGAGTTTTTATGTGTAAAACGGCTAAGGATATTTGGCAATCATTGATTATCACTCATCAAG
This sequence comes from Artemisia tridentata subsp. tridentata, assembly GCA_021014915.2. NCBI lineage: Eukaryota > Viridiplantae > Streptophyta > Magnoliopsida > Asterales > Asteraceae > Artemisia > Artemisia tridentata. Next base: position 118,471,086 of record CP139506.1, on the reverse strand, counting down.
GGAACTCACAAGTCAAAGATAACAAAATTGATCTTCTTGTTCAACAATATGAACAATTTGTTATATCTGAAGATGAGACCATTGATAGTGCTTTTGCTAGGTTTAATACTATAATTACTTCTCTTAAAGCACTTGACGAATCTTTTTCTAGTAAGAACTTTGTCAAGAAATTTCTTAGAGCACTTCATCCGAAGTGGAGAGCAAAGGTGACAGCTAGGGGTGTCAGTAGGGTCGGGTTGACCCGACCCGAACCCGAACCCGAACCCGAACCCGATAAGGCTAATCGGGTCGGGTTTAATCGGGTCAAAAAATCTAGTCGGGTTGTTTTGACCCGAACCCGATAACCCGATAGTGTTATCGGGTCGGGTTAGGGTTAAATAAAAAATGCTATCGGGTTATCGGGTCAACCCGATAAGACCCGACAATGACTTATTGATTTTTTAATTATTACTTTTTAGAGCACATGTTTATTAGTACTAGTTTACAACATATTAGCGAAGAAGCATGAACCTGTGATGATAACTAAGCCTACAGTACACAAAATAGTGAAATACAATCATTAAGCTAAATGATTTATCAAGATTGAAGATCAGTAAATACCTAAACATATTTAGCCTAATTATGTAAATCATGTTTTGTTAAAGAGAAGCTATACACTTTCCTAATGGTACTGAAGCTAAGCTAACTGTTAAAAACATATTTCTTTATTTCCTACCCATTAACTAAATAAATTTGTTTTTGGGAATAGTAATATGTAGTTTCTGACTCTCAGTTTTTTGAAACTTTTCCGTCAATGTTTATCTTGTTCTATTTCCTCCTAAGTTTGAAAAACATGCCACTGATGAATGCAAGGAAAACAAAGCCATAAGTTATTCCCTTCTTCTTTAAGCTAGAAGTATATCCATGAGAGTAATAAGTTTCCTGGAATTAGTAAGCTTGATATTGTGGTACTTTATATTTAACACCATCCATCGTTTCTCATCTCGTGGGAAACATAGGAAGTTAGAACTTAGAACAAGTTTCTGGTTTTTTTTAAGAAAATCCAAACTTTGGATGTGGCAAACATATGTATATAGTTGTACTTGTATATGTGTGCATCAAGTTCTCAAGTGAAGCAGATGAAATAATTTAACGAGAAATAAGAAGCAGAGGAGGTGTATAACATGAACAACTAGAATTAGAATACAGCATAAGTGATGAGTTGTATAAGTAAGAGCAATAGGAGAGACATAAAAAACTGAACATTACTATGAACTGGGGTTAGCATGCAACCCAATAACCCGAATCACCCGACCCGACATAACCCGACCCGATTACCACCCGAACCCGATAACCCGATTCCTTATCGGGTCGGGTTGCGGGTGAGTTTTTTAAAAATCAAAACCCGACTCACCCGACCCGATAAGACCCGATAACACCCCTAGTGACGGCTATTGAAGAATCCAAGGATCTTTCAAGCATGACACTTGATGAGCTAATCGGAAATCTCAAAGTTCACGAGATGATAATGGAAAAAGACTCAGAAATAGTTAAAGGAAAAAAGGAGAAGATGAAGTCCATTGCCTTAAAAGCTAAAGTAGAATCAAGTGATGAAGAGTCTAGTTCGGGTAGTGAAGACGAAGAGTATGCCATGGCCGTTAGAGATTTCAAAAAGTTCTTTAGGAGACGAGGAAAGTTCGTAAGACAACCTCGTGAAGAAAAGAAATCCTTCCGGAAAGACCGTGATGATAGGAAAGGAAAAATGGATAGGAAGTGTTTTAGGTGCGGGGATTCCGGTCACCTAATAGGAGATTGTCCAAAACCTCTAAAGAACAAGTCTCAAAAAGCATTCATTAGTGGAGCTTGGAGTGACAGTGATGGTGATGACGACGAGCCTAAGAATGAAGAAGTTGCTCTCATGGCTCATGATTCAGAAGAGGTACATTCTGACTCGTCATATTCCTCTATTGATGATGAAACCTTAGAAGTAGAATATAACAAACTATGTGATACTACTCTAAAAATCATAAACAAAAATAAGTTCTTAAAAACCAAAACGACACTTTTAGAAAACGAAGTCCATTGGTTAAAGGAAAAAGAAATACGATCAGAAAAGGGTAAAAGTGTTAAAGAAACATGTGTCTCATATCAGGAACTTAAACTAGAATTAGAAACACTTAAAACCACACAGGAAGATCTTATCAAACAAAACTCTAAGTTTAAAAGGTTTGATAAAAATATTTATTTAGCAGATGAGTTAATGCAAATTCAAAAGTTGCCTCATGATAAAACCAGACTAGGATTCATGAAATCAGGAAACTTAAATGATTTTATGAAACAAACAGTGAAAGTACAAGAACCTGTTCCAACAAAGTCAGACACCCACGGATCTGGCGGACCCAAAATTTTGGTTCCGCCAGTAGTGACCAAAGGGTCTGCGGGTACTGTTGCTGAACAGAAAGTTTGTACTTCGGATCGTACTGAGTTCGTTAAAGTCACAAGAAAACCTAGCACTAGTACAACTGTTAACAAACAAAAACCAGCAGTTACTATAGGAAAATGTCAAGTTAAAAATGAGTTTAGGCCTAAAACGGTTCAACAGAGACCTAAAACTAGTTTCCCCAAACACCCATTTCCTAAGAGTAACTTTAATCCACAGCATCATCATCAAAATACTTGGAACCAAAACATGTCTAGGAACTTTCAAGGTCCCAACTACATGTCATGCAACACTTGTCCACCATTTGCATACATGAACCATGATAATGAAATGTTTAACCCAAATGGACCCATGAGATATTGGGGACCAAACGCTTGAGTTTTTCTTTAACTTAGGTGTGCTTGAAAGTCGGGTTAGAACCGGACGAGTGGATCAAAGATAGTGGGTGTTCAAGACACATGACGGGAAACAAAAGCCTTTTCTCAACCTACCAAGTGTATGATGGAGGTAATGTCACATTCGGTAGCAAGCTTAAAAGTAAAATCATCGGAAAAGGTACAATCTCTCATGACTCTCTCACTATTGATGATGTTGCTCATGTAGATAACTTAGGATTTAACTTGCTTAGTATTAGTCAATTATGCCGCAAAAAGTATAACGTCCTTTTCAGTGAAAATGGAAGTAAAATACTTAAAGATGGCATAACTGTAGGAAAAGGTGTTTTGAAGAATAACGTTTACGTTATGAAATTAGACAAAACACCTAAAGACAAACTTTGTCTCAACTCTATGGCATAGACGCTTAGGTCACGCCAATATGAGGCTAATCCAATCCTTATCATCTAAGGAACTCGTTAGGAACCTACCCAAGTTGAAATACGACCAACACTTTTGTGATGCTTGCAAAATTGGGAAACAAGTTCATAATAGCCATAAGGCTAAAAACATGGTGTCTACATCTAGGTGTCTAGAATTGTTACATATGGATTTGTTTGGTCCATCCGCTATACAAAGTTACGGGGGAAACTTCTATACTTTGGTAATAGTAGATGATTACTCTAGGTATACTTGGACTAAGTTTTTGAAAACTAAAAATGAGGCATTTGATAAATTTGAAATTATAAGTAAGAAAATTCAAAATCAAATCGGAAATAACATTGTGTCTATTAGAACCGACCACGGTCGTGAATTTGATAACGAAATCAAATTCGGAGCTTTTTGTGATGCTAATGGCATAACACATAATTTCTCGGCTCCTCGCACTCCTCAATCTAACGGTGTAGTAGAACGCAAAAATAGGACAATTCAAGAAATGAGTAGAACTATGTTAAATGGACAAAACATACCACAAAAATTTTGGTGTCACGCCGTAGATACATCCACATACATCTTAAATAGAGTATTAATTAGGCCATTTTGAAAAAGACTCCATATGAGCTATATAGAGGCAAAAAGCCTACTTTAGGATATTTTAGAGTTTTTAGAAGCAAGTGCTTCATTTCAAACACAAAGGATTATCTCACCAAGTTCGACCCAAAGTCATATGAAGGTGTATTTCTTGGGTATTCACAAAATAGTAAAGCCTACATAATTTTGAACAAAGAAACCTCAAGAGTCGAGGAATCGTTGAACGTAACATTCGACGAAAGTCCACCTCCCTCTAAGACATCACCTTTGGTAGATGATGACTTAGTTGAAAGTCAAATGGTTGAAAACCAAGAAAACATAGAAAATGACAAACAAGACGAACCGGTAAAAAGATAGATAGTCAACATCAAAAAATCTAAAAGTCATCCATTAGACAACGTCATAGGAAAAATTAACGAAAGAACCTTAAGGTCAAAAGTCCAAAACGAAAGTAATTTCTTTTGTTTTGTTTCAACTATTGAACCTAAAAATGTTAATGAAGCCATAAAAGATGAATCTTGGGTCATAGCGATGCAAGAAGAATTAAACCAATTTGTTAGAAATGACGTTTGGACATTAGTCCCTCAACCTCAAAATCAAACCATAATTGGAACCAAATGGGTGTTTAGGAACCAAATGGATGAAAATGGAGTAGTGTCTAGAAACAAAGCTAGGCTAGTAGCTCAAGGCTAGAATCAACAAGAAGGTATAGATTATGACGAGACATTTGCACCCGTCGCTAGGCTTGAGTCAATTAGAATATTAATTGCATATGCATGTGCACACGACTTTAAACTATTCCAAATGGATGTTAAAAGTGCTTTTCTAAATGGTTTTATTAATGAGGAAGTGTACGTTGCACAACCTCCCGGCTTTGCCGATTTTGAAAAACCTAATCATGTCTACAAACTTAAGAAAGCCTTATACGGACTTAAGCAAGCACCAAAAGCTTGGCATGATCGACTTAAGACTTTCCTAGTTGACCATAAGTATACCATGGGCATAGTAGACAACACTCTCTTCACCAAGAAAAAGGGATCACATATTATCATAGTCCAGATATATGTGGATGACATTATATTCGGTTCAACTTGTCAAGAGTTATGCGATGAATTTTCGAAAATCATGCATGATGAGTTTGAAATGAGTATGATGGGGGAACTAAACTTTTTCTTAGGTCTCCAAATAAAACAATTAGAAGATGGGATATTCTTCAACCAATCTAAGTATATAAGGGATATGCTTAAGAAATTTGGTCTTGAAGACTCTAAACCCATGAAAACACCAATGTCTTCCGAAACCAAACTCACCAAGGATAACGAAAGTGAATCCGTAGATAGCACTAAATATAGGGGAATGATTGGTAGTTTACTCTACCTCACGGCTAGTAGACCGGACATTATGTTTATTGTTTGTCTATGTGCACGCTTTCAAGAAGATCCCAAAACATCCCATCTTGAGGCCGTTAAACGGATATTTAGATATATCAAAGGTACTACACATTTAGGATTATAGTATCCCAAAGGAACGTGAATGGAAACCAAAGTGTATGCCGACTCAGACCATGCCGGTTGACTATGTCGATAGAAAAAGTACAAGTGGTATTTGTACTTTTGTTGGGCATTGTCTTACCTCATGGTTTGCCAAGAAACAAACGGCCCTAGCAATATCAACAACTGAAGCCGAGTACGTATCTGCAGGAAAGGCGTGTCAACAAGCACTGTGGATGAAACAAGCTCTCATCGACTATGGAATTGAACTCAACGATATTCCCATTCTTTGCGAAAACAAATGAGCTATCGACCTTAGCAAAAATCCAGTCCAACACGCTAGAACCAAACACATAGAAATACGTCACCATTTCCTACGCGACAATTTTCAGAAGGGAAACATCTCAATCGAGAAAGTTTCCTCAGAGGACAACATTGCCGACATTCTCACTAAACCTCTTAAAAGAGCACCCTTTAATTTTCTTAGACTTGGTTTAAGATTAATGGAACCTAGTGAGTAGATAAAACCTTAGCTTGAACTTTAGATTAACCAAACACCACAATAACCAAAACCTGAGTCTGATCTTGCGGAACCAAACGACACCAAGGGCGGACCCCTTGTTTTGGTTCCGCCGGATCCGTGGCCCCCTGAGTCAGATTCTTAGTTTATTAAACAAACACCATGTACTGTACATCACAACTCCCAAAAACATAACACCTACTAGAACTCGACTCAAAATCATCCAAACTCACAATTTAGGTCATCTCCTTTCACCAATTTGTGCTCTAAATATCTCTGTAAGTATCCTAATCACATCTACATTCCTGATCTGTGTCTAGGATTTCTATTTCATGCACAAAATCAAAACTTGGGGTTTATGCATATTTTTAGCAAAATCATGAAACATATTTACTGAATTGCATCACAAACCATGTTTTCCTTAGTTAGGAATTGCAACTTGTAGTAAATTATCATTATTCATCAAAAACCCCATGAGAAATTTTTATCAAAATCTTCTCACGACTAGGAAAAACGGTTTTTGAACATTGTTCATACAAATACAAGTTTTAAACATCACTTGCATAATGTCTCTTGAATGCTAAAGGGAATGCATAACTAATATGTATTTTCGGATACATTCAATCGTAGCCATATTGAAGTAGGAGTGTTTGGGTTATCGCTAATTTCATTATAAAACTTGCATTAAAAAAAATTTCATGCATTAAAAGGAGTCGAGATAACCGCACCTCCACAATGTCCCCATATAGGCACACACTAGAAATTTATATACGTATTTTCAATACTTTAACTAAACTATGTAATTTTCGTGTCTAGGATAATCATGCCTCCCGCGAATTATTATGATCACAAAGAAACCGTCAAATACCTACCTAAACATCACAAAACCAAAGGACTTAGTGAGGAACAAGTTGAAATATTCAAAGCCTTAGAAAAACGCTATGTACATGAGGGTAGAACCATAGACCCCTCATTCCTAGAAGGAACCGTTCTTGGAGAACAAGTTGCTGCCATTCGATTCGATTGTCTCCTAGACATCGATGAACCCATAATCCCCAGATTCATACTTGAATTCTATGCAACTGTAGGTCTCAGCACAAATGATTATGGTTACATGAATGTTCATTTCAAAATAAACCAAGCTCAGTTCAACATCCCTATAGATCAATTTGGAGATGTCTTAGGTGTTCCAAGTCATGGAGATTATTTCTATTCGGACAAATGGTCATTGTCCATTCTCGATTCCAACCTTGATCGTATGCATCCATACGACACACCTCTAATCTCAAAAGAGGACATATGTGCTCATCTTTTTGTTCCTAGAACCTCCCACACTAGGACTAGTCGAGGAAAAGAGGTAGATCGTGATCCGTTTGGCATGGAGCTAAACGAACTTAGGCCCCAATTCAAAAAGCTCGAGGAAGTTCTTAGGGCAAATGTGATTAGCACCATAGGAAATAGAGACCATGTCAATGCAAGTCTTTGCTATATGCTCTATTGTGTGTCAAACCACCGACCATTCAACCTCGCCTACTATATCGCCAAAAGAATGGCCGATATTCCGGTTCAAGGCACCACCGCCATGCCCTACGGGATGCTTCTCACCCGTCTTTATAGAGCCTTTGCACCCATCCCTAGAAATGCTAGAGGTTTTGTTCTCGACTACACCGAGATTAAGCACACCTTTGTTCCACTTAGTGATCATAGGGTAGCCGTAGCAAAGGAAAAACGAGCTCATCCTCCCACCTCATCATCATCATCATCATCGGTTAGCTAGGATGATGGTTTACCAAATTCTAGGATTCCTCCGCCGAGTATATGAGTCAACTACCTCCCATCGACAACCAATCTGCGGAGTTTCGTCAAACTCGAGGTATGATGAAGAATCTTGGAAGGTGGGTCATGAAGCTCCACAAGAAGCTTAGCAAGAAGTGAGGGCTAGGGGATGTTTGGTATTAGACAATTCCAAGACAATGATGTGTTGAATTCTTATATTCTTAGAATATTATGTTTGTATGATATATTTCTGTGAACTAACATAACTTTTCAGGACGATAACACGTGATGTTATCAATTTTTCATGCTTAAGCCACCGTTTGGCTTAACCTACTTTTATGGTAAGTTAGTATCATCGAATTAATCTATGTGTAAACGTGTGTTAGAACCTGTGTTTTTAGTTTTATTCTATCACATATTAGTAGTTACATATGTTTTAGGAGAATTTTCGAGATTTGAACGGGTAACGCAAAATTTGACAATCTCTCTGTTAAGAATTAACACTTTTGAACGGCGGATATGGCGGAACCAAATTCTGGGTTCCGTCTGTTGAAATTTTTGGCTCTGCCAAAATACAACCTGCGGATTCCGCGGAACCAAAATTTTGGTTCCGCCTTTGTTATCGATTGGATCCGCCAACTCTAACAGTAACTTTTTCAAAATTCCCGACTAATCCTTAGATCATTGATTCTAGTTCTTAGGAGTATTCTACTGATCATTAGGCACAATAAGATGATTTAGGAACACTTAGAATAATAAGAATTTCATTTCCCACCAAAATTTGAATATTCAAAATTTCCATTTGAGTTACCTTTCTGTAACAAGCAAGGAACCCTCAATTTGGTTCCTTGCAATCCGTGGAAACATCAAATCAATAGATTTCCCACTAAGGTCTTGCATTTACTGCATATCTTCAACATTTCACTCAACTTAATCTCTATGGTTTGACTTAGATGATGTGACTAGCACAAATTTTTGTTCCAAATCATTAGGAACCTCCATCCTTCAATGGATTAACATCAAATCCAAACACAAAGTTCAATACACCTTACTGTCTATAAATTAGAACCTCAGGATCATTACAAATCACATAACAACCATCACTACTAACTATCATTCCTGTACTTTAGAGCAACTCTTCTCACACTTCAATAATGCCAAAATCAAATAACTCATCTACAAGCAGACCCACAAGAAGGACAGCTCGTATGAGTGTCCGTCCTTGTTGCTTCGTGAACTTAGCTAATTCATCATCAGAGGAGTCATCTCCACTCAACATCTCCTCACCAATAACCAATGAAAATTTTCTCAACCTAGCAACTCTAACACCACCTCACACCATCATCAACACACCACCACCAACAATCACTCCTGTTGCTACCACACCACCACCCACTCCATCACAACCTACTAGATCACCGTCACCACCACATTCATCACAACTTCAGCCCCTAGAGTTGTTTAGAACTCCACCTTCATCACCTCATTCATATTTGGATGATTTGGAAGACCTTCCACCAAGGTCCACCAATCCTCCTCCTATGACCTTTGAAGGTCAAGTACCTATGCTCTTTCATCCCATTTATCGGGATATCCACGGTCCTCTCTACCATGATCCACCACCACCTCAACCACAAACACAACCCTTCTCACCAACATCCACACTCATTGCCATTGATGAGGCAATGTGGATCAATGAACCACAAACCAATGAGGAGCGCACCCGCCTCTATGCTCTCTCCAATATGGTGGATTCCCACCTTGGTGAAGCCATGGATCTTCAATCCATCTTGCTCAACTCCATCACCCCTCCATCATCAAACAACCAACCACCACCACCACAATCAAACAACCAACCACCACCACCACCACCAAAATCAAACAACCAACCACCACCACCACCACAAAACAATGAGCCCACTCTTCCTTCTAACTTTCCAAGGCATGATTGCTCCATGTGCGAAAGAACAGCTCATTTGGCTCAAAGGACCAACATCTTGGTCCATGAGCTTCAAAACGAGATGAGGTTCATTTTGAACCATATTCTCGAATGCCTAAATGCGATCTCCCATCCTCTGCAATAGGCAACTTTTAGTTTCTTCCTAGTTTCTTTTTATAGGAACTTTTAGGATTTTTTTTTGGGTTTGTTTAGGTTTTTTTTTTTTTGTAACATCATGTTTTGTGACTTATGTCCCAAGCAAATTTTCAATTAATGGATATTATATTTATGCTTATGGGTGATCACTATTTGGCATAATATCTTAGTTTGTTTGATTTACTAACATTATTGTATGGTTGGTTTGAATTCTCATAATGATTTGACCACCTACACTTAGGTGCATTTTTTGATCAGACACGTATTTTTGACTTTTTAAAGTCAACTGGGCTGAACTACATGTTTGGTTGACCTATACATATGCATTATGCTACTTGGTTGGATTGATTCACAACTAACCTTTATTTTGTAGCTTTTCTCAACCTTGAATCATATACGTTAGTACCCTAGCAACGGGGAGTATAGATCGAGGGGGAGTATATCATATACTAACTCATTATTTTATAGCATTTCTCATTATTGAAACGTATACGTTGGTACCCTAGAAATGGGGAGTATACATCGAGGGGGAGCATATCATATTCTAACCATTTGTTTTGTAGGATCATGCATCATAACCTTGGCACTCCAAATAGGGGGAGTATTATCCAAGGGGGAGCTTTTAAAGTTCTCAAAATCATTGAATCATTCTTGGTACTCCAAATTAGGGGTAGTTATAACAAGAATCGTTCACCACATTCCGCTATGCATATCTTCTTTTTGTTTCGACAAAAAGGAGGAGAAAGGATTAAGTTTATACATCACTGTTAGCATCACAGTACATGTTTTTATGCTTAAAATAGTTTTCAAAACTTGCATAAAACTAACTTAATCTATATTTTTAAAAGACTTTCACTTAACTTACTCCATTGCTTAAAAATAAACATTATGTTTTGTCATCAACAAAAAGGGGGAGATTGTTAATACAAATATCGTCCTAAAAACGTTATTTATATTTTACGATATTTGCTTTATTTTGTTAATGACAATTATAAGGTTTATCTTTAGCAAAGCATAAGTATATGTTAAAGTCTTTTACATTTTAGTAACAAACCTTTTAAAACACATTTACATATCACATGATCACTAGGAATTACACATTACAAACATATATACATTTACATGTTTATTTTTATTTCTTAAAAATGGAAATACACATGACATCATGGCATGCATCATTTACATATCTTAGTTGACTTTACAATATATTTTGGAAAGATCTTGAAGCTAATGAGTTGACTTTGGAAGATCTTGACAAGACTTGACAATATATGGAAAGATTTGGAAATCCCTTAGCTGGCTTGTTCCCGCGGAACCAAACCAGTACAAGGGCGGAACCAATTTTTTGGGTCCGCCAAATCCGCGGGTTGTCTGCTCAGTTTTGCCTATAAATAGCAAGCTGATCATTCAAGCACACTTATTACTCATATAGCTTAAATTATACACTCATTCATTTGTACATTACTAACCCATTACATTCATTCATTTCATTCTTAGTGATCTCTCTTTTGTAGCAAAGAAGATCCAACATATAAGCTTCAACACTGTGTTGCAAGTCTTGATAGTTAGATACTGTGTGACTCGTTAGTATTCACACATCATTGTCTATACCATTCATTCAGTAGAGTTCGGTTAGTGTTTTAGTCCTCAAAACACATAGAGTGTCGGGAGTGGTTGTACCCTTGTTAAAGAACCAACGGGAGTGGTTGTACCCTTGTAAAGAACCCGGTGTTTAGCTTAGTACCGGATAAAGAGTAAGCAACGTGTAAAGGTTTTCTCCGCCTAGAAGGGAGCTTGTTTCTTAGTGAAGAAAAACTCTCGAGTTAGAGGCTCGAGGAGTGGAGTAGGGCAAGGAAGAGAGTCCTTGTAGCAGAACCACTATAAACATCTGTGTTGTGTGGTTTGATCATTTCTTTCCATACTTGCTTTATATATATTGTTTGATTGTCTGTTTTACTTTGAAATCACGTTAAGTATACAAAACGGAAAAAAGTTTAAAACTGTAAAAACTATTGAACCCCCCTTCTAGTTTTCCAAAAAAACACATGTTCATGTCACAAATATTTTATACATAAAGCATCATAATTGGCATCATTAATATTTTTACTCCTACGTAGTTACAAACATTTGCTATAACAAGTACTTTCATGTTAATTGATTTATTAACCAGTTATCGTTTCTAAATGACTATATGATTTGCAACAGGATGGCAATAGTTACCAGCGCGAAACAAACAGGCAGCAACAAAACAACAGAAGCCAAGGTGAGTAACAACAAGACATACAACAAAGTGTTTTAGTAGATTTTAAGTTTTTTTGGGTGCTGCTAATTTTGCTTCATATTCATAGTTTAGCAGCAATTATAAGATTGTAAATTTAACACTAAAAGTATACATCAGACCAAAATTATCAAATATTTATAGAACACGCGACAACCTAATTCCTCGTTACATACATTGTTTTTAAATATTATTGATTCATTATTCTATCTTTATTATGAGTAGTTTTTAAACAATATTTTAATTTTGGATTAATAATTGAAATAGCAATTTAAGATAATATAATTAAGGGGAAAGTGAGTGTGTGGCTAGTGGTTTTGAATAAAACATGGTATTTTTTTTCTCATCTACTTTGCTATTATCTTCCCTGTCATCCACTTCTGATGTTATTTTTAGCCACGACACGAGCCTCTTCATCAGCTATCAAATAATCGGTCACAAAATCTCCAGCGTCAATCAAAACATTGAGTTCATACCATGTAGTACAATCTGTAATGATTTCCTTTTCATCCGTTAACTCTTTCTTATTTTTCTTCAACTCATTTATTATTCTATTCATTGTTATGGTGACTGCTTCAGGTTGCTAATACACAGATATGAGTGAGTCATTACAATCAGTCGACGACAATTGTATCATGAGACGCACTACATGTCTTAACGAGATCTTTGGTGCATCATGTGTATTTTATCAATTTAAATTAATGATATGAATGGGATGTGGAAATGAGAATTGTCAAATAGTTGAATTTGACTTCTGCAATATGGGTCATATAAGGTACTGTATAAAGGATACTTCAGATAAGGAGTGTTTGGGAATGTATTTTGTGTTGATGTATGGACTGAGGTCTGAGGATTCACTATGATGGATAGGGTGAGTAGTGACTAAGATGGATGATCTACCCTCATTCATCAAGTGATATGGAGATATAGAGATGGTTGGGTTTTTGATATTGTGGATGATGTGTTACTTTAGTCCATTTATGTGAGGATGTGGCTGCATAATGGGTCTTTACAAGAGGAAATTTAGTCCTCTATCAAAAGCAACAAGTTCTTTGCATCAATGAGGCCTTTCATGGATGATAGCTTTATGCAATGTTGTGAGGATGTAGCTGCAGTATGTGTATTTCATAGAGGGAAATGTAGTTGATGCAACCCAACTTCAACAACAAATGAGGCCTGTTAGATAATGAGCTTACTATTGTTCTTAACTGGAATGGTCTTAAATTTCATTATTGTAATGAGAAATGTAGTTGTTGCTATGTGAATAATGTGAAGAATTTAATGGTTGTATTAATCAGTGAGTATGTTGTTTTGTTGTTTTAAGGTTCAAGGGCATGTCCTTGTTTCCTCCTTTGAATTCTGTAACCGTTTATAACTCTTGTGCACCCTGATAGGAAGTTACAAAAAATCACGACTCGACGTCCTTCAAGCGTGAAAAAATCTTCCGTGGACTACAATTTGTAATAAAATAGTGATCTAACATACTCAAAATCCTTTCAACCTGCAAGACTATCATCATTAGTAGCATGAACTTTGTAAGCTAAAAAAAATTAGATTTGATTTATAATAGTCCTTGTACGCGTTGCCGATTAGATGTAAGCTTTCAATCCATTTGAGTTGTTCTATATTGAATTCAAAAGCTGAACTTGTAAGCATGTATAGTTGTATACCTTCTAAACGAGATAGCAAAAAAACTTACATTCCACATTCATAAAGTCACGTCTTCAACTAATATCATAATGCCCAGATGACTTAAAACTTTTCACAAGCCTAAATGAGTCAAATTAGAAAAACTAACACAAAGAAAAACTTAATGAAGTGCAATCGCATTTAGGCATTTCATCAAACATGTGTTATGCGCTATATAAAAAACAACCGGGTGACAACACAGGCATTTCATCCTTGTATGGAACTCAACATAGAGAGCACATGTGATTGTATAAACTTGGGTACCTAAACCAGATTTTTTGCAATTTTAAGAAATAACCATCCATTTCGTAATTTAATTGCAAACCATTTGCAAATGAACCAACCTAAAAAAGTGAATTCCTATCTTTTCCATCTTCTCCACTTCGCAAATTTTTTTCAACGACCATAAATTCACATCTCATTATAATGCCTGTAAATGAAGAAAATTAAGTAACAATTTCAATCTATTACATTTCAATTTTGATTAATTTGTTCAAAAGGTAAAGGTGCACTTTAGTTAATTTTCTTCAAAGAAACACCTTTTTTTCATAAAATATTTTATACAAAACAATAAAAATAAAGAATGCCAGCCTTCCAATCAAATGTTTCCATCAAATTTTCTACAAAACATGAAATTTTCATTTCCTACTTGTTAATTTCCTACTTTAACAAAGGAAACTACAAAATGTATATTTTTTTTCCTTGTTTCCTTTCTAACCCTCTTGTTTTCTTGAAAATAGAAAACAATATCATGAACGCGTTTTTTATGTTTTGTGAAAAATTTAAACCTTTTTTTATTTTATTATTTTTTATTTTTTATTTTTTTTACCAATCTGAAAATAGAAAATTAAGTATTGTAACTTTTTCTCTAACGAAATGCACCTTAAACTTTTCCAAATTTTTTTAAAAAAATGGCGATCCTTAGATTTGTGGTTCTTTATTGTTTTTGTGTAAATTTGATGCTTTATTTATATTATATGACGTTCCAATTAACAAATTAGGGTTGAGTCCATGTGAAAAAAACAAATTATTTGAAAATCTTCATAAATTGCGAATGGGATTCATGGTTTACGAACCGAATTCAAAAATTGCGAACCTCCTAATTTACTTGTTTTGTAAATATCAATAATCTGGTTTGCAGATTCCTTATACTTTATATTTTTAAAAAATTTGGATCATTTGCGAACACTTGCGATTCGCTACTGTTCACAAGGGCTTGTGAGCTACATTTCTACCCAATAAAATATTCGGATATAATCCTTCGCAACTCATCGCAACGGCTTCGGGTACGCAACATATTTGCGAAACCTGTTACTATTTTTCAAAATTCCTTTTTTGGGGTTAACGAGTGGGGATACCCGCGCGTTGCTGCGCGAATGTTGTGTTTAATCTAAACTCGAAATGAAACAATTGTAAAAAAATTATTTTTGTTATTAAGGACTAAACATGCAAAAGATCGATAACCACAAGTACTATTTTCGTAAAGTATTTATGAAAATAGTATGATTTTTTACGGAAAAAGTCCTTAAAGTTATCGGCATTTTGCAAAGTTAGTCCTTAGGGACTAACATTGAAATTAATAGCTAACCTGAGAGACTATTCGCGTCATTTTCCCATGAATAGTAAACACTGTTCAATGAATAGTAAATATTGTTATGCACTGTAGCAAGCACTGTTCGGCACTGTAGCGATGTTATTTTCCTTTTTAGTCCTTGAAAGTGTCGGTATGTTTCAAAGTTAACCTGCGGGTCTGTTTCTGCTCAATATTTGCACAGAAATAGTCCCTGAAGTTATTCATCCGTTGCAAATTTAAGTAACAACTGTTAAGTAACGGTCGTTAAGGACTAACTTTGAAATGGATCAATAACCTTAGGGTCTAAAATGAAATTTGCGGAACTACTGTAGCCACAGTGCTTTGGCACCACTGTTCAATGCTTTTTAGTGTGTGTATATATATATATAATTGCTATATATATATATATATATATATATATATATATATATATATATATATATATATATATAATTGCTCGATTTGGTTAAATGATTGGAGTATTTTAATTATTAGCTCTTTATTTGTACAAATAGTATGTTGTTTGGGCTTTGGTTGTGACAAACTATACAAATGACTACATTTTTTTAGATACCCAGACATTTGGCCCATTAACTCCCCATATGACTAGTCGACTAAACTCACCTAACTTTGCTAGATTTTATGTGGCTCACTTAGTAGACGTCTGCCTTAGACCATCTCCAACAGTTTCTGGTTCAAATCAGCCACATCACTGCCACATCAGCTTTCTTAAAAACCACATTTTTTACTCCAACAATACACCTTCTCAATCATCACTTAAACATTAATTTTCAATTTCAAAAACCAACCAAAAACCAACCATTGGAGTGGTTTTTGGTGGTTTGAACCATGGTGGGGCCCGTTTTTGGTGGTTTGAAAAATCAAACCAAGCTTGGTTTGAACCAAGCCTCCAACTGTTTGGTTGGTTTTTGGGTTGGTTTGAACCACCAAAAACCAACCGTTGGAGATGCTGCCTTTGGAATTAGTATTAGTTGTCACAAATCAAAATATAAATATGAATTCTTTGATTAAAACCTTAAACTATCACAAAATCAATTATTTCGGAGTTAGTAAAAAAGCAAATCAATTTTAGTGTCCTTATTATTATTATTATTATTATT
This sequence comes from Artemisia tridentata subsp. tridentata, assembly GCA_021014915.2. Lineage (NCBI taxonomy): Eukaryota > Viridiplantae > Streptophyta > Magnoliopsida > Asterales > Asteraceae > Artemisia > Artemisia tridentata. The sequence goes on along the minus strand of CP139506.1, from coordinate 118,454,719 downwards.
ATTATTATTATTATTATTTTATTTATTATAAATCGTCACTTCATTAGAAGAAAATATGATTTACAAGAAATTAGAGGGGAGCCGAGATACTAACTGGGCTCCCACTCCTCTAGCTATTGCAAAGCTAATCCTATTAAAAATATGAGCAGCGGCTCGCGATCCGATGTCTTGAGTTACGGAGAACCTTCGGATCCATTTCAGTAGGGTTGCTGCATCCTCCCCAAGTTCCCCCAAGGAAGAGAATGAAAAGGGAAAAAACCCATATCCAATGTCGGCATATTTGCTCTCATATTTGACACGCTTGCGCTGTGCTGCTTCAACCACTACTCGTATTAGCTCATTATTATTATTTATTTTTTATTTTATTTTTTTTATTTTTTTTGATGTGAGTGTGATTTATATTCGTGTGAGGGGGATCTTTTAACTTATTATGATAACAATCAATCAAATTATCGGTGGTTATCATTTGGTTTGTGGGTGGTTCAACGACAATTCATCTACAGCTTTATTGCCTTTCTAAAAAAAATAAAAAAAAAAAAATCTATAGTTTTACTGATTTAAGTGTGTTTGTTATGTGTGTGTAATTCATTTTTGTCTCGCGTTACTTGATTAATTAAATGATATGCCTTTTTGCTGAAAAATTTATAAACTTTTGCTTAGCAAATGTAGTGGTTACAAGTTACAATTGTAGGCAGTGTAGCTTGAGATAACTTTTAAAAGTTATCAACAATCATTTTGTGGATCATATTCCCAAATATTGTATTCCTTTAATAAGTAGACTCCATTATCTAATCAGATCCACTTAATCTTTTTACATTCACTATAGTAAATGTCACAAATATCGTAATCTATATTACTTTATAAAAGGTTTAAGACTTTCTAAATAAAGAAATATTAAAATTTTAAAATAAAGAACATTTTTTTAATAGAAAATCTCTACTACATTATGAAAAATTAAATGTTTTAAATTATAACAACAAATATTAATTCAACCAATTTAAAAAAAAATTGTAAACAACCCATAAATGTGTTAAATTCACATACTTGTAATAGCTCATTAAAAGCTTGTAACATCCCATTAAAACCGAACCTTAACTTTTAAGCAACTTACCGCATATGTAAGCCTATTATACACAAATGACCAAACACATAAAAATACACGCAATATATTTGATATTTCACTTATATTTCTCTACCCTTAAAACACACCAATCTCCATCTTACTCCATCCCCGTCGCCCTCTGCCGCCATCATCAACAGTATCGCCACCATTTAGTCACCGGGTACCCGCCGGCGGATTGCACGGGTACCCTTCTACTTAAATATAAAACAGTTTATTACATATATAGTTTAAGTTACTGCGATGTGAATCATTTTTCAAAAACACTTGTTCGTCTTTTTCAAATAGATGTTTTTGTTAATAGTAAAATACGCCGGTGAGCCCGCGCGTTGCCGCGGGAGCGCTGTGTTTATACATAATGTATAAATGAGTGGGTTGACCATGTGTGAATGTTTATATTTGTTGTTAGTGTCTTTTTTGTACAATCGTTAGTATATAAATGAGATGGATGGCACCCGTGTTGCGGTGGGGCTTTTTACTTTTGAAAAAATAACAGCAGTAGCAACAATGCATTGCTATAGCACAGAAGTTTAACACCAAGTGTTTCCTTATAAAAAAATACATGTTCATTTTTCTTCATTGGAGTTGCAAACAACATACTCTAATGTTCCAATAGACCATCTTCCTTTTGTTCCGCATATTTACAAACAACCGCTAATTTCAAATTTGGAAAACGTGAAGCAAAAAGCCCAAATTTCGAAGTAAGTGGTGTAAGCACCTCAAGCTTTCTTGGTTCCCTACAGATACAAAGGCCTGCTTATCAGTACTAAACTTAGTTAAGTATGTAAGTGTATGAATTTATGAGTCTACAACAAATACATTTATTCTAGTATGAGTGTTAAATATCATCCGAACTGAAACAGTAGCTAGAGCATTGAAGCAACCAAACTTATTTTATTATTAGCAGGCTAAAAAAAAAGGTTAAAGAAAAACATATTCCTGAATTTTATGAAATATAGGATGATCATTGGTATATGATCTTTTACGGATTTCTTTCACAATCAAAATTTCATATGACAAAGTGATTCGTTAAAATCAACACGTATTTTTCTTCAAGGATTTACAAAGGAAATATGTAAACCCGAGTCGTTATCCCAACGAAGGATTGAATGGAATTTGTGATTTTGGATCGTGAATCGTGTAGTGAATGGATATAAAAGAGATTCTTGGATTTTTAACACTAAAATTGATAAATAAATACTAAAAACAACTTAAAAGGCAATTAAAATGGTTATCTAAGGCTTACGTAATCAAAAACGCAAAAGAATTCTAGAAACAAACTAAACCGGGAAATACCCGAGCCTAAAACGTAAAATTGATAAAATATTAACTCTACGGGTCCAAATCTATTTTTCTTAAATTCTAATTATTAAAAGAAAATTTTGAAAAAAAAAAAGAATTATATTTTTTTGACTTTTATATTTTTTATTATGAATTAAAAACTCAATTTAAAAGAAAATTTAATTAAAAATACCAAAACTATTCTGAAAATTCTGAATATTTTCTGGAAATTACTTTAAGGTATAAAGAAGCTAGGAAAAATAGCACAACAATCACAGCTTATTGAAATAAGCAGTGAATAAGCAAAACAGTTTGGTTAAGCTAAAAATGGAGAACAAGGTTAAGTAAAAAATGTTGCAAACGTTTATTGAAAAAGTCCCTAGGGCAGATGGTGATGGTGTTGCTTTGTGAGTCAGGAGACCAGGGTTCGAACCTGGTTTTGGTCTTTTTGCTAACTATTTATTTTTTTGATTTTTATTTTAAAAACTAATTAAGCACTGGATAATAAGCTATTCTTAAAACTAGAACTATTTTTGAAAACTTCAATAAGCTCAGAAATAAGCCCTGCTTATCTGATCAGTGGGTTATAACAAAGAACAATAAACTAAGGCTATGGCTAAATGACTATTTAGGCTAAAATAAGCTGAGATGGAACTTAGATTAAGTTGTAATGATCTAGAACAGATTAAAAGAGAACACAACACTTGCATAAGCCACAGCTTAAAGCAAATAAGCACAAAGCTTAAGAACCATGGGGTTCTGTGGTGCAGGGCACCTCAGTCCACTCATGGGGTATTTTAAGCTAAAAAATAAGCAATTAGGAGTTAGGCTAAGATCTCTAACTCAGAAGCTTGCTCAAGCTCATATACCAAAGGGGCTCAGAAACCAAAAATTAGACCAAGCAAGAGCTTATAGGAGCTTAAAAACTAGCATTAAGGGTGACTGATAAGAACTGATATAGAAAATGTTGCAGACTTTTAAATCAGACTAATAACTACCAATTTGCAGCCCTATTTTAATCCAACTAGAAGGCTCAAAACATGAACACAAGCTGAAACAGATGAAATTCAACCTATAAGCTACTTGTGCAAAGAGATTATTAGAAGCTTATATGTAACAACTAAGTACTAAATAGCTTTTGAAAACACTTGCAGACTGAGAAAGGGTCTGATCAGGTCTGCTTACGCCAATTTTTGATCAAAACACTTCAAGGCTTAACCAACTACTGAAATGGCCTTAATTGATTAAATGGGATACTAAAAACACCAAAAGCTATCTTCTTTTTTTTTTCTTTTTTTTTTTTTTTTGGTGCAAAGGAAAATTTATATTAATATCAACAACACCCAATATGTACATAATAAACATCTTCTGAAAAGGGACATTCCCCGAATCAACAATAAGAAGAAAGAACATCCAACCTAACTCAACAACCTATATCAGACAATTATGCAACTATATATCTAACAACTGCTCTGATGATATACAACAGAGAAATAAGCCTCTACAACAGTCCCTTTTTAGATTTACCTTTATGCACCATTCACCATCTAGCTACATTCCCCCCCCCCCTCTCTCCTTCCATGACCACTCAACCAACATCCACAGTGACCATAGATTGGAGAGGAAAGGCATCACTAGGAACCCAAAACCCATCCATGGGGGGGCTCTTCCAAGCAACCTACATTTCCCTCTCAAAGAAAGGCTTCAATTGCTTAGAAACACACACCCTCCATGATGCCAACCATTACCTCCTATGGCAGTGTATTGGATGGACCAAGCAGGATCATCTTTCACTCCTCGCTATTCCATCCATCATACACTGCCCACCCAAACCATATACCCTTCACAATGGGATGCTCTACATTATGGTACATTCTTATGAATTAGACCTCTCATTGATCCATCAATCCTACACAGTTCCCTCCCAAGGCCAAACTGGATAGAAATTGAGTCTCAAATAAGTACAGTCACACCATTAGAACTCCAAGGTACTAGATATAACCCCACTGTTATGGTTTGAAAAACATATACTTTGATTTACTGTTACATTGGATACCATATTCATTTTGACTTCCCAATCCACTTATGCTTTCAAGACAGCCTTAGAAGGTTTCACTTTCAAACTCATCATCCTCATTCTCATAGTTTCTTGCAGAATTTTAAAGAGATCATCACAACTTCTCTGTTCTTCTCTAAAAATTCTGTTGTTTCTCTCTTGCCAAATTAGATAGACACTTGCAGCTAGAGCTAGTCTTCTTATAACACTTCCAATTGAATTCCTATTAAAACATTTGGTAAATTCATTCACTATCTCATCCCACTCCATGGTACCACAGTCCATTCCAACTTTCCTTAAAACATTGCCCCAAAACTGCTTAGCATATTCACATTTAAAGAACAAATGAGGATGTGAATCCATGTCCTGATAACACAGAGGACATACCATCAAGTCATAAGAGCCCCATTTCCTTATTTTATCCTGTGTTGTCAGTTTATTTTGTACAGCCAACCATAACACAAAAGCATGTTTAGGGATATTTTGGGTAAACCAGATCAATTTGAACCAAGGAACCTTATTATCTACACATAACAGATCACTATATGCTTGCCCCACAGAGAAATTTCTCAACTGACCATCATTGCATCTCCACATCAACTGATCATTTTTAAGAGGATCCAAATCTATGGGTTGTAGCTGTGTAATCATTGGAAATTTTACACTCCACTCTTGCGGCCATACCCAGTTGCTATTCTCCACAAATTCCCCAATCTTCATATCAGCACTGTATCTAGCATTATACATATCTCTATAAAAAATTAGAGTATGTAAAGCACCAATATTGCTCCAGTTATCAAACCACATAGATGCCTTCATTCCATTACCTACTTTCATGATCATGTAATCCTTCACCTCTTCTCTTAATCTCAGCAAATTTTTCCATCCCCAACTGTCATTCAATTCCTCATTAACAGCCCATATACTTCTCCCTTTAAGTTTAATAGTACTAATCCACTTTACCCATAAAGAATTTTTATCCTTTGCCACATTCCACAAATGTTTGATGATCATAGCTTTGTTCCATGTGCTTAAGTCTTTCAACCCCAATCCACCATACTGTTTTGGTTTACATAAGCTTTGCCATGCCACTTTTGCCTTTTCCTTTTGAAATTTCACTTTGATTCCATAAGAAGCCTTTAAGAAGTTTATCAATGTCCTTAATCACAGTAAGAGGGAGGAGAAACACTGAAGCCCAGTACACATGGAGAGATTCTAACACTGATGCCACCAACTGTAGTCTGCCAGCATAGGAGAGACAACTGTTCTTCCAGTGAAAAATCCTTCCTTTTACTTTATCAATTAAGCTCTTACAATCTTTCACACCCAGTCTCTTTGTGATCAATGGGACTCCTAGATATCTCACAGGCAGCTTCTCTACTTTGAAAGGAACAATTTCAAGAATATCAGACTTTTCCATATCAGTAAGGCTGCCAAAGATAATAGTGCTTTTGTTGAAATTAGGAAGTAAGCCAGAGTAAGTACCAAACTCCTCAATAACTTCTCTAATAACCTCCACTGACCCTTTGTTGCCATAGCAGAACATAAGAAGATCATCAGCAAAACAGACATGAGTAATTTTCATCTTTTTACAGCCAAAATGATAACTAAATCTATCATCATTCTCCACTTTTCTTTTCATAATCAATGTTAAGATTTCCATCATTAAGGTAAATAAGTAAGGTGACATTGGATCTCCTTGCCTAAGCCTTCTTCCTCCCTTAAAAAAGCCATGTCTCTCACCATTAAGACAAACAGAAAATGAGGTTGTTGAAACACATTTCATGATCCAATTGATCATATTCTCATGAAATCCAAATCCTCTGAGAATGTCTTCAAGAAACTGCCAATTGACTGTATCATAAGCTTTTTGGATGTCAATCTTCAAAGCAACTCTTTTGGGACCCTTTTTCCTGTCATAGCCCTTTAGTAACTCTTGGGATATCAAAATATTGTCCTGAATCTGTCTGTTTGGGATAAAAGCACTCTGATTCATACTTACAAGTTTTCCAAGCCCACTCTTCATTCTTTCAGTAATAATTTTGCTAATACATTTGTACAATACATTGCAACAAGCAATGGGCCTGAAATCTGATACTTTAGCAGGAGTAGGAATCTTTGGAACCAGGGTAATTAGAGTGGAGTTAATCTCATTCAGAATCTTCCCTTTTTCAAAAAATTCTCTAATGGCTTTGCACACATCTTCCCCCACAATACTCCATGCTTTTTTAAAGAATGATGAAGAGAAGCCATCTGGCCCCGGAGCCTTGTTATCATCAATTTGAAACATAGCTTTTCTAATTTCCTCATTTGTGACCCCACTCACCATTCTACTAGCCTCTTATTCACTCAGCTTAGCATCAAACAAGATCTCCATATCCCTTATCTTACTAACAGGCACATTTATACCTAGGAAATTTTGAAAGTGCTTCACAAATTGGTTTGCCACTTCATGCCCTTCATATCTATTCCCTTGCTCATCATTTATGGTCACCACTATATTCCTGTGTTGTCTACTTTTAAGGGATCTATGAAAGAAAGCATTATTTCTATCACCAATACTCAGCCATTTCACTTTTGCTTTTTGATACAACAGTTTTTCCTCCTCCTTCAAAGCTTCCAGATATTCTTTCAACACTTCACATTCAGACTCTCTTAAACTCTTGTCATCAGGCTGCTTATCAATTTTGACTTGAATTTCCTTTAATTTGTCCCTCAGCTTAGTAACATTGTCAAACACATCTCCATTACTCCAAGCAAGATTCTTCAGATGACCTTTAAGCCCTTTCAATTTCTTGACTGTTTTGAACATTTGGCATCCCTCCACACTATCAATCCAATACTGCTCCACCAGAGGAATAAACTCTTTCTTGTCAGCAACAAAATTGAAAAACTTGAAGGATCTTCTCCTAACTTGCATAGCCTTGGGAATCACAAGCACACATGGACAATGATCTGAAATCAAATAAGGCAAAAATAAAGCATGAGCTTGGTTATAAGTATTAATAAATTCTTCACTTCCCATAACTCTGTCAAGCTTCTTCAAAACTCCAGTATGATCACCCCTTTTAACTTTGTGCAGGTTCTTTGTCCAGGTATAGTACAGACCAGTACTAGAAATATCCTCCATTTCAATTTTATTAATACATTCTTGAAACTCACTCATATCTTTAGTCAAACTAGAGCCCCCTGCAGTATGTTCCCTTGGGGCCAAAGCTATCTTAGAAATAGCTTAAGGCTGCAACAAGCTAAGTTGATCAGTAACTAGATTATTTCCTTCACTGTTAACTTAAATACTATCAAACTAACTAAATGGGCTCACATACCCCCACAAACACCTTATACAGCCTAAATGAGAGAGGATCAAAGGTCATCCAACTACAAATGAACAGTGGTCCCTTATTTTGACCCGTTTGACTAACTAACCCAAACACCCCTTCATATCACTGATTTTAAGATTTAAACTGGAAACCACCAAATTGACCCTAGATTCTGATTTATTGATGATTATCTAACTTGATTAACACCTAATAAGCAATTCCTATATGTGAATAAGCACTGAATAAGCTAACACTCTATTATGCTAATTTGGACTGATTTTAAGCTATTTAAGTGAAAATGAGATTAAAGCTTATACTGATTATCAAACTAACTTAAATTAACTCAAATAACATAAATAAGTACTGAAAACACCAAGAAGCACACAAATAAGCAGTTGTACAGTAGAACATGAAATTTGGAAATATGCTTACAATTGCATTTGCTCAAAACAGGACTGAACTATTAACCACACAAACCCCAGCTTGTTAACACAAGCTAATAAACCCCATAAGCTCTTCCATGAGCAGCTTATCATCCAAAACTGCTTATCTTGACCTCCAGTTGACTTTCTTTGACTTTTCTTGGATTTCTTGAATTAATCTGGTTCTATCTAATATAAGCTTACAAAAAGCTATAGTGAGCTTATGTGAGCTTATATGAATGGTGAGGAACACTGGTGAACTTATGTTAACAGTAACTTAGCTTAATTCGAATTGAAAGGTAAACTTGAATTTCTATTAAGATTAAAATTGAGTATAACACTGATAAATTTAGAACAATTATACTAAAAACAACTTGAATTAAACACTGGAACTTTCAGAATTACAATTTCTATTTCATTACAACTAATTCGATTATCACTAATTAACTAGATGCCCTATTGGCTTACAATTGATTGCCTATTTATACTAAAAAGATCTGGGAACTTCTTGTCTTCATCTCTGATCACTTCTGAACCCTTGGATTGGTGTGAATCAATCTCAGCCCTTGAAACCCATTTTGGCGCCAAAATGGAGATAGTGGAAAAACCACTATCTCTGATAACTTGTGATGGGAACGAAGCATTAAATGCTTTTGGATTGTTAGGTGAAGTGTAGTAGGAGGAGGGGTGAGGTGATGGGTGGTTTTGCAGAGAAAATGGTGGGTGAGGGTGGTATGGTTTGGCGGCAAGTGGGAAGGAAGAAAGGTTTGACTGGGGTCAAACCTGGGTTTAGTTACGGGTTGGGTTTTATTTTAAAAAGGATTGGGCTTGGGTAAGTTGGGCTGGGAAATGGTTTGTGGGTTTGGGTTATTAATTTGAGTCCAGCCAAGTAGTATTAGTTAGGATTGGATTTGGAATTGAATTTAACTTTGAGGGACCATTGTTGTAAAATCTAAAAATCCAAGGACCAAGGCTGCCAAATATAAAAATTATTTCCAAGGACCATTTGTGTCATTTTGGTATTTTTTGGGGGCCGGGTTGACTTTGACTTTGTCTTTGACTTTTGTCTTCACTTGGTCAAATGTATAATTGTTGTCGAGTCGATCCAAAAATGCTCGTTTTCGCTCCGTTTTCAATCCTTTGTACCTGAAACACATAAAAACACAAACCAAGGATATCTGCAGTATAATTTGGGTATTTTTGGTCATTTTTGTGTCTATTATGGGTATAAAATGATGAGTATTTACACACTCATCACAAAGATATCAAGAAATAACTACTAAATCATATTTAAAGGTTATTGATGAGTGGTCACCCTGTTTATATTCAGCGACTTCCCAAACCACATTGTCAAATCCTTTAAGACCACCTGTAAAATAAGAAAACAAAAAAGAGCAAAGCAACTTAATGCATATATAAGATAGTTAGTAATTTATGTCCTTGTGCATCCTCTAATTGTGCATATCTATACTCTTATCGACTACTTACGTAAATCAGACTTCATGTACCAAATAATTATTCACATACATGCACTACTATATAAGCTTTTTAGAGTAACTGATCATTTAGGTTTCTTTATTAAGTGTTTATTAATGATTTGGAGGTTTTAGTAAAAGTAGAACGAAAACGTTCCAACCTTACTCGACAATTATATGGGTAAGACAGTTATTACATATTGTTGAGACTGTTTGGACCGTTGTTAACTGGGAGAGTATAATCAGTCCCATTGAGTGTGAACCTCCCCTCTTTAATTTTGTTTGCGACTCTTGCAACAATGCAACCAAAGTAGCGTGCCTTGCAAATCTGTTACTACTAAAGTTTAACTTAAAGCAACTTAAGGGGCGTTTGGAATACTCTTACTACTAAAGTTTAACTTAAAGCAACTTATAGATGTTTACTTCATACTACAATACTGTGAAGCTAAGCTGTAAAGGATTGAAATTCTAGCAATACAATGAATCGTACGCATCACATTTATATGGTAAACATTATACAACAATCAAGGTTATCAGTGAAGTAACAAAAAACAAAGGTACTTACCTATTTAGTTAACATATGGCTTTACATGTAAAAACAAACCAGCCTAAAAAAGATAAACAAATTCCATAGCAAGACAACCCTCCACTGAGCTAAGAGCATAATCTGAAAGTTGCCATTTCTTTCTGATTACTATAAATAAACACAAGCATGATAAAAGTAAACACTGAAAAGCGGAGAAATTCAAAGAATTATATCAATGTGCTATTAGTTTGTCACGAAACTTTTATTAACTATTTTCATCCCACTTTACGTGTTATGAACGATGTCATTTATAGGAATTTATAAAATCATTTTATACACTTGCGACGACAGGTTATACACGGCTTATGACCACGGCTTATACACAACTTATACGCAGCTTATGGCCACAACTTAACTTACTTTTCTTTTTTCTTATTTAGTGGCTTATGAGCTTATGTAACTCGGCCTATATCACATTAGCTTTTTTTAAGGCTTACTTTTCTGTTTATGAGCTCATTTTCCATTTTCAAGTTATAATAAGTTCATAAGTCAAAAGACCCAAAGTAACAATTATAAACTATCCAACAAAACCAAATATCAAAACTTATTAAGGCCAAAAATAGCTAGCAAAAGTAGCCATTACCAAATACCCAACAATACTAACTACAACAGCAATATTAACTCTTAAAAACACGTTTTGTTAGCATTAATTTAAAGTGATGGTCATTTCGTATTTACAAACTTTGTATTTGTGATGTACGTAATATGTTAGAATAGAAAAAGGGCTAGTGGGATTGGACTAATCTATGTAACTACTAGTATAGTCATAAGTTCATGTAATGTTAGAATATCCAAGTCTAACCCATCAAGGCCCAACCGAGCCCACCTAAAGCCTTTTAGGGCGTCGACTTGCTTACTATATAAACCCACTCCCACCTCATTTAGTAGTGTGCTTCAAGAGATAGCTAGGTGGGAGTGTGTGTGTGTATGCTTTAAGTTTTTGTATGTTTTATTTCTCTAAGCTAATATACATCCGGTAATTATGTATACGATCCACACATCTCTTCTCTCTTTCTTGCTTGAGTACCATCAATCTTTAATATAGTTTGTGTGATAAAGTAGTGATATTATGGAATAACAAGTGGTATCAAATAGCCATACAACGATTTAGGATTTAGTTATGTTCGTTTCTTTTGATCAAAGTAAACAAAAGTTGCGTTTTTTCTTAATAAAAACGTGAACTTTTGTGTCTAATCTTTGGTTTTTACGCAAGTTTTTGGTTAAAGGTTGTAGCTTTTAGAATTTTTACGTGGTGTTTAGTGTCTTGTGGTTGCTTTTCATTTGAATCTACGCTTCAAAAACTAGTTTCTTGCGTTAAAAGGTTAGATTTTGTATCGAAATATAGTGGATAAGTAGAAAAGGCGATAAAAGTTTAATCTTTATAAGTTTTTACGAGTTTGTCAAGCACTTTCATCGTGAAAAAGGCTACAAGATTGTTTGTGACTCATTTTCGGAGCTTCATCGAATTGCACCATTATCAAAATTCTTGTAAGAATTTAGATAAAAAAAAGAGGGTTTATAGGAATTCTTGTGTAAGAATTTCGGAAAAAAAGAGGGTTTATAAGAATTCTTGTGTAAGAATTTCGATAATATCAAGGGTTTATCGCAATTGTGTGAGCTTCTATCGAAATTGTGGAATTTGGACTTTATCGCAATTCTGAACAAGGACTTCATCGCAATTCTGGACTTGGTCTTCTATCGCAATTCTGGGGTACTTATCGCAATTATGGACTTAAGTTCTATCGCAATTGTGGACTTGGTCTTCTATCGTAATTCTGAACAAGGACTCTATCGCAAAAGAGATCTATCGCAATTTGTGACAAATCGTAATTTCATGTCCTTTTTCAAACTTCTAAATTTTACTATTCATTTCGGGAATTTACTATTCATCATTTCACTATTCATCATTTTTTAAGTCAGTTTGCGACTTTGAAACGTTATCAAAAATCTTACTATTCACGAAATACTATTCATTCTAGGAGGGAAATCACTATTCATGATCATCATCCATCATTTCGTAAACTAGGTTTACGGGTATTAAAAATTCGCGTAACCGTAAGGGTTTAGCTGCGTATTCATAGAACATCACTAATGACACATCATATAGACTAGAGTAGTCTACATATCATCAGTAACATCATCTTCATGTTAGGTCATTCACGGGTTTGCATATTTTCAATTCACGTATATTTATTTATTAAATAAACGCTATCACTCAATCATTTACTACGAACAATATATCCGACACTCCCGACTATGGTCCTAATATATTTTCACACTCATTATAATGATATAAAAATTATATTATTAGTTTACCCGGTGTTTTGAAATCATTATTATTATTATATATATATATATATATATATATATATATATATATATATATATATATATATATATATATATATATATATATATATATATATATCATATATATATATATATCGTTAAAAGCTTATAACTACGATCGTTTACGAAATTTCAACACGATAACTATTTGGACGCCCGATTCTTGCAAGAAATGTGATTTTATAATTTTTACAACTTAGTCATACTTTATTTTATTCCGTCAAAATTTATTTCTAGCTAACTCAATACCCAATAACACATAATACCCTAACTAAATATTAGCTAAATCTTACATCAAGAGACAAGGTCATTTATTAGCACACACACCTCATCCCTTTCCCCCTTTTTGCCGCCCATATGCCCCCTAGCCATCATTAATCTTTTACTTTAACCACAAATTGACCAAGACTAATTATATACTTCATTTTCACTATATTTCTTCACATACTACTTCAAGTAACCAAATCAACTAACAAGAAATTCTCTCATCTTCCCCCCCCCCCCCCCTCTTTGTGGTTCGGCCAAGATCAAGAACAAGGAGAAACCATACCATTTTCAAGATCAAATATTTTTCTAGCTCTATTAGTGTTTCTTGTTTGGGTTTTGAAATAAAAACCTCTAAATAACTAAATCATTAACCTCAAAAATTCATCAACCTCAAGTAAGTGTTCTAAGTATTTTTTTTACACATTTATACTCTTACTTAATTTATTTTTATGAGCTAGTAGCAAATCATGCAAATATACATATGTTATATACCACTTATCACATATTTTTGTCACTAAAAGGAGTTTAAAGAATTTTATTAGTGATCTTATGAGCTCCATCATTTTTGGTGAAGATTAGGAACCCATGACACCCTAAGAAGGTGTATGGTAGGCTTAGAATAGCTTTGGTGTTGATTGAAAGTGATTTGTACAAGTATTGAACTAATAAAAATGGTTTTAACAAAATATAGATGAGGTTCTGTCCGTTTTTGCAAAATCTGGAAATCTCAGTAGACCATGGGTTATTTTGGTTTACATATTTAGAAATACACTCAAAAACGAAGCCGTGGCCGCTGGAATGAGTAAAAACGAGCTTACGATGAGAAAGATACGTTAATTCTAAGTTGACGAATAAAAACTATTTTCTGAAAAATAGCGTGCTGTTACACGATTTTCAATGGGTAAAACGAGGTGTTGAACGCGAACTAGACGAGCCGAAATATCAAAAATCTATTAGGTCGCTGTAATACGAAGCCGAGGACATAAAGAACGTGGAAAACGAGCTTATAACGACCGAGATACAAGCGTTTAAAACCCGACATTCACAACACATTTTTATCAGCTTTTATTAAAAATGTTTCTAAGTGTAAAACTGTTTTTTGCAAGTAACCAAGTTTGGAGCCATTTTTCTCTATGATCGAGTCAGTTTGAGACATTAACCCTTTGAAGTAAAATCAAGTACTCCCGGCCTATTTTCCAAATTCACCAGCCGTTCGTCAACCGGACTTGTAACGAGTAAAATACGACCTTCCAAATATACCCGAAAACTACACAAAAACAGCAAATTTAGCCGACTATCTAACTTGACCATTATTTTTCTTTATGATCGGGACTCGTATGGACAAAATTTCGATGATACGAATTTAAGATATTGTCACGAGCTTTCTAAAAACTCGGAGATCGTTTCCTAACACTCAATATTCAACAACTTACGACTAGCTTTGCGAGGCTACTTAGTCATTTTCAGAAATTATCAAAGTGTTCTAATTGCGACGAAAAACTCTATTATTCGATAAATCACCAAACGACTTTCGTGGAATATCGTTACAACATATATACACGTAAAATGTTTTATGACTTAACAAGGCGTCAAAAATATATTTTTCGACGATAAACATTATTTCCAAATTTCACGAGTGGTATCGATAACATATGTATTTGCATGTGTAGCATCATTTCATGACTTACATTAGATCATATCATTCATATTAGGTTGCTGATAACGCTCAAATCTAACATGTTTTATTAGCGTTATTCTTATGTTTTTGCATGATATTTGGTTGTATTTGTGAACATTTTACGCTTAAAAGGTACAAAAGATGTATTCAGGTTCAGGTACAACTATGTTGAAGGAAATAATGAAAAAGATGAAGAAAAGTCGACAAAATCATGTAAAAATGCACGAAGTGAAGTTTTTCGTCCAAGATAAAGATTCATGCTATAATCATTTCCAAGTTCAAGTTAATAAAGTTTTATGATGAAAGATGGAGTCAAGATTAAGTGCCTAAAAGAGTGTTAAAAGATGAAGTTATATAGTTGAAATCCAAGTGCAAAAGTCGGTCTCGACCCAAGGTTCATATCTCAGACCCAAGGTTGAGCAGTCACATCCAAACCCAAGGTTCAAAGCTCAAACCTTAGGT
Organism: Artemisia tridentata subsp. tridentata; assembly: GCA_021014915.2. Classification (NCBI taxonomy): domain Eukaryota; kingdom Viridiplantae; phylum Streptophyta; class Magnoliopsida; order Asterales; family Asteraceae; genus Artemisia; species Artemisia tridentata. Next base: position 118,439,703 of record CP139506.1, on the reverse strand, counting down.
TCAGCAGACTTCCAAACCGAAGGTTCAAGGCCCAAACCGTGGGTTGAAGTGCTCAGATTGTCCCAGACCGCAGGTCCAAGATCCAAACCGTGGGTTCAACCACTTAAAGTCTTCCCAAAGTTGCATTTAAGTGAAGAATTAAATTACCATTACTCCTTGGCCGATCATCTACTTCTCATAACTAATATTTCAGCCACTTTATGACACTTTGTGGCCAAGAAATATGTTTGGTGACCAAGGATTATTCAACTATAAATAAGAATGCTTGGTTACATCTATCAAAAAACCTTAACCTATCTATAACCTTATTATCTATCATCAAATTATCATACCTTCTACAACCACTTGGAGGATTCTCTCCTACCACTCCCCACCCCTTTCTAGAGGTGTTGGGGAGTTGGTTTGGTCTACCTTTGCAAGACATATGGCTTGATCATTCCTACACCATAAGGTTTGATTATAGTTCACACCAATCAAACACCACATACATCACCAACAATCCTTATTACCAAACACCCCTAAGTCATATACTCACAACATGAGGTCGATTTCCAGGAAGTTTTAGGGATGGAGGATTTGTATTTTGGTAGTTTCTTTTGGTTGGAATTGTAGCACTCGATGCCTTGACTCTAATGTTTGGTATTGTTTCTATTTAAATTCAATCATATTAATGTCTTTGCTTATGTTGATCATGAGAATTCCTTTGTGTGTTGTGTTACTTCTTTGATTACTATTATCTCTTTATACTAGTTTGGGAATTATGTAGACTTTCGTGTGAATGATTGAATGATTAGTTGGTTAGAGAAAGTGATTGATCTCATAAGTTTGTTTAAATATAATTCGTGTTCTAAAACTTGTTGATTAAACATTGTTGGATTTAAAGGTCGAAAGGATTTCTAATATTGTTTAATTCCAAGAAGTTGAAGGCCAAAATGGATTGGTATTTGATAATTGACAACTATTAAGTATTCAAGTTTTTAAATGAATTCGGAAATATTTAATCACGAGATTGGGTCGAAAGGACTCGTAGGAACTAATGTTACTAATCATCTTTTTCATACATTTGATAACACAAAGAGCTAGCGTAATGGGATGATGGGTAGGCCGAAAGGACTCACCCGTGAAACTATTAGAAACATGGATTTTCTTGATATTACCCATTGACTAGAAATCCTTGTGAAAATTGATATGGCCTTCTATGTTTCACCAAAACATGTTCAACATTCTATCACGGCTGGTTACTATTCCTAAACAAGTGTTTGTGTGCCTACATCATGCTTCTATAATTGCTTTTCTTGGTGGTTTGATCTGTGACAATCAAATCCATCAACTTGTTACTTGCTTAAACAATCAAACAACATTTGAGTACAACCAAGTCTCATGGGACGACCTTGACTTACCAATCCTCTTACTACACACGGACGAGTATACTTTCTCATATGTGTTCCTAGTTAACCGGTAATTCTTGTATTATAAATTTAAAACCTTTTGTGAACGCATCAAGTTTTTGGCGCCGTTGCCGGCGATTTGGCTTTGCATTCTCTTGTTCGTTTGTTTGTTGCTCTTACGTGTTCCTTTGATTGATTGTTAAATTGAATTCTTGTTGAATTGTTAGTTTGTTCGTTTGCTTGATATATTGATCGATTGCTTGTTTACTAATTTGTTCGAATGTTAAATTGCTCTTGCTCATGAATGATTGTTTCTTTGCTCTTGCTTGCTTGTTAGCTCATGATATTGCTTAATTGCCTCTCTTGCGTTTTGTTTTAAAAATCTCTTAATTCTCATCTTTGCTTAATGATCTTAGCATCAAAATAAAGTTTTTGGTATTAGGATTTTGCTTCATGTCTTCTAAAAATGCTCATTTCAATGATTGCTTCTAAAAATTTGTGCTCGAATTGCTTGCGAAAAAAAACCCACCCATTGTATTCGTCTTCATTTCATTTGCTCTTTTGCGTTTAATTTTATTTTTAAGTTTAATAAAAGTTTAAAGTTAAACTTGTTTATAAATTAATAAAAAAATAAAGTTTTCTTATTCAATGTTTGGCGCCAAAGGAAGAATGTCGATCAGTGGTAGATGATTTGATTGTTCAATGTAAAATAAAGACACATCACATGGTTCAAACGAATGTCAAAATTGTTCTTTGTCTTGTTCCTATTACTGTAGCGAGATGCCAAGTCCACGGGAATACCATTTGAGTTCAAATTGATGCGGCGACGATCCGTCGCGTTGCGGCGGGGCGTTGTTTTATTTCGTTGATTATTGCACGATATTTTTATTAAGTAGGGAGTAGGTCGGGGGTAAAAAAAAAATTTTTTTTCCCCGAAAAAGGACTCCTTTTGCAAAGAGTCGCCGATGGCAGTGGTATTTTTTGCCAATTGTCGAAACATTTTTTTTTTTTGGAAAAAGGACTATTTTTGCAAAGAGTCGCCAGTGTCAGGGGTAATTTTTGCCAATTTTCGAAACATTTTTTTGGAAAAAGGACTTTTTTTGCATAGAGTCGTCAATTTCAGGGGTATTTTTTGCCAATTTTCGAAAGCTGATTTAAAAAAAAAAAAAAAAAAAAAAAAAAAAAAAAAAAAAAAAATTGGGCTGGGTACTGTAGCTGATACTGTAGCAGCCCAAAAGGCGGTGGCAACTGTAGAATGAGCGACGTCGTATTAAATCACTTTTAATATATATAGTAATTGATGCAGCAGCAGTCCATATAAAAAAAAAAAATTTCTCTGCAAACCTTGGGTCTGAACTCAAACCTCGAAGGTCCTGGTCTCGGTAAAACTTTTTCATGCCCAAACCTCCGGTCCAGACCCTCGACCGCGGGTTTCACCATCAATACTTAAAAAAAAAAAAAAAAAAAAAAAAAAAAAAAAAAATTCTAGACCTCCGGTCTGAACTCTCGACGGTTCGGTCCTACTCCTCGGTAAAACTTTTTCAATTTCAAACCGACGGTCCAGTCCTTCGACCGTCCGGTTTGAGCCCTCGGTAAAACTTTTCACAACCCAAACCGCCGGTCCGAATAAAATAAAAATAAAAAAAAATTATTTTGTTTATTTGTTTTCCGCCATTTACTGTAGCAATTAAAAAAAATAAAAAAATAAAAAAATTAAAAAAAAAGAAAAAAAAGGTTTGTTAATTTATTTTACGTTTTACTGTTCATTCAGAAATTTAAAAGAAATTAGAAATAAAAAATGTTTAAATAAAAAATTAGAAAGAAAAAAATTGTTAATTTTTGTTTGTGAGTAATAGTATGGCTTATTAGTTTTCTTTGTATGTGTTGTGTGTGTTGAATTCAATTCTTGTTGTTTGCTTTTATGTTTTTCTTTTGTTTAGTCTTGTGTAGCATCTTTTTGTGTTGTTTTTGTTGCCCATGTTTGTGTCACTTACCGTCCTGTTCTATTTATGTATTTCATGTGTTTTGTGTTGTTATGTTAGTATGATATTGTATGCATATATGTTGCGTTTTGTATTGTTTACTTCATTGAATATGTATGTTATGTATTTCATGTGTACACTCTTATAAGATGTGTACTTAATGTGTTATATTTTATTTGTTATTTGTAATTATATATTCTGTTGCTGCTAATATTGTGCTATGAGTGCGTTATGATGTAATTGGTGTATATATTATGTTAGGTTTTATGGATTAATATTAATATGTTTATGTCCAGTTTCGAACCCGAAACTCGGGATTGCACACAATAACGTGAGAGTTTCAATGATGAATAAATATATATATATTTCATGTATTTATTTATTTATTCATTTCACTAAATAACACTTAACGACGGTTAGTACTTAACGGGGTTTAACTAACGACCGTTAAAGGACTAATTATGCAAAAGGGAGAAAGAAGGATCAAGAACCCAAACCCATTGAGTTGGGTCGGCCGAAACCCACAAGGGAGAGGGGGGCCGGTTTTTGGTTAGCTTAGGGAACAAGATTTGTGTTTTAGGGTTTGCCTATAAATACAATTCACTTGTGTTTATTTTTCCCTAATCTTGTATCCCTAACTATAGCCAAACTTCTCTTCTTCTCTCCCTCTTGCTCAAGCTTGTTCGACCCATTTTTTAAGTTCACTAGAACTTGGCGAATCAAGTGTAGCAATTAAGTGTTTGGTTGTTAGTGATTAAGAACCTAGCTTTTCCATTGAAACGCTATTCATTACGTGTGTACAAGATCGAGTGACAAGCTTAGTTTAGCTTGTGATTTCCCTTGTTGTGTCGATTCAATATATAATCCCATTAGGGTTTATATAACTCGTTCTTGTTGAAGGGATTCCTTGTTCTTGCTAGGAATCACTAAGGTATGTTTTCTTTTAAGTTAATTAATTATATGTTTATGATCTATTCCGCTGCGTGATCTATTTGGTTATATGTTTATAGTTTGTTTATGATTCATAAAAACCAACAGTGGTATCAGAGCCTCGTTTAAAAACATGTAATTAATTACTTAAACCTAAAAATTGGATCTTGTAGAGATTACATGCATTTATTATCTAGGGTTTTGTTGAATTTTTTTTATATAAACCCTAATGGGTCGACACCCATTAATTAAAAGTTAGGGTTTTAGTTTTTGATTAAAACTTGTAGAAACCCTAGGAGTGCATGCAAATTTTTAGGGATTATTTAGTGAATACCGTATATGATGTCACTTAATTAATAAGAAACATACTAATAATTAAATATTGACATGATAATATGGACTACATGATTATGTGATCAATATGGGATCCATGACAAAATCTTGCATATTTTGTCATGGGATGATTTGTATGTGTGTCTGAATTATTTGCTACATGATTTAAATAAATCTTAAATTGGGGAAGACCTCAATATATATTAATTAACAAGTTATGTGCAATGTGGTATCTAACTAACTAAAACTTACGCGGTCAAGTTATTTGGCGTCTGTGGACCATTGGGCACAATGAGCTCGAAAACCAATGGGAGTTTTGTTAGTTACATACATTTAAAATTTCACATAGAATTAATATTAGGATTTATTGAAAAAAGGTTTGCATGTGGCTATATGATATCGTGGATGATCATATATTTGTTATTATGTGGTTATTTATTTTTGTAATTACTTGATCTTTTGTGTTTAATATTATGATGGATTGTAAACTACAAAAGAGGGTAGTTTTTCATAATAAAAATAAATAAGACTAATAACTATGAAACCTTTGTAGTAATTTTATTCATTGCCAAGTCTTATGTGCCGACAGTGGTTCGCTTCGCTCGGTAATTTGCTCCCAGGCGAGACTAGCAATTAATAAATTATTACATAAAATTGTTTTAGCAAGAAAATCATATTTTTTAGTTGATTGATTGCAACTGTACAAAAGTTGTCGAAGCGGCGGACCTATTATTGACAAACTATAAAGTGGGTTTAAGGTTGGTTCACATTAAATTGTGACCTTAAAGGGGCACGGTTTTAACCAGCTTCAGCGGCTGTCGTCCCTCCGCTCGCCTGTGCGTCAATAATAGACTTACCAAGTACACCATGAAAAAGTACGAAGCATCTTAAGGCAATGTTGTAATTTGCTCAACGCCTCAATTAAAAACTTTGATGATTTGAGCTACAAATGAGTAAATGGATTTGTTTTGAAAATATATATATGATACAAAGATGAATGCATGACATCTTTGTACATATTTTTTGATTTTACACATCAAAATTATTACCCTAAAATTTAAGTAATATGCCGACCAATTAACATGGAAACACCTAAGATGACATTCTATCATTACTAGCAGCCTCAGCTGATGTGATGATTCAAAGAATGAAGTCAATAGGGGTAAATTGAGCACTTCCATTACTAGCAGCCTCAGCTGATGTGATGGAACGGCGTCAATTTACACGTTTCTAAATTGGTTAACTTAATTGAGCACTTTCATTACTAGCAGCCTCAGCTGATGTAATGAAACGGCGTCAAGGCATAAAGATTAGGGATGAAACATGCTTACATTTTGCAACCGATGTTGGCAATATAATGTAAGTCCCAAGATTTCTAGGAATTGCAATTTGACATTGGCAATTAGGTGATCCCGTACCTTGTTGAGTACTTTCATTGCTAGCAGCCTCAGCTGATGTAATGAAACGACGTCAATTAGGATCCTAGTTTTCAGTGAAAATTAAATGGTTTTTAACCAATGGGTGTTTAATTTTCATGAAATGTTTTATTATCGAAAGTACTAACTTTTGAACTTTTTTCTGTAGAAATGGCCCAACCCGGAAATTCGTCAAACTTAACTTCCTGTTTCAAGATGATGCTTGAAAAGGAAAAAATGACTGGGACTAAGAATTTTAACGCTTGGTATCGAAATCTAAGGCTTGTTCTTAGAATTGCCAAACGTTCAGAATGTCTTACTGAGGACCTTCCTGAAGCTCCTCCTGCAAACTCGCCTAATGAAATACTTAGGGAGTACAATGAAGCCTATGACAAGCACAATGATGCGGCTTGTCTCATGCTATCGGGGATGGATGATCAACTGGTAAAACAGTTTGAGAAATATGGCCCGAAAAACATGATTGATGAACTGACACGTATGTTTCAGAAATCTCCTATGGCTGAATTGTATGATGTACTTGACAACTTGGGCAAGTGCAAGCAGGACGCGACAACACCCGTAAGTGATCATGCGATTAAAATGAAAGGTTATCTTGACCAACTAGATGCACTTAATTGCGGGTTTGTGGAAGACGTTAAAGTTGGCCTCATCAACAAATCCCTCAATGAGGAATTATATGGTGATTTTGTGCGCAACTTTAACATGCATTGCAAGGGGAATACATTTTCTGAATTGCATGCAATGCTTATTGAGCATGAGAAGGCACTCACTAAGAAAGCTCCTACACCTGCTGTTATGGCAATAAGAGGTGGTAGAGTAGCTAAGCCCGGTAAACCGAAACATGTGAACAAGAAAGGAAAGGGCAACGCTGACAAGGGCAAGCAGATTGTGACCTATCAGCAAAAGCCAAAGAAGCAGAATCCTCCTCCCAAGAAGGATCATCCTAAAAAGGATACGGCTGCTTGTCACCACTGCCATACTCCTGGACATTGGAAGAGGGACTGTCCACTGCTACTTGAGGAGTGTCGCAAGAATAAGAATGCCAAGGCTGGGCAGGGCGCCAGCACTTCAGGTATTTTTATGGTTGAATTATTTTCATTTCCTCGTAAGCAAAATGCCTGGATATATGATACAGGATGTGGTACTCACATTTGTAATACATCGCAGGGGCTTAGAGGAGCGAAGAAGCTGAACTATGGGGAATGCTACTTGTACGTGGGAAATGGAATACGTGCAGCAGTAGAAGCCATAGGGACTTTTGAGCTAGTTTTACCTTCTGGTTTAATATTAGTCTTAAACAATTGTCATTACGCACCTTCTATTGTTAGAGGTGTCGTTTCAGTTTCTTTGTTATTGGATTTGGGTTTTAAGCATACTTTTAATGATAATGGAATTTCTGTTTCTTTAAATTCTGTTTTTTACTTTAATGTTATTCCATTAAATGGTGTGTTTGAAATTGACATGGAAAACCATGTATCCAATAAAAATAATTCTATGTATAGCATCGGGAATAAGAGAGTCAAGTCTAACTTGGACTCGTCTTATTTATGGCATTGTCGCCTTGCCCACATAGGCAAGAAACGCATGGAAAAGCTGCTAAGTGATGGGCTTTTACCTAATATCAATGATGATTCAGTTGATAAATGTGAATCTTGCATATCTGGGAAGATGACGAAGAAACCTTTCCATAGCAATATGGAGAAGGCTTCGGATCTACTTGGATTGATACACACGGATGTGTGTGGTCCACTTAGACACGTGTCAAAACGCGGTGCTACCTACTTCCTAACCTTTACGGATGACTATAGTCGTTATGGTTGTGTTTATTTACTTAAACACAAACATGAAGTCTTTGAGACATTCAAGGTTTTCAAAAATGAAGTAGAATTACAACTCGGAAAGAAGATTAAGGCCCTTCGATCCGATCGTGGTGGTGAGTATTTGAGCCAAGAGTTCAAAGATTATCTAGCTGAGTGTGGCATTGTCCAACAACTCACTTCTTCTTATACTCCACAACAAAATGTTGTATCTGAAAGAAGAAATCGTACCTTGCTTGACATGGTACGATCTATGTTTAATCTTACAACTCTTCCTTTATCCTTTTGGGACTATGCTCTTGAAAGTGCTGTTCGCATACTAAATATGGTTCCAACTAAGAAGGTTGATAAGACTCCATATGAATTATGGACTGGAAAAGCTCCCAACTTGTCTTACTTAAAGATCTGGGGTTGTGAGGCGTTTGTTAAACGTGACTCACCTGACAAGCTCCAACAAAGATCTGTTAAGTGCATCTTCGTAGGATACCCTAAGGAAACAAGGGGTTACTACTTTTACTTCCCACCAGAAAATAAAGTCATTGTGGCTAGATATGGTGAATTCCTTGAGGAGAGTTTCTTGACTCAAGAATTCAGTGGGAGAGTATATGATCTTGAAAATGATCAAGAAGATGTGTCACCTTCTGAGAACACTAACACACTTCCTGTGGAACCTGAAAGCTTAGGTCCTCCACCTGAAGTAGAAGTGGTACCCGTCCGTAGGTCTTCAAGATCTACAAAGGCTCCTGAACGTCTATGTTTAAACATAGATGATGAGGAAACTATGCTATTGGATCACATTGATGAGCCAACTAGTTATAAGACTGCCATTAATAGTCCTGAAAAGGATAAATGGCAGGTAGCCATGGATGGGGAAATGCAATCCATGAAAGACAATAAAGTCTGGATTGAAGTAGACCTTCCACCCAATGCTAAGGTAGTTGGGTGTAAGTGGCTCTTCAAGAAAAAGACTGACATGGATGGCAACGTACACACCTATAAAGCTCGTTTGGTGGCCAAGGGCTTTACCCAAACATATGGTGTTGACTATGAGGAGACATTTTCTCCTGTGGCCGACATTAGAGCTATTAGGATTCTTATAGCCATAGCTGCCTACTATGACTATGAGATTTGGCAAATGGATGTCAAAACCGCCTTCCTAAATGGTCGCCTAGATGAAGATATCTATATGGCGCAACCTGAAGGGTTTGTGAATCCAGAATTTCCTGAGTGTGTATGCAAACTTCAAAGATCCATATATGGATTGAAGCAAGCATCCAGGCAATGGAATAAGAAATTTGATGAGGAAATCAAGAAGTTTGGATTTACTCAAAATTTTGATGAGCCATGTGTATACCACAAAGTTAGTGGGAGTAACACTACTTTTCTTGTCCTATATGTCGATGACATATTAATCATGGGAAATCACATACCTAGTCTTGATGAAGTTAAGGCTTATCTATGTGAATGTTTTTCCATGAAGGATTTAGGAGAAGTAGCGTATATCCTTGGAATCAAGATCTATAGAGACAGATCTAAACGGTTAATCGGATTAAGCCAAAGTACTTACATGGATAAAATATTGAAGAGATTCAATATGCAAAATTCCAAGAAGGGATATTTGCCCATGCAAGTGGAACACGGCTTATGCAGCGAAATGTGTGCTTCTACACCTGAAGAGGTGGCATACATGAAGAATGTTCCGTATGCTTCGGCAGTAGGATCTATCATGTATGCAGTTAGATGCACAAGGCCAGATGTGGCGTTCGCTCAAAATTTGACCAGTCGTTATCAGCAGAATCCAGGGAAAGATCACTGGCATGCTGTAAAGAACATTCTTAAGTATTTAAGGAATACTAAAGATATGTTTCTAGTTTTCGGGGGAAATCCAGACGCAGAACTGAATGTTACAGGTTTCTGCGATGCGTCCTTTCAGACTGATAAAGATGATACGAAGTCTCAGACGGGTTACGTTTTTGTCATTAATGGAGGAGCTGTGGACTGGAAGAGTAAGAAGCAGAGTACAACGGCCATTTCTGCTACAGAAGCTGAGTACATTGCTGCATCAGAGGCAGCACAAGAAGCTGTTTGGATAAGGAAATTCGTTAAGGATCTTGGAGTGATGCCTTCTATAGAATTACCTATAAATGTGTATTGCGACAACTCTGCCGCAATCACATTCGCCAATGAACCTGGAGTTATGAAAGGCGCCAGACACTTTAAAAGAAAGTATCACTATGTTCGAGAACAAGTCGATGATGGTGAAATAAAAGTACTCAAAGTTCACACAGATAACAATCTGGCTGATCCTTTCACGAAGGCATTACCTAAGGAGACGTTTAATCGTCATGCTCAGGGTATTGGTCTTCGTTTAGCAGATAGTTTCATGTAAATCTGTTGGATTAGTATTTCGATAGGGACATGTAAACAATTATTATTTTAATGAAATAAAGTGCGGATAACGTTTATTATCATTATTAATATTGTGTCCTATATTTGCATGTTTAAATCCGTGAATAAATTTATTTATTCTAAATAGTCCATTGTCAATTAATAATATGGGAATATTATTAAACTAAGACAAATGTGAGGATTGGTAGAATGAACTGTAAGGTTAAGACACCAATGTCACATGATATTCAATATTGGATAAATTGAATATAGGACTTATCCCAACCACATGATTATACTTTATGGATCATAGTCATTAAGTATATCATGAATATTTATCCTCTGACTTGAGATGCCAGATAATTGCCGAGGATGTAGCTCATTTTCTGTGAGATAGTCTAACGCTATCCGTAAAAGGTAGTTATAAGGGCTATTTTCAGAAATGATGCGAAGTTCAAGGGTTATGCTCGCAGTCAATAAGGGATTTGTTCCTTCAAATTTGTGTTGAAGTTTAATACTGCTTGGCCACTCGTGTGATTAACAAGATGTTTGCGTGTGCACGCCCAAAGTCTATCTGAAAGACGTTCAGATGTTTTGGTAATCTTGTTCAATTATGTATAAACAAGAAACTACTGTTAATTATGGAATGACAAGATCCATATCCAAATTAACGCGGTATTAGTAACAAAAGGATAAGTATGATGATTAAATCATCACATGGTTTTTCCAGGAAAACCATACTCGGATCGAGCTGGGGGCATTGGGATCTGTTAAGCTAGACTAGCCCATGTCATTAATATTATTAATAATAATCCAAGTGGGAGCTGTTAGGTTTTATGGATTAATATTAATATGTTTATGTCCAGTTTCGAACCCGAGACTCGGGATTGCACACAATAACGTGAGAGTTTCAATGATGAATATATATATATATATATATATATATATATATATATATATATATATATATATATATATATATATTTCATGTATTTATTTATTTATTCATTTCACTAAATAACACTTAACGACGGTTAGTACTTAACGGGGTTTAACTAACGACCGTTAAAGGACTAATTATGCAAAAGGGAGAAAGAAGGATCTAGAACCCAAACCCATTGGGTTGGGTCGGCCGAAACCCACAAGGGAGAGGGGGGGGCGGTTTTTGGTTAGCTTAGGGAACAAGATTTGTGTTTTAGGGTTTGCCTATAAATACAATTCACTTGTGTTTATTTTTCCCTAATCTTGTATCCCTAACTATAGCCAAACTTCTCTTCTTCTCTCCCTCTTGCTCAAGCTTGTTCGACCCATTTTTTAAGTTCACTAGAACTTGGCGAATCAAGTGTAGCAATTAAGTGTTTGGTTGTTAGTGATTAAGAACCTAGCTTTTCCATTGAAACGCTATTCATTACGTGTGTACAAGATCGAGTGACAAGCTTAGTTTAGCTTGTGATTTCCCTTGTTGTGTCGATTCAATATATAATCCCATTAGGGTTTATATAACTCGTTCTTGTTGAAGGGATTCCTTGTTCTTGCTAGGAATCACTAAGGTATGTTTTCTTTTAAGTTAATTAATTATATGTTTATGATCTATTCCGCTGCGTGATCTATTTGGTTATATGTTTATAGTTTGTTTATGATTCATAAAAACCAACATATTATACGTCTTGGTTGGCGTATGTTCTAATGTGAGATTTGTGGAGTATATTGGGACGTGCGGACTGTGTGTATTGTGACATTGTTGTTGATTTGTATGTTGTGGTATTATATTTGTTATTCATGTGTTGATGTTATGTGCTGTTATTTTCTTGTCGTAGTTAAGTGGTATTGCCTTGATAATTTATATTATATGTTCTTTATTTATTATTATTATTATTATTATTATTATTATTATTATTTATTATTATTATTATTATTATTATTATTATTATTATTATTATTATTATTATTATTATTATTATTATTATTATTTTGTTTTGTTGGTATGTTTGTTATTTATGTGTGTTATGCTATAATTGTTAAAATATATATATATATATATATATATATATATATATATATATATATATATATATATATATATATATATATATATATATATATATATATATTATATATAACAGGAGGCGTTACACGTAGATAATGCCACATAATGCCACCTCAATGCCATGTAATTGTGATTTATTGCCATGTAATCACATTTTGTCCACCTAAGCATTATTTTAGTCAATTAAAATTCAGATTAATTAAAAATTTGACATTGGCAAGAATTGAACCTGGGTCATTTAATCCACATACAAATGCTTCAACCACTAGACCAACCCAGTTTTTGTGATTTACAATACAAACTAAATATGTCATGCTTAAATAATTGATATTGTTATGCATAAAATTAAATTGTTATTATTATCCATAAAATTTAAATATATTTACCCAGAATCCTAGATAAAAAACATCATTCGGTATCCTTACACAGAAAACCCTAAAACAAAAATCCTGAACAAAAAACACCCAAACAAATTCACCAGTAGCTAGGCTCCAATCTCATTATCATGTTGCCAATAATCACGTTTTCTTATAATTCGTGGTGCTGTTGCTCCTTAATAATTAGAAAATCAATAGGGTTCTGGGTCAAAACTAATGGGACGAGCAGCGGCACAGTTTTTTTATGTTGGATCACACATGATTTTGAACTTAATGCGGCATTCAATCCACTTGCAAACAAGGTTAGGTTCACAGTTCAATTTTTGCGTTATTTTTTTTTGGAAAGGTGCTGCTATTCTAACCAAGGTTCCCTTTTTTAGTGCAATTTTTGAAAAGGTGCTGCAATTGTAACCCAAAACATCCTTACAGTTTATATTTTATACATTATAGTTATATGTGTATTAAACATTGTGATTAACAGTCTTTCTTATTTATTTATGTATCATCTATGTTGCAGATTAAGAAAATGGAAGAGCTACATGATGGAAAGAAGATTCAGATTTACGATCTGCAGCGCATTCGTATGGCCAACACAAGAGGGTAGATACTCTCAACAATTGTAACTAAATTAAATGACGTTAGAAGTTCAGGAAGCAAATATTCATGTCATTTTCTTATGTGCAGGCCTTTTAAAAAAGCCCCTCGATAATTATATGTTTAATGATGTTATTATGTTTATCCACAAGAAAATGAGATGAAAATGCCTACTTAGAATACGTAAGTCTTAAATTCCATTCTATATTTTGATTATAATAGTTACATTTTCAATATCAGAAGGCTTATGCCATGATGGATAGAAAAATTAGTGGACATGATGGATAGAAAATTGAAGCTATAGGGAAAATATATAACTTAATTACCTGTTGTGAAAAATTGAGTTCAAAACGATTAGTAACCACCACCACTGACACTGGCTCATAAGAATTGATAGATTTAAACTGGCTGTGGTTTGAGGAGTTGGTGAATGTATGAGAAAGAAGAATATGATTGTCGTGAATTTCAATCACTGCTTTCTACCGTCTACACAAAGCAATCATTTTATTTAGTATGAGTGTCAAAGGTAATAGCTTTGAAACTTTGGTTTTTTGAGATACGAGTTGGGTTATTTAAACCAACTGAGTATCTTTAACCAATTTGAAGCTAAAGAACAAACTCTATGGGAGAGTCACAATCTGCAATTCTGCAGATACCATCGTTATATCAAGTTGTGTTCTTTCTACTTACTGGTGCTTTGGGTTCGATTGATTGGAACGTGGTTCGACCTATTAGGTATCCGTTTGTCTTAAATAAATTGTTTTGTTAGTAAAGAGATTTTTAATTTTCATTTGGAAGTATATGTTAAATTATGATGCTTTAAATTTAAGGAAGAGCATGTGTCTTGGGTGTCTGCAGTTTAGCTTATTAGGTATTCGTTTGAATGTAGTATAGTTCAGTCTTCACTGTTTTATTGCAAATGACCTTAATGGTGACTAATTTTTTCATACATGTTGGATTATCTATTTTATATGATTTGCACATCTTTGTTCTGTTTAAACCTAATATATGTTCATCTTTTCAGTATCTCAATCAGTACAAAAGAGTTGGCATCGGCATGCTCTGCATTATGTTCAGAAGGTTCTTTGCATGCATTATACAATACGGGGTCGTCTGGTAAATCTAATAACCGAAGAGGTGGCCGCCTCATAGTAAAAGCTGAGAGTGTAAGTCTTATGTCAGACCATGTTATGTAATGAGTATTATTTTTTTCTTTGCCCTTGCTCTTTTCTTTATTATATGCTGACAACTTTAGTGTAACACATAGGATTATTATTCAGTACTTGGCGTGTCAAAGAATTCAAGCAAAGCAGAAATAAAAAGTGGTAAGTGTACATCTATGCCCCTGGAAGACTAAATTGAGTTTCTTGAAGTCATTTTCTATTCTTTAGCCATTATAAAGTATTCTTTTATCTATTGACTGTTGAGGCATGCTCTACGTTTAGCAGTAGCACATTTTACTTTAGTTCAGTTTTTTATTTAACCCTGCGCTTCATTCCGTTCTGTGTTCACTTTTGGCACACACTTTAATGGTTCACACCCAACATTACATCATTGACTGCTGATGAATGCTCTATCTATGTTAATTAAATTAACATTTTTTTTAAAATAGAATAATATCATCACTCCACTTCATTGCCTCCTGTTTTCAGTCTTGGATGCAAGATCGTCTGCACACATCCCAATCTCTACATGCCTAGATTAACTTTGTGTAACAGGTTCCCCATTTTAGCTTTAAAACATAACCACAATTGGACGCTGAAGTTGACGTGTCCAATTCAACTATTTTTGGAGCTTTTTCTACAATAAAATTTGGCTTGGTGAATGTTATCTTTTCAACACCGTATTTATATCGAATATACTTACTTGCAACAGTTTGTTATATGTCTTTCCGTATCAGTTTCCAGGAAATGTGATTGTACTTTTCTAGGAACATATCTGTATAATGTTTTCTTTAATCATAACCAACTGTTTATTCCAAGAAAATGTATTGCTTTTGGAGAATTCTAAACTCTATCAATCCTTTTTCAGCATATAGGAAGCTTGCAAGGAGTTATCACCCCGATGTGAACAAGTAAGTTCAACGGCTGCTTCCAGCTTTACAGTGGGGAATCCTTATTTGTTTTTATTCTGTAATTTAGCTATGTTTTGTGCTTGTATCATGTGCTAATTTTTCGGTTGAAAATCAAAAAGGCTTTCACAAGCTCAGCAAGAGAAAACATCAGACATTGAAACGCCAAGCTCCGGAAATCTTTTTTACTGATGCAATAAGTATTACTTGTGCAGATGAGTGTCTCATGGATCGACGGGTCGCTGTTTTGGCCTCCTCCGCAAGACCCAGAACAACGCAAGGTATAATAATGCATGTTAGATAATCACGTTTTCTTATAATTCGTGGTGCTGTTGCTCCTTAATAATTAGAAAATCAATAGGGTTCTGGGTCAAAACTAATGGGACGAGCAGCGGCTTCACCTGGTGGGACTGGGACACCGTCCTTTGACAACACGACAGCATCACCACTTCCATATGCAAGCTGACCAAGGTCTGCTGCAAACATGATGAATACACCCTCACCGCAACAACAACAAACTCAACAGCAACAACAACAACAGCAATTCCAGCAACAACAAAGGCAGAGATTGATGCAGTTACCACAACATCAGCAATAACAACTCCTTGCTCAGCAGCTTAGACAAAATCCGATGGCTGGACTAGCCCAGGTATGGTTACACATTAAATATTAATGAAGAGTCACACTAGATAGATTTACTGTAATATGGGTATATAATTATCCCTTTATATCAATTTACAAAAAACAATAGTCATCTTCTCGGTAGATTTTGATTTGACTTGCTTTTACCAAATTCTCGCTACATATTTGTATTTACTAATGCTTTATGTGATGGATATGGTTATCTAAATTTCATTCTGACCCAAAGCGCAGAAAATTAAACTTTGTTGTAACTTGTAACCATATTATATCTGTAGAACCAATTGTCACAGCTGCATGATTTGCAGGGTCAGGGTCAACAGAAGTATCAGGTAATCTATATCATGTCTTTCGGTTGGTGTCTGTAATTACGGTATTCATCCAAGTGCACCATTGCCTGTATATTAAACAATTGTATGAGTAAATAGGGTATTAGAGTGACTCTTGAACATGGCACCTTAAAATTTTGTTCTACTGTAATTATTATTATTCTGTGTTGTCAGTTACATGGTCAAAATCAAATGCAATTTTCTCAGTCATTGGGGGCCCAGGAATTTCAAGGGAGGCAGTTGCCATCTGGAGGTATGCAGCATGGCATTGCACAAAGTCAACTCAACCAAGGAAGTCAGTTGAATCGTCATATAAACCAAATGTCTAGCACTGCCAACAGTGCGTTGTTTAATGTTGCACAGGGTACACCAAATAACCAGATGGTCAGTTTATAATAATTAATTGCACCATTTGCTTTTCTCTATTTTGCGGACTGTCTCAACTTCTATGGATATTGTTTCCAATGTCAGATGTCGAACATGTCAGCCATGATCCCATCACAACCACTTGTGCCTCGGATGCAGGTTAGCCTTCCAGAATGTTTAGAAGACCCTTACTTTGAGTGGATTCATTGGCCTCAAGCATCTTTGCCTTTCTCAGAAGATGAACTTGAATATATAAAAAACCTCGATGCGGATCATGATTCTGAGATGTTAAGAACTGAATTACCAATGATAAGGGAAGCTTGCTTACGGGTCTTAACAGTATGTACCACTTTTCTAAAAGAAGCATCTGCATTTGGTCTCTGTTTATCCGAGATTGGCGAGATGATGAGTCGTGAATATAGATGCAAAAATCAAGAACCGAGTAAACTTGAACTTATATTCTTAGAAGCTATGCATCAAGTAATGGATTCACCTCATTATTCTGAGCAACAAAAACAATCTGATGGAAAACTTTCTGTTTTTAGAAAGCCTGCTATGGTTTCTAATCGGGCTTTCTCTTATAAGCAGTCATGTTTGGGTAAGAAAATTAAGGGAAACGGGCGGGTCAAAGTGGGTGGTATGGGTGTCAGGTCAAGTGCTAAGGAGTTGGTCGTGGGACCCACGAGTTTTGTGAAGGTGGGCGATATGAACGATGACGAATGGTGGTTGTTCATTGAAAAGTTTCAGAAACTTGCTGTTCCTGCTATGGCTGCTAGGAAAGTTTCGAGATTATGCATGAGAAGCACTCCAAAGCTTGGGAGGTCCTGCCAGTTTTGACAGCTTTTCCGGGTGGTTCATATATAATTGTCTACAAAAGTTGTAAGTGTTTAGCTATAAAGAACATAGTATTAGTTCATAGTAAAATAACGAACTCTTCAAATGAATCATTATATTGTTTGTTGATATCGGTTTTGTCAAAAACCGCCAGCTTACCACAACCATCTGCATAACTACAATCACACGAATTATGAATATATACACTTTCTGCTAAATGACTCAATGACAATCCTTTTTTTATCAATGTTCATGTCAATACAATATGATATTACTATCCTATGATTAATAGTCTGAAATATTCAATATTGACCAACAAATTTATCCAAGTTAAATGCAGGTCGAGATTACTGTTGGTATTATTGTGCTGATATTTTGATGAGCATTGTGGCATTGAGCAATATAATTCATAATTATTAAGAATTTGTTTTGATTTAAATAGTCAAAAACTTGAATAACTCTACTGAATCAATGGTCATATATGTAGTAGCTAAATATGACATAAACATAAGAGATCAATGATCACACTAAAGACACTGATATACCAACTACTCTATTACAAAATTTTATAATCATATAGGTAATAATTTTCTTATAGCATAAGACAGGGAATAATGCATGCATTTGATTTTAATATATATTTTTAGTTTTAATATTTCTATAACATCTATTGAGGCAGACATATAAAGTAACTTATTACAGTAATTACTAAATATATAAGATCATGTTTAGCAGCTTGGAATAAAAAAGGGAATGGAATGAACAATGGTCATGGCACCCGGTCAGATAATTGTGTCGGTAGTTTTCGACAAAATAATTTTAGAATAACTAAAACCATCCAAATTATAATTACAAATAAAAAAAAATTGCATTTTTTTTTATTTTACTTTAAGATATGTTTAAACTTTAAACTTAAATTTTTGTTTTGCATTTTAAATTTGTGCTAATTTTAGTACGTCGTAAATAAATAAGTACTTGTTTTTTTTAAATGTTTCGAACTTTGTGGGTATGTTCACTGGAAACCCTTACGAGACTTAACTCGTCCACTCGGGCCACCGAGGGGTTTAAAAGGCTTGTTGCATACGCTAAATGCAACCGTGATGCCTACGAAAGTGAGTTTTAGAAATTTACGTGTTTGTGTAGTTTAGTTTATTTTTGCAGATTTAATAAGCTCTTGGAGATTGGATAATTGTGGCATTACTTTCTTGATTGGACATGCTTGGTTGGAAAAGAAATTGCGATCGATTCCATATGATAAGATGTTAATATCACGATTTCTTAAGCCCGTGAAGTTTCGTTTCTCTCGGTCTTTTCTTATCTTATTTTTCCCTATTTTTCATGCTTTGAAGTTTATTTGAATATAATGCTTAACTTAAGTGTGGGGGGAAACTAAAATAGTGAAAAGCGAAACTAGTTTTAAATTTTCATATTTTTGGGCCAATTTTAAAATTTTTGTATACTTGTTTGCCCTTAACTTCTAGTTGTTTTCACGCATATAGGTTAACATATTAGAATAACTAGATCATCCCACTGGTGAAATCGGTAAAATTTTGAAAAATTCGAGATGTGTCCCGATTGACATTGCAATCCATTTTAGGATCGATAACATTTGCTAGCGCATTTATAACCCATTCCACTAAATATGTGAGAATTTGAGCCTATTTCATATAGCATATATCTTTTATGCTTTAATCTTTTGCTATGAGTGTGCCGGTGATTTTGTTTATTCTAGAACTTGTGCATGCAAATCATTACCAGACCGCAGTGAGATCACATTCGTGTGATATAAGTGTATTCGTGTGACAAAGAGGCACCTTAGGAATTAAACCAAATGGCATTCCATTTTACATATAATGATATATTAGCTAGCCACATCGGTTAGTTAACCACCCATATGGACCCATTTTTTAGCGCTCAATTTTAGCGCTAGATACCCTTAGAACACCCTCCGAGCCATTCTTTTCATTTGTTACATCCAGAAAAAAATATACAAAAATATTTTACACTTTAAACCTTAGCCTTTTCCTTTGTCAAAGTCTAAACGGTTGGTTGCTAGTTGCTTGGAATGTTGGATAGTTTTTAATGATTATTAGTTAGCCACATTTTGTCAATTGTGTGTGCCATTCCGACAAAGATGAAGGAGACGTCTTTCGTATTTTGTATTTTTGTGGTGTGTGCTTATGCGAAGTGTGGGGGAGATGTGATGTATGAAGGAGAGAGGTGTTGAAAAAAAAATTGTGAAAAAAAAAATGAACAAGTCATCAAAAAAAAAAAAAAAAAAGAGAGAGAGAGAGAGAGAAAATATATGTGGTGACAATTATAGCCAATGTGCTATATTATTATTATGAAGATGCAGGAAGATGAAATATGTTTGAGATATCGATTAGCCAATGTGCTAAGACGTGATATATATATATATATATATATATTTGGTGATCGATATGTGAAAAAGAAAAGATTGTAACTATAATCATTTACGGGTTTGTGGTTTGTTTGGTAACTAGCAACATGGGACTTTGACTTGACTTTATTTTTATTTTAAAACCAATTTCATAAATACTCCCATGCCTTATCCTTACCCTTTTGACTTTGTGAAATTATCAAGTGTATTGACATGTAGTGACCATCCGATTTCTTGAGGAATTAGGTAGCGTTGTTAGCGATCTAAGGTTATCCTTAGTGACCATTCGTTATTTGGTGATGCAAGAATTCGTTGTTAGCGAGCTATTATGTTTTGCATAAGATAGTTGCACATAAGTCTAATATAACCCTTGAAGCCTTAAACCCGAATAAAAGTCCTCTTTAGATGTTTACACTTGGTGCTTACGCCACGTCGGTGGAGTTTTGTTTCTTGTACAAGCCTATGGTAATAAATGGATCATGACTGAGCAATATGAGAGTGATTTTCTTATATACTCCACCACTAACAAAATATGAGTGATGAGTGAATTATACTTTCACTCCTTTTCGTGAGATGCTTAGCCATGTTATCAAGCGAGAGAATCCATAGGGTATTGTCAAACATCTCGGTTTTTCACCACTAAAGCTTATAACGATGAATCGTATCTCGTACTTGTACTTGGTAGATTTGCATAATATTCTTGATAATCGTTTTTCATACACCATGTGGGATCTATTTTTCTTAATTTCTAGATTTGCTTGAGGGCAAGCAAATCCTTAAGTGTGGGGGAGTGTGCGCTCAATTTTCGCTTATTTATAAAAAACCAAAAAGATTTTTCGATATTTTCTAATTATTCATAAAATTTTAAAAATTTTCTTTTCATTTTGCCATTTAGATATGCATTTTAATTTTTCTTTTCTCAGATTTGCTTGAGGGCAAGCAAAGTTCAAGTGTGGGGGATTTGATAACGCCCAAATCTAACATGTTTTATTAGCGTTATTTTGATGATTATGCATGTTATTTGGTTGTATTTGTGAACATTTTACGCTTAAAAGGTACAAAAGATGTATTCAGGTTCAGGTACAACTATGTTGAAGGAAATAACAAAAAAGATGAAGAAAAATCGACAAAATCAAGTGAAAATGCACGAAGTGAAGTTTTTCGTCCAAGATAAAGATTCATGCTATAATCATTTCCAAGTACAAGTTAATAAAGTTTTATGATGAAAGATGGAGTCAAGATTAAGTGCCTAAAAGAGTGTTAAAAGATGAAGTTATATAGTTGAAATCCAAGTGCAAAAGTCGGTCTCGACCCAAGGTTCATATCTCAGACCCAAGGTTGAGCAGTCACATCCAAACCCAAGGTTCAAAGCTCAAACCTTAGGTTCAGCAGACTTCCAAACCGAAGGTTCAAGGCCCAAACCGTGGGTTGAAGTGCTCAGATTGTCCCAGACCGCAGGTCCAAGATCCAAACCGTGGGTTCAACCACTTAAAGTATTCCCAAAGTTGCATTTAAGTGAAGAATTAAAGTACCATTACTCCTTGGCTGATCATCTACTTCTCATAACTAATATTTCAGCCACTTTATGACACTTTGTGGCCAAGAAATATATTTGGTGACCAAGGATTATTCAACTATAAATAAGAATTCTTGGTTACATCTATCAAAAAACCTTAACCTATCTATAACCTTATTATCTATCATCAAATTATCATACCTTCTATAACCACTTGGAGGATTCTCTCCTACCACTCCCCACCCCTTTCTAGAGGTGTTGGGGAGTTGGTTTGGTCTACCTTTGCAAGACATATGGCTTGATCATTCCTACACCATAAGGTTTGATTATAGTTCACACCAATCAAACACCACATACATCACCAACAATCCTTATTACCAAACACCCCTAAGTCATATACTCACAACATGAGGTCGATTTCCAGGAAGGTTTAGGGATGGAGGATTTGTATTTTGGTAGTTTCTTTTGGTTGGAATTGTAGCACTCGATGCCTTGACTCTAATGTTTGGTATTGTTTCTATTTAAATTCAATCATATTAATGTCTTTGCTTATGTTGATCATGAGAATTCCTTTGTGTGTTGTGTTACTTGTTTGATTACTATTATCTCTTTATACTAGTTTGGGAATTATGTAGACTTTCGTGTGAATGATTGAATGATTAGTTGGTTAGAGAAAGTGATTGATCTCATAAGTTTGTTTAAATATAATTCGTGTTCTAAAACTTGTTGATTAAACATTGTTAGATTTAAAGGTCGAAAGGATTTCTAATATTGTTTAATTCCAAGAAGTTGAAGGCCAAAATGGATTGGTATTTGATACTTGACAACTATTAAGTATTCAAGTTTTTAAATGAATTCGGAAATATTTAATCACGAGATTGGGTCGAAAGGACTCGTAGGAACTAATGTTACTAATCATCTTTTTCATACATTTGATAACACAAAGAGCTAGCGTAATGGGATGATGGGTAGGCCGAAAGGACTCACCCGTGAAACTAGTAGAAACATGGATTTTCTTGATATTACCCATTGACTAGAAATCCTTGTGAAAATTGATATGGCCTTCTATGTTTCACCAAAACATGTTCAACATTCTATCACGGCTGGTTACTATTCCTAAACAAGTGTTTGTGTGCCTACATCATGCTTCTATAATTGCTTTTGTTGGTGGTTTGATCTGTGACAATCAAATCCATCAACTTGTTACTTGCTTAAACAATCAAACATCATTTGAGTACAACCAAGTCTCATGGGACGACCTTGACTTACCAATCCTCTTACTACACACGGACGAGTATACTTGCTCGTATGTGTTCCTAGTTAACCGGTAATTCTTGTATTATAGATTTAAAACTTTTTGCGAACGCATCAGTTGCGGTTTGAGATCTTGCCTCATTTCAGTGTATCGACTTTTGTCATCATAACTATTGCATCAGGTGAGTTTTTCATAACCCCATTTTCAATTTATATTTTCATTTCTAAACTTGCGGGGGAGAATACATTGCACCATTTTTCATATGGACCAAAGTATCAAATTCATTTACATTGCTTAAGTTACATCATTTCCCAGATTAAAGTCCCCTTTTATTTATCATGAACCATTAATTACGGAGTAAGCGAGAGTGAGTGAATAGATCTATTGAAGGTGACGCCTCCGTTCGGGTTGGTAGCGCCAACTAGTCTACGAACGCATTTCATTTGTATCATATCAGAGTGTCTGGCAAAACACTCAGTTTGGGGCATTTATTTCAGTCTAGCTTCGGGGTTATGAGCTTAAGAGCTAATGTATTATTTTTATGTGGCCTTTATGTCATTTCACTTTATACTTGTGGTTACCGTAGAAACCATTCATTTACATAAATCTATGATTCTCACCAAAATTATTGTTAACCGTTTTAGCAATGTATTTTCAGGTAATTAAGGTATTCGCATCATGGCCTGCATGTGTACATATCATGGAGTCGCGGTGACGACGCGTCTCAATTATATTTTATGCACTTAACTATCGTTTGATTTGTAACAAACTTATTTCCGCAAACTTGAATCATCTTTTGGGACCTAGCTTTTGTAAACTCTGAATGTTTTATGAATTCAAACGATGTATTTTTAAAACGACACTTTAGGTCGTTCAATATAACTGTAACTGTGATGCTATGGCAGTCATGCCCCCAAGTGTTCCATTCCGCTGCAAATCAGATATTTGTGGGTGTGACACAATTCTCAATATTCTATCGCAATTGTGAAAACTTGTGGCAATTTACAAAACTTATCTAAATTCGTATTGTACTTAGTTTCTACAACATCAAACGTAAACTCGGTATTCTCGTGCTTGTACAAGTGTGAGGAATACTTCGACAAGGGAAACATCTTCTAATTTGTACAAATTAGATAGATTTTTATCTGAATCGCAACTTATATCTAAATTGCAAACTTCTATCTAAATTGAAATTTTGCCAAAATTGTATAATTTTGTCTAAATTGAGATTTCTATAGAAATTGTGATTTTATATAAATTGTAATTTAGATAACTTTGTCGAAATTCTGAACATTTGATCTTGTCTAAATTGTAGTCTTGTCGAAATTAGTAACTTTATCTAAATTGCAACTCTTATCTAAATTGCCATAGTTTATCTAAATTGCAAGTTACTTCAAAACGATCTTCAGCTAAAGACCAAGACTTCACTACAACAAATTTAACCTTCACCAATCACAACTCCTATCTCTTTGCAACGATCTAACATCAACTTTATCAAACAAATCATCAACAATGACTACTCAACAGGACATTCATGCAGCCGGTGCAGAAAACCATCCTCCTATGCTTGAATAGGGTGGATATCTTCCATGGACGAGCCGTATGATTCACTATATCAAAACTAAACCTGATGGACAAGGTAAACTCTTGCTCAACTCCATCCATAAAGGATCATTTAAGCCTCGTCAGATTCAAGAACCTGGAGATCCAAATGCAACACCTCCCGTACCACCGTCCTTTCGTGATAAAAAAGAAGAAGAATACATAGCAGAGGATTGGAAGCAGATTGCAGCTGATGAATTGGCAATGCACTTAATTCGACTTAGTTTACCATGGGAAATATTTGCTGCTGTTGACAGTTGTGAAACTGCTTATGATATGTGGGAACGAGTTAGAAGGCTTTGTCATGGCACAGAAATTGGACAACAAGATGTTGAAAACAAGCTGCTAACTGAATGGGAGAAGTTCACATCCACTCCAGCTGAACTCATTGAATCTTACTACACCAGGTTTTGCACTTTAATGAATGAGCTCATCAGAAACAAGTTGACACCAAGACCAATTGTTCAAAACATCAAGTTCATCAACAATCTACCAGAAGAATGGGGACGATTCGTCACTATTGTCAACCAAACAAAGGATCTTCACCAAGTGAACTATGATCAGCTCTATGATTTCCTTAAGCAAAACCAGGCTGAGGCGAATGAAGTCAGGAAAGAGAAGTTAGCAAAGCAACATGATCCTCTTGCATTGATTGCTCAAACACCAACACCTGTAACAGTGAATAGACAACCATCATCATCATTTTCAACTCAGAACTACATGCAACAACAATACGTTCCACAAACTGCTGTCATTCCACAACAACCATTCTACCCACAACAACAACAAGTTATTCCACAACAATAATATCCACAATTCCAAGAACCAGAATTCACTGACAATGATGAGGCCACTGCTGCTCTATCACAAGCATTTGTTCTCTTGTCAAAGGCATTCCAAGGACGCTATTCTACTCCAAATAACAACAATCAAAGGATTTCATCGAACACTCGCAATAGGCAGATTGCACAGCCGAGTTTCAACATGGGTCAACAAGGACAAATGGTTGGAGTTTATGGGAATCAGCAAGGATATGCTACAAGGTTTCAGATTGGTAATCAAGGGTAGTATACAGGGAATCAGATGGGTCAGTATGCAGGGAATCAGATGGGTCAAGTTGTTGGAAATCAGAGGGGTCAGAATATTGGGAATCAGAATGTTTGGAATCAGATTGGGAATGTTGTTGCTCCAGTTGCTGGGAATATGAATCAGGGGAATTTGTTAAAGTGTTTCAACTGTCAGGGAATTGGTCACATGGCAAGGAACTGTCCCAACAAGCTGAAGAAGAAAGATCTAGAGTATCTGCAGAAAGCAGTGCTGTTGGCACAAAAGGAAAAGGCAGGGTTTCAGTTGAATGCTGAGGAGAATGATTTTATGGCACTCATGGATGACTTGGAAGACCTTGAGGACATCGATGCAAACTGCATTTTTATGGCAAATCTTCAGGAGGCTAAGTATGATACGGATTCTGAATCACCTCCTGTGTATGACACCAATGCAGTCTCTGAGGTACTACCATTCACTACATGTCACAATAATGAAATATTTGATATGTCACCTTATCAGGAACAACATCCTGCTACTCCAGCACCCACTTATGATACATATATGGACACGCCAAGTTGTAGCAATATTAATTAGGCAAATCCAGATATGAATCCTAATAGAGGCTTCGAGTCACAACATACTGAGAATGATGAGGGAACACGTGCGTTATTTGAATCATTATTGAACAACTGTATTATTGAAATTGAAAAGGTCAAAAAGGTCAATCGCGATGCTAAGACCGCGAATGAAAAATTGACCGCTGAGCTTGAGAGATATAAGGTTAATGAAAAAGCTTTTGTATTTCTTAAAACACAATTGTCAGAATTAGAAACTGGTTATCGAGATTCTGTTTTAAGAGAAAAAAATTTGCAAATCAAATTTGACACACTCGATGTTAATTTGAACATGAAAATAAAATCCTTAAATACGGAAATTTCAGAATTAACCAACCAACTTTCTAAACAAAAATCAACTTGTTGTAATCTTGAAAAAGAAAAGAAAGAGTTGAATGCAAGGTTTTCAAAACATGAAAATGATCTTCTTGATGAAATCATTGAGAAACAAGAAACCATTAAAAAGTTAGAAGATTTGCTTGTAAAAACGGGTCATTCTGCTCAAACAATACATATGCTAATTAAAGATCCAAACCCGCTTTTACACACAATGAAGAAAATGGCTATCGGTTGTGAAAACCCTTATCATCTCAAGAAAGCTCAGAAAGAACCGAATGTGTTATATAATGGTAATGTGATATTTGCTAAACATGATCCTCCCGAGGTTCGGGATTCTTATGAAATAATTGAGCTTGCCGAAGAGAGTAGAATCAAAATGAGACAAATGAACCCAGAAATTAAACCAATTGATTATGACAAACTTAACAAACTTTCTGGAGTACATCTTGTTCAAAAACAAAAACCAATGGTTTTCAAAAAACAGTTGTTTTGTCAAAACAAAAAGTTGTTTCTAAAAATCTTTCTAACATCGAACAAATGTCCTCTAGTAACCCTTTTAACACAAGTGATGCTAGAAGATATTTGATGATCTTAAAAAGAGAGTTGAAACGCTTCAAATGATTGTGGCATCCAAAACAAATATTAGTATCAACAACTGGCATTCAAGTTTTCATAATGAAATGAAAAAGGTGTTTGAAACAGAAATTACTACTCCACTAATTGCAATTCATGCGAGAGTACTTAATGTTGAAAATGCACTTTTAAAAGAAACAACCGACTTTGTCAAGGACCACAAATCCCTAGTAAAGGAAGCTAATGAAAACATTGAACACATCAAAGTTTTGGAAAAACACAATGACACTCTCTTCGAAGTAGCTCTGTCGACTGATATTATGTCCATTATTTACCAAACATACTCTGTTGAAGATGATGAAAGACTCCGAGCTGAGACTTCTGCAATTGTTTTAAAATATGAAAATGCACTTGCTAAGCTTGAAAAAGAAAATGTCACATATTTTAAACAACTTGATCGGAAAAAGGAAGAATGCAAGTATGACAAATTGTTGTATGAGCGTGCTTACAAAAATATGAAATAGCAAAATGACCTTTTGAAGTCTCAGCTGGATAGTCAAAAAGGAAAGGGTGAGGAAACCAAGTTTGCAAAACCATCAACTTCGGACAAACCGGTTGTAAAACCAAAAATGTCAATTTCTCAATGTGTTCCAAAAGTTAATGTGATAATTGATTTGACAAAAGAAAGTGAAAAAGCAAAATGTACTGATAAAGGGAAAGCAGTTGTCGAAACATCGAATGTGATAGCACCTGGTCTTTATAGGATTAGTCCCACTACTGCGTCTGCCTCTACATCTCAAATATATAGGGCGATAGACAAGAGCATTAAAGATAATTCAAAAGAGACTAGGAATGCTAATACAAATTCAAAGGACAACAAGATAAATCCTAATGTATGTGCCTTACCTTCTACAGGAGTAGAAAGTACCTCTAGGAGCAGCAGACTACAGCCTAGGAGCAATACAAGGAACAATAGAGTCTCAACTGTCTCTAAGAGTAAATGCAAGAATAAAACGGAAGAAGTAGAAGAACACCCTAGGAATTTATCGCTTTCTAAAAAGAAACATTTGTCATCTGGATGTAATGTTAAAAGTACTGTTTCTAGTGCATGTAATGAATCTGTTTGTTTAATGTGCAAGAAATCGTTAAACGTTTGTGATGATATTGTTTCTAATAATGTGAATGTGAATGCTATGCCTGAACAGAAAGATGTTCCTCCAGGAACTAGTGCTAGGTCTAGATATGTTAAAAGACTAATTGCAGCATCTAGGTCAACCACTAGTAGAATATTCCCTAGGAACTATCTTAAGCTTTGTGTATGGAAACCAACGGGTAGAAAGTTTACACTTAAGAATGGCAAATTAAAAGTTGTTCCAAAACAACAAATAGAAACCCTCTATGAGTGTGAAACGGTTTCCAAATGCAAAATCTTCTGTTCTTGGCAGGTTATCAAAATCTGTCTTTGGATCGTCGACTCGGGTTGCTCCAAGCACATGACCGGGAATCTAAAGCTGCTGATCAACTTTGTATGGAAGTTCATGGGAACTGTTCGCTTTGGAAATGATCATGTAGCAGCTATTCTGGGTTATCGAGATCTTCAGTTTGGGAACTACTTAATCACTCGGGTTTACTATGTCGAAGAATTGGGACACAATTTGTTTTCAGTCGGTCAGTTTTGCGATGCAGATTTAGAGGTTGCATTTAGGAGAAATACTTGCTTCGTTAGAAATTTGGTTGGAGATGATCTCCTAACTGGGAATCGTGGCACCAACTTATATGCTATCGACATAAACCAAATGGCCTCTTCATCACCAATTTGTCTCATGACAAGAGCATGCGAAACTAAGTCCTGTTGTGGCATCGACGATTATCCCATCTCAACTTCGACACCTTAACTAAGCTAGCCAAAGACAACATCGTCAATGGTCTCCCAAAGTTCAAATACACCAAAGATCACTTATGTCCATCCTGCGAACAAGGCAAAAGCAAAAGGACAACATATAAACCTAAAACCGTACCCAGTTCGGTGGATAAGTTACATTTGTTGCATATGGACTTATGTGGCCCAATGAGAGTTGAAAGCATTAATGGGAAGAAGTACATTCTTGTTATCGTCAATGACTATTCAAGATATACATGTGTAAAGTTTCTGAGGTCAAAAGACGAAGCACCGGGCATCATCATCACCTTTCTGAAGCGAATTCAAGTCCTACTCCAAGCTCCAGTAAGGATCGTAAGAACAGACAATGGCACATAATTTACAAATCAGGAGTTAAAAACCTACTTTGAAGATACTGGAATCACTCACCAGACATCAGTTGTTAGAACTCCACAGCAGAATGGGGTAGTTGAAAGAAGGAATCGAACTCTTGTGGAAGCTGCTCGCACGATGCTGATTTATTCTAGTGCACCGTTATTCTTATGGGCTGATGCTGTTGCCACTACTTGTTTCACTCAGAACCGTTCCCTAGTCCATCCAAGATTCAATAAAACCCCATATGAGCTAGTGAACAACAGAAAACCCGACATCTCTTACCTTCTTGTATTTGGCGCATTGTGCTATCCAACGGACGACAAAGAAGATCTGGGGAAGCAGAAAGCTAAGGGTGATATTGGAATCTTCATTGGTTATTCAGAAAACTCGAGGGCATTCAGGGTGTATAATAGAAGAACTAAAAGGATAATGGAGACGATGAATGTGAAGTTTGATGAGATTTCACAAATGGCTTCTGAGAGACTTGCTCTAGAACCCGCGCTTAACCCAATGGCTTCTAATCATACCAGATTAGGACCCGCACCTAACGTTCAGACTTCTGGACATATCAATTCAGGACTCATACCCCAAGGAGCTCAGTCAACTACCACTGAAAAACCAACAAATCAAGAACTGGAAAATTTCTTCGAGTTTATGTATGATGAATACTATGGTGGAACTTCGACCAATGCATCTCAACAACGCTCCGCTGCACCCGCTCAAAATCATCAACCACCACCACCACCACCGCAAGATGCATCAACAACTATCGAAGCTGATGCACCGACTCCCTCCACGTCATCAACATCTACTCTAGCATCTCCAGTAATTGAAATTGTTCTACCAAGAGTTGATGAGCAAAACCAAAATTCAACACTTCAAGAAGAACCAAACCACAACGATGCTGTGTTAGAAGTAGAAGTATTCGAAAATCCGTTTGCAACGGACTCTGCTGAATCATCTTCAAGGTTACAAGAACCATCTAACACACATACGCTAAACCCAAGGTACCCTTCTACGTTACAGTGGACTAAAGACCATCCAATAGAACATGTTATTGGTGAACCTTCAAGACCAGTACAGACGAGAAGACAACTCGCCACCGATTCTGACATGTGCATCTACATCTGCTCAGTCAGTATAAAAGAGCCAAAGAACATTTGGGAGGCGATGGCAGATAATGCTTGGATTTAACCGATGCAGGACGAACTTCTCCAATACCAATTACATGACACTTGGGATTTGGTTCCAAGACCAATTGACAAACTTGTCATTGATCTAAAGTGGTTATGGAAGAACAAGAAGGATGAAGAAATGACTGTCATTCGCAATAAAGCTCGTCTCGTGGCTAAAGGATTCAGACAGGAAGAAGGGATAGATTTTGATGAGTCATTCG
The DNA here is from genome assembly GCA_021014915.2 of Artemisia tridentata subsp. tridentata. Classification (NCBI taxonomy): domain Eukaryota; kingdom Viridiplantae; phylum Streptophyta; class Magnoliopsida; order Asterales; family Asteraceae; genus Artemisia; species Artemisia tridentata. Next base: position 118,409,175 of record CP139506.1, on the reverse strand, counting down.
CGCCAGTAGCAAGACTTGAGGCAGCCATGATTTTCTTAGCATACACAGCTCACAAAAACATCACGGTCTGTCAGATGGATATCAAGACGGCTTTCTTGAATGGAACTCTGAAAGAAGAAGTGTACGTGAGTCAGCCAGACGGATTCGTTGACAAAGATCATCCAGACTATGTCTACAAGCTAAAGAAAGCTATCTATGGTTTGAAACAAGCCCCAAGGGCGTGGTATGACGAACTATCATCTTTCTTGCTGCAAAATAATTTCACCAAAGGAACAATAGACCCGACCTTGTTTACAAGAAAATTCAAAGATGACATTTTGATTGTTCAGATTTATGTAGATGACATTATTTTTGGGTCCACTAATCCGAAACATTCAAAACATTTTGAAAATCTCATGAAAAGCAAATTTGAAATGTCAATGATGGGGGAATTAAAATTCTTTCTTGGTTTACAAATTCATCAATCCCCTCGTGGTATTTTTATAAATCAAGCTAAATATACAATTGAGATTTTGAAAAAGCATGGTATGGAAAATTGTGACTCTGTTGGAACTCCAATGGTCACTTCACCAAAAATAGAGGCTGATTTATATGGGAAACCCATGGATCCGAAGAAATATCGGAGCATGATTGGTTCTCTCATGTACTTAACTGCTAGTCGACCCGATATTCATTTTGCCGTTTGTTTATTAGCACGGTTTCAGGCAAAGCCTACTGAACTCCACCTCCAAGAGGTTAAACGGATCTTTCGATACCTACGAAGAACCATTAACATGGGACTTTGGTATCCAAAGGATTCGGAGTTTAAACTAATAGCATTTTCAGATGCGGACCATGCCGGTTGCCAAGTCACAGCAAAAAGTACATCCGGTGGAGCACAATTTTTGGGAGAAAAGCTAGTAGGCTGGTCATCAAGGAAACAAGACTGCACTGCACTATCAACCGCAGAAGCCGAGTATGTGTCTCTATCTACGTGTTGTGCCCAAGTTTTATGGATGAGGACACAACTCACAGATTATGGCTTCTCTCTCGACCGCATACCTTTGTATTGTGATTCGAAAAGTGCCATAGCCATCTCGTGCAATCCAGTGCAACACTCAAAGACCAAGCATATTAGAGTCCGCTATCACTTCATCAAGGAACACGTAGAAGAGGGTACTGTTGAATTATTTTTCGTGAAGACTGAATACCAACTCGCCGATCTATTTACTAAAGCCCTTCAAAATGAGAGGTTTGATAACTTAGTTCGACGAATTGGCATGCGAAGCCTAACTCCCGAAGAGTTAGAAAGTCTTCTTGAATCTTCTTGAAAACATTTTCAAAATAGCTTCGCTGTAAATATTTTTGAAAAACAAAATACAAAATTTGAAAAACCAACAAAAACAAAATATAAAAATAGAAAATTTTCAAAAATACAAAAACAATATAAAATCATAAAAACCAAAAATATTCTTCTCACGACATGTCTCTCGTATAATCGATATTCTGTACGTATCTAAAAATGTCATTCAACAATGATACAGACATGTACAGATGCTTGAGCAAGAGTTCATTTAAAAGCTTTCTAAAACATGTCGTTTCTCAAAATTTCTTAAATAACGGCTTTCGTATATTTCAGTACGAAACCCGGGCTACATTGATGACTTCTGATTATTTCAGATCAGGACTCGTAATGTTAATGGCAAAAATAAAAAATCCTTGAGCACATGATCAAGATTTTTCAAAAATTTTCTCAAAACTTTGTGCTCAAGATAACTCCCTCTATACCCTTAAAATTGATTTTAAACTCAAAAGTTTAAAAATATGTTTTATCTAGGGGGGAGTATAAAAATTAAAAAAAAGAAGTTCCAAATTTCATGCTCAAATCCGTCTACCTCTCCAAAAAGCTTTCATTTAATCAGTTGATATAAAAAATATCACTACATGCTATTTTTGAGGGGGAGAAGACGTGATTAAAATGTGATAAAAAATGTTTAAAGAATCGTGGATTGAATTTCAAAAGAGCTCTCAAAAAGGACTCAGATCTAAACCCTCGAATTGACGAAAACTAAATGTCAGTAATCGAAAAGACTTGTCGGGACGGGTAATAATTTCAAGCTAGTCTAACTAGTAATGTAAACGTGTCTCGCAAAGGACTTGTCTGAGTAGAATGTACCAATTCGAGAGACAATCTTTTGATATGACCGGGACGGGTAATAATTTCTAGCTAATCTAACTAGTGATGTAAACGTGTCTCGCAAAGGTCATATCAACTGAAAATCGATCAATTCAAAATGTGCAAACTCTACCCAACGTGTGTAATTTATCTTAAAAATTGCAAGAGCGCATGTGAAGGGGGAGTATTTCAGAAAATACAAAACTCTCGAAGTGTTAACTAAAATGTGTTTGTTCATAAACACTTTGAGAGATTTTCACAAAAGGTTTTATGGCAAGTGATCAACAAATCAAGGATAATCATGGAGTAATAAGGTGATTATGAGTAGGTTATGTCCTATGATCCGCCAGAGCCGGAGAGATCTACCCAAGGATAATTCCAATAGATTAGAATTAGAAGTCCTTAGGTATGATTGAAAAAAATGAGTAAAAGAGAAAGGGAAAGAAGGGGTTCAATAATTAAAAAGAAAAGTTTAATGAAAGAGTGAAAAGAAATAGCCCTCCATTAAAACTTAGGGAAGAAACCGGGTCAATACATCTGCTATCGGTTATCACAATGTTGATATCGATATTGAAGACAAGACGTCATGGACGCAGTGACGCGCTGCACAAACCCCTCCTAGCCACTCAGATATCTCTTAAAAGATTTTTGTTTCATTTCTCATAGAGAACACTGCATAATCTATCGGCCTCTCATTCCGAGATGTGTTGATATTGAAAAGGTGGCACTCTGCTCCATGCCTCCGTCCACTAAAACCAAAACGCACAATTGAGTCTAGAGCCATGAGATTCATCAAAAATCTCTTAGGACATACTTTCAATATAATACACCTGTGTTCATCAATAAGGACACATGGTGTACAAGAGTCTTAATGAGATCTTCAGATCTTGCCTTATATCATGATGGTTACGTGCTTCAAACGGTCTACAGTCTTGAAGTGATACCCCGGTATACTTCAGAGGCTCACAACGGAAGATTAGAGAAAGTTTTCACACTATGCTGTTAACAATCTCGAAATCTGAACCTGTAAGTGCTGGACGATTTATTGCTAACTATTTTATGCAGGTACTGACGAAAGTCCATTCACCATCATCATATGTCTCAACATCCATATCTCCTCATACTCATACTTATGAAGATCATCCTCAACAAAAGCTCGAAGTGAAAAGTTCAAGACAAAAAGATCGAGTTAAAGACAATGTGTTACGACAAAGTCAAAAAGCTAATTAAGACGTCAAGAACAAGTTCATGTATCAAGTAAAGAGGACATAAGTATAAAGATTCAAGATGTATGAGTATGATGGAGGACACGACGTTAATGTACAGAAGATGTTGATCAAAGGCAAGAAGAACCGAAAGACGATTACTTTGAAGATCACAGAGTATGAAGGAACGAAGTATCAAGACTATTCTACGACGACACACAAAGTTCAAAACAACGAAGACGAAAGACCTTATCACTGGGAGCATCATTTAAATGACCATCCCTTAGGGGGAGATTGTTAGCATTAATTTAAAGTGATGGTCATTTCGTATTTACAAACTTTGTATTTGTGACGTATATAATATGTTAGAATAGAAAAAGGGCTAGTGGGATTGGACTAATCTAAGTAACTACTAGTATAGTCATAAGTTCATGTAATGTTAGAATATCCAAGTCCAACCCATCAAGGCCCAACCGAGCCCACCTAAAGCCTTTTAGGGCGTCGGCTTGCTTACTATATAAACCCACTCCCACCTCATTTAGTAGTGTGCCTCAAGAGATAGCTAGGTGGGAGTGTGTGTGTGTGTTTGTATTGTTTTCTCTCTTTCTTAATCTAATAGATATACATTCGGCATACATATTCTCTTCATCTACACGATCCATCTTTCTTGTCTTGAGTACCATACGTATAATATATAGGTGTGATAAAGATTGAAATAGTGTTTTACACGTTTCTTATAAAAAAGTAGTTTATTTACTTGTGACAGAGCTATTTGCATGATCCAATAATACTGATCCTGAACCCTGAAACATTTTGCGCATTTCAGCCAAAACAATACTATTAAACCTGACTGCTTAAGACAACAAAGGGGGCACTAAGGGTACTCTTAGACTTTTAAGCAACTATCTTACAATTTCTGTAAGGACGATTGCAAATAAAAGGGTGTATAAGCTCCTCAAACCTCATATTATCGAAGCAGCGCTGATACTCGTCGGAGATTCCAAAAGTGTGTTGTACTCCTTGAAGAACTGCACTCAAGAAGTAAAGTTAAGAATAGGGTTTTACTAACAAAATAGAGATATCGATGTTAGTTGTCAATTTGTAAGCCAAATTACTTTCCGAAGAATAAAATATCACACCATCCTCCTTATCACCATCACTACTTAATCCTGAATTTTCTAGCTTGTCAGACCAATCCAAATTCCAAATTTATCGTTGAATGTGATTGTTCAAGCTTATTATTACCTTTCAATAATAATCTAATCTACATTTGATCCAAGATTGTACTAATAATAGATTTTAATACCATATTGAATCCACCAACATATCAAAACAACTTGAGCCTTACCAACTGCATGTTGTAAAATATGCACCACATCAATGGCAGACCGCAAAGCCGCAACCGCCGGCTACCAATCCGCAGACGCAACTGCCACTTTACCAACAGTCGACGCCATATCCGGACTCCAAAATTCAACCACCTGCAAATTGTACCACAAAAAAAGTACATTGTTAATACAAAATTGAGGTAAGCTTTTTTCGTGTAGTGTGTACTTCTTACCACTCCAAAAGGTTTATCAATCTGTTCAGTAAGAATTTAATGGTTTTCATTCATTTTTAAGAACTTTAAAACAATTCATTTTGACCTTTTTAAGTCAAACTAAGTCTATTAAAGTAGTCAAAATTCTAATACGACTGCAAAGAAACTCGGTTGCATAGACGCATAGTAGCCATACGTTCTATGTCGTCTGATCATTGCCTTGCCAAGTTGGAGTCGGATTTTCAATCACATTTCATCGTGCTCAGATTTCAACAATCATCACAGCCTATTATCTGCAAGAAAAAAAGAGGCACAAATTAGAAAATACTAGAGGTTAATTATCTTGATTAAATAGCTAACTAAAGTGAAACCAAAATAGTTGCAAACTTGCTTAACGCAATTTGTGTAAGCATCTATCTATCTATCTCAACTGATACCTATTATTGACTTCAAATCGCGCAACATGGGTTTCCTTTCTTCGTTTTAATAAACAGACATGAACGTAATTAAGTGTCTAAATTTGTAGTTAATCAGCATTATAATTAACTTTGTTAGCATTATATTGAATTTAATCAGCTGAATAAACAACTGGTATAAAAAAAAAATTAAAAAAGAAAAAAAAAAGAAAAAAAAAAAGTAGATGGCTTACCAAACATGGTGCTACCAGGGTTCATAGCTAGTTGGTTCTTGGCACCTTCACCTCTAAACCATTTTGCCTCAACATAGGCAACAACAAACCATGTTCCTTGATCATTTGGTAAAATTTCGATTCGACCATTTTTCCATTACTATCACTTATGCAAAATAATCACATATGCAAAATCAAAACCGTCGTAGCTCCAAACCTCAAACAAATTCACATATGCAAAATCAAAACCCTACAAATAAAAAAGTTTCAATCTTTTATATAAAAGCTGGAAAGGATATAAATTTAAAGTCAAATAATTAAAAATTAATTAATACTTTAAAAAAACATATGATGAGACTTACTATTGGTGGCCGGAGTGAAGACGACGCGCAAGGTTCGCCGGAAAACCCAAAGACACGCCGGCAACTTCATTTTTAACCCCACCCTCCACTCACCTCATTACTCCCTTATCATTTTTTGTAGGGTTCATCGAATCATATATTAATTTTCATATAAAAGATATTAAAAAGCTGTAGTTTTAACCAAAGGGTGTGTGTGTGTGTTTTTTTAGTACTTTGGTGGGAAGAAGATTCAGGAACAAATGGAGGGATGTGGGATTTATTAGAGAGGCGAGAAGCTTATCTTATGGTGGTGTAATTTACATAGGATAGTACACACCTATGTGGCTCTAATTGTATAACGGGATCATTACGGAGAAACGAGGATGAACAGGAAAATCCCCACCACACGTACACCAATGAAATTTCACCAACATATAAGCGTATTCACTGTCGGGCATTGGAATTCGGAAGTCATTAAAAATGGACCAATAAGAAGGCTTATTAATGTATAACGGGTCCTCTAAAAAATCATTGTTGAACCCCTTATATTTTAGGCTTTAGTATAGTTTATAATATTGTCCATGTAAACACAAAACAAATCCACTGCTTGCGAGTCCTCATGATGCTAAACGTATATCACTCTTTAAATCTAAATGCATAATACCTTTTAGGATTTAATTTTTCACTAACCTATGCACTAATTAGTTTGGTTTTCTGACCACTTAATAGTTTTGTAAAAATATGTTTTCTAAAGGAAAAAAGACAAAAGTTAATTAAGATTTATTGGACTGTTTTTGGAAAAACGCTTGCGTATACATACTACCACTTTATGATACAATTTGTTTCCTCTTGGTTAACCATGGTTTTTAACTTTTTGCCGACTAATCCACATGGTTTGAATCCACAGTCACAACATACTCAAACGGGATAAAACCCTCGCTTTTCAAAAGTTGACATGTTACATTCATAATTGTGCAAACTGCAATGTATTAAGACAAAGAGGCTTGATCGGTTCATTACTTATTTCTTTGCCCATATAATTATGTCATGTTATGTGTCATACAATGGTTACTGAGTTTGTCAAAATATTATATGATAAAATCTTTGCTTAAGCTAACATTGAATTATCAGGTTTAGTTAATTACTACTATCTTTCTTTCTTTCCCCTTTTTTTTTTAAAAAATAACAAAGTGTTGTGCCAATAATTGTTAGTAAATTAACTTCGCAGCCAAAAGATGCCAATCAACATTCGTCTTTAACCATAGATGCAAATCTGAATATCAGGGATAAAAAGCAATTTTATTTGTAAATGGAAATACGTATTACTATATAGAACGTGTGATCCATTTTCATATAAAAGACAGTTGTAATAATTTGCGGGTGCAAGGTGGGGGCCTGACTAATTAGGTCGATGGTAAAAGCATATACTCCCTTTACAGAAATAAACGAATTCAGTTCATTTGTCGTTACATAAGTTTGTTTTGACACGCAGTTAATTTGTCATTACATAAGTTTGTTTTGACGTGATAAATTGGTAAATATCACTGTATAAGGCTAAAAAGCACTAGATATTGGGTGTGTACGGACTGACAAGATAAATACATTGGTCGAAAATTAAAAAACCGATAACCTAGTTTTATCACTTGAACAACGAAATTTTATTAGATTTAAAATTCCAATCGGACCAAAATCAACATATCAACTTAGGATGTTTATTAAAGTAAGTGATTATGTATAAATGTTCATATTAGCCATTGGAGAGACAAACTTTAATGACTCTCTCAATTAAGAGTCATTAAAAATTTTGAGCTCATTTTTCTCTCCACTAAAAAAAAGCAAACACCCCATATGGGTAAAAATCCAAATCAAATGAATAATGAAGATTAAATTTTTGACTTTTAATTATTTGATCACTTTTTATTTGATCTTCGTCTTTTACTTCAATTTTGTATCTCTGTCAATATCATTTTTATCATACTTGTCAAAATCGCGATCCTGATCGTAGGATCGTATGATCCTACGATCCTACACACAAAAAACGATCAGGATCTTAAAAAGATCGTAATTCAAGTAGGATCGTATCAGGATCGTAGGATCACACGTAGGATCGTAGGGTCGCCTAATATTTGTTTTTTAATTTAATTTTTTTTTTTGCTATATTAACTTATTAAAAATAAGTCCATGTCTTAAAGCACAATGACTAAGACTTCTTCATGAAAGTTATTAGTTTGATGCTGTTAATTGATTGTCTTTTGCAAGATTAATGAGTATCAAATAATTATGCTTTTATGGACAATTTAGAAATAGTTTAGATGTGTCCTTTTGAGTTTATTATGAAAAATGATTTCGTGTTTTGTAACATGTCAGAAGCTTATTTTTGAAGTAAACCATCTAGATACTTGACCCAATTTTGTTCATATTTTATTTTATGTTTCATATAAAAGCATGAACTATATGTTAAAAAATTTCAGTAATTTCAGAATATCTTAATTTAATTTATTTGATTATCAAGAAAAAAAAATATTGTGTTGCCCTCTATTATAAATTACGTCGTTTCATTTTCAGATACAATCCATTTATCTTTTTGCATTAATCTATATACTGTAATAAAAAGTCACAGAATCAAGTATCAATAAATTAACACTATATTTTTGCAATAATCTAAATGTTATCACGAAAAACCAATAATAAAAAACATTCAACAAAAAGTAGGTGCACGTATGTAGTAACTTTGTGCAAGTGAGCATTGCAATATATCTAATATTCTACTATTACGGTAGTTGAACATATGATTTTTTCTTTTATCATCCATTTAGATTCGTTTATTATATGAAATATTATATAGAAATATAAAACTACAGCCCCTATACAAAAATATATACATTTTCATAGGATCTTACGATCCTGATACGATCCTACGATCACGATCTTGCGAAGCCGAAAACGATCCTAGGTAGGATCCCGATCCTCACAAACTTGATTTTTATATTCGCATAAAAACAAGCATCTAAGTATAGTAGATTTATCTCCTTCTCATTCCATTGAGATATATTGCCTATATATATACAGATATGCTACAAAGCTCGTGCTCATTAACACTTAATATTTTTAGGTATCCCACACTAATTATCTCATTTTCTTATCTTGCATACTCTCTGAAATGCATGCAAAGCCAGTGTTTCTTCTATATATCACCTTGAATTTTCACTCATTTGGCCGTTAAAGCGGGCTCTCTAGGCTCCAATGTTATTTGAGATTATTTGTGCAACGCTACTTTATTGTTCGACAAATTCAATCCCAAAATCCCTATCAAAGTGACAAGTCTAACCCTACTGTTGAAAAAGACAATTTAAATCGACTCACTTATTTAATGACTGGGTGTTCACACTACTTCTGCTTTTAGTAATTACTGTATCTACATTCCTCACATACTCTTTCTAGTTTTGTTTTGTTAACATACTACTAAAATAGACATTGTCTCGCTTTTGTTGAGTATATTCTCCCATTGGAAGATAATCAAAAACATTGCGAGTGTGATTAGTTATTGCTCGCAGAAAGATAAAGAAAAACGCAACAAGTTCATTAATCATGGCTTACTCATCAAAAGTTGACATGAATGGAGTTAAAGAAGATGAAAGGCCTCATGTTTTGGTTGTTGATGATAATGTGGTTGATCGTACAATCGCGCAAAGGCTTTTCACCAACTCTGCATGGAAAGGTATTGTTTCACAATTTACTTTCTCACATTTTGTACAGATTTTATAATATTGAAATATGACTAAATTACTTGTGCTATATTAGTACATAACATGATATGATTAGAGGAAGTTTTTGAGATTCTGTACTTAAACTGCTTATTCTTTAGGTAACACGCCTGGTAAATCTAAATATTTATGAATACTGTTATCATCCAAAATTGATAATTAAGCAGATTAGCTGTTAGTATATAATTGGTATAGAGATGAGAGATCTGGAAATAGGGGAACGACGGATAAACATGAATGAATGAGGGACCATAAAAGTGTTGGAATTTTAATAACATGACAAGTTCATAAATTAAACACATAACCATCATACACATGCGGAAGTTTAGGATCAATTTAACACATAAAGAATTAACCGAATTTAATTAAACGTAAACGTATCTTTGATTCTAGCTAAACAAGAATCAACTTCAAGTATTCTTCAATGGAGATCAAGAACCCTAATTAGGGTTTATAAGTGGATTAACGAATTACCCCTTACCATTTTTTAATTCAATACAAGATATTAACTATAGTGAGTTAATACCACGTTCTTGTACACACGTACTATAACGAATTAATGTTTATGCTAGTAACAAAACCACAAACGATTTATTGCTCAACAAAAAATCGATCAATCCCTTTTGAAGGAGTTGGTCGATCGGTTTTAATCAAGGAAAAGAGAAGAGAAAACAATTAGGGTTATTGTGTGTACAAGTCATCCAAAACAATGACATTTGATTTTGTATTTATACTAATTGTATCTTGGAGGACAAGTTGGATAAGGATTGGGTTACCCCAACCCTAACCACGACCGGCCATAGCCCAAGGGGGGCTTCCGGATCCTTCTCGACTTCCAATTTACAATCTAGTCCTTCTCTTTAATATTTAACGGTCGTTAGTCAATTGTCGTTAACTACTAACGTCCGTTAGTCGTTATTTGTGTTTTAATAATTAAATATATAACGTTTTAAATATATAATTATTATCCCATGGTCTCGAGTTCGATTCTAGACATACACGTATTTAATACACGTAAACTAACAAAAAGTTTATTAAACATGATGTTTTTAGTCACGGAAGATGACAAAATCTTTCCAAAAGAAGCAATTGTGTACTTATAAATCATATTTAATACACGTAATTGTATAAATTGCACTTTGACAGTTACATAAAGTAAATATAATGTGTAATATTAGATTGCTATAATTCCTTTGCTGTTTGCATAACTTTTGGTTCATTTATCTATACGTAAATTTATAGCTTGAATTGTTTCATCCATTAGGCTAAAGGAAGTGGTGGTGACCAGGTCACCGTCCACCTCAGCGCTACTTCAGCTTTCTCTCTCTTCTCACTTCTCTTCACCCACTCTCACCATTCAACTGTTTTTGTCACACTCCCCTCACATTTCATTAAAATATCTACTTTATACAAATATACATACTAAATATTTCACACACACTTGCAAAACAAATAAAAAACATTTAAAACAAAAAACCATAGTGAGCTGGTCACCATAAGTAAACAAAATTGCCGTGACCCATGTCTTCCGTTTTGGGTGTGCCGCGTGACAGGGTGGTCATGGAGGGGTTCTCACGCCCACTCCGTCTAGCCTAAGATATAACATAAGTCAAATAAACCGATTTACAGGTTTAGGAGTCAATTTCTTGAACAATATATGGGTTGATATCGATGACCTGACCTGCTACTTAAACAAGCTCAATAAGAAACAACTCAAATATATTTTGAAAAAAATATAGTATACATTTGTATGTGGCAGTGACTATAGATAAATGAACTGAAAGTTATGCCAAGGTATTGAAAAAAAAAGTTGTGTATAGCCATATTGTCACTAGTTAAAACCGAAGGACATTGTACAAACACCAAAACTACTTTACCAACCGCCCCTTATACTTTTATTATCGAAAACTTAAACAAGAATAGTCCTCGATCTAACGAGTGCTATTTTCAACATACGATATAAATTGGTTGTCCCCAACACGGATGCAACCACAAAAATACAATAACTCACACTATAAGACTTTCGTAACCGAACAATTAACAAAAAAACTGAAAAGATCATCAAGATTGTGATCTGTATGTAAAATCTGAGAGAGACAAAAGAGAGGCCGAGAGAAGTTATGAAGAGATCGAGATTCTCTCAAGTTACTTTGAACATGACCGGTCATGTTTCCTCACATACAAAACTATTGGGTCTACTGTTGGCCGGTCTTTCTTTTGTTTGTGAAGAAACATGACTAGTCATGTTCGAACTAACTTGAGAGAATCTCAATCCGTTATAAACTATGAACCCCTAGATCGGATTATGAGGTTATATAGCCCAACGTTTGTCTTTAGCCCATGTACAAAGAAACTCTTACAAAAATGAAACAAACTTTTGTTAGATATAAATATTTGCATGCAAGCCCTCAAAGTTTATAAGCTTGATAAACTCAAATTATTTTTTACAAATATTCATATGCTCATATTTTGTTTGTGGCAGTGACTACTGCCGAAAGCGGGAAGAAGGCACTAGAGCTTCTAAGTCAAGGAGAAGGTGCACTCGCCAATATCAACTACCAAGTAAGTTTTTGTATGAAATTTTCGACCTTGTCTTAAATTGAAACTAGAAGTACTTAATGGACATAATGTTACAAATTACAATAGTTACATGTATTGCAACTTCTTCAAACATGCATTTCAGTCATTTGAACTTTAAATGATAAATTATTAACAAAAAGTTCCCTATTTTGATTATAAATGTATAATGGGCAGGGACTGAAGATAGATCTAATTGTGACGGATTACTGTATGCCAGGAATGACTGGATACGAGCTCCTTAAAAGGGTGAAGGTAATCTAAAATCACTGAATCCTTAAAAAGATGGAACTAACATTCAACCACATTATAGTGTTATATATTTCCTTTTTTTGTAACAGGAATCACCGCACACAAAAGCGATCCCAGTAATCGTGGTCTCATCAGATAATATCCCAACTCGTATTGAGAAGTAAACACCATCTAGCTTAATTTGCTACATACAAATCTCATGTTAAAACTAAGTAATCTGAATTATGTTGTTGTATAGGTGTTTGAAAAAGGGAGCTCAAGACTTCATCCTAAAGCCTCTTAAACAGTCTGATGTTAACAATATCAAATCTCGCGATTAGTGGAGGCCAATTTTTCGGCTTGGTAAATTATTGCCTAATTATGATGCAAGTGTGTATATATGGACACTTATCTAGATTAGTTCATTAGGATTTAATTTCCAACTACTTAATCCAAATTATATCGGTAACAATATTAGCACAAGTATTTGTTTTTATCACGTAAAAATGTTGGTTTACACTATTGTATACTCTTATATGCATGTGAATATGTGATTCCAACTTATCTCGAAGTTGTCATGTCAAAATCAAAATTAGCTAATGAAAATAATAATAATAATAATAAATAATAAATAATAAATAATAAATAAATAAATGAATAAATAAATCTATCCGATATAATATTTAGTTTAGGAAAATATGAATATCTCCAACAACATAGCATTAATCGACTTCGTTACGACGTATGCATGACCACACGATACATATTTCCAATTGGTGTAATAATGTAAATGTATTACTTGGTAACGAAAAGGTTCATCACTACTCAACCATAAAAGACGTTGCCATCACTGATCGACTTCAAATCCCGCAAGGCTAAAAACGCCAAGAATAAAGTAGACCATGCAACAAAATGACAAATATATGATTCTAGATCTAAAAGTATAGAACATGAAAGTTATTATGACACACAGATGACTTATGGGTAATTTAAGGGCCTCCAAAATTTTAAAGCTTCGTCGGTCACAAATCTTCCTTGACGCTAGCTATATTAATTTTAAGGCCCTAGATTTACTATATCATATCTGCTAAAACAATTTGAGGTTTTGAGCCTAATCAACTTTGTAGTTGAGTTTTTCTAAAGTAGAATCAAGTCCATAAAATGCAAATTATGTATATCGCGTAATTTTTATTTATCATTGTTTACATATTTGTTCGTTTGAAATCTTCATAAACGAATATAAGCGACCACAAACATGCTTATATCTTAAACAGCGAACACAGGCACAAATGTCTATTCGTTTATGTGTTTGTATTAGGTTGTTTGTTCGGATAATCACAAAAGATACGAGCTCCATTCATGTTTGTTTGTTCTTTGCACCCACACTCTTAGATTATCGTAATGACAAAGTCCGTTTTCCCTTTTACTCATCTTTACTTATTATCACAATCTTTAATAAACTCCTAATTCTTCATATTTATTTCTTTTATGTTTGTTTCATACCGACTTAACAAGACGCTCCAGTAATTATTTGAAAGAGGTATGGAAAAGTAAAATAAATTAAAAGAGCCTCATTCAGTCATTTGAAAACATCGCTTTTGGCCTCAAATGACTTGAGCCGCCTATGTTACACTATATGTATTGAGCAAACTTATGATACTTGAGGGTTAGTTATGTAACTTTTCCTAGTGATATTTTTACTAATGCTAACTTTGGTCCAGTTTTGTAGTGTTTTATTTGTGCCGGGTTGGTGCTAAAAAGCTCTCTAACGAGCTAGGGTTACTCATTCAGTTTTTTAATCAAGTTTTCATCACTATATTATCTCTTTAAAATTTTACAAGTTTTTCATTTGTTTAGTTTTCTTGATAGTTTTCTAGTGTTAGTTTGGTTATAACAAGATCATCTTGATCTTGATCTACGTTTTGGTTTAGTATTGGTTTAATCTTTAGTGTGTGAGTTCTTGTATTGTTATTGCACCTGCTAGAGGGACAATAACCTGTTTCTTTGTATTGTACTTGGATTGCATCCGTGTTGGGGACAATCCTTCAGTGCATATTGTTATAATAAAAGATTGAATCACCAAGGGGTGGTTGGTTGAATGATTAACTGATTGTGTTAGTAGTTTTGATACCATTTTTACAGTATGCTCGGATAAAGACTTGTATATAATAAGTTTCAAGCTCCCATTTTCATATCCAAAATTTATTAGTTTCACTGTTAAACCTCTGCTCTAAAAAAGTTCACTGATAAATCTATTACTCCTTCCACCCTTAAATGAGTCCTCTTTTTACTTTTTAAAGTCTAATTTTTTCGAATTTGACCTTAATTATTATTATTATTATTATTATTGTTATATAATAATTTATGCAAAATATATGAATAGATAGGGTTTTTAATTTATTTTTCATTAGTATAATTTTCATCAAATATTATACAAAACAAATATAAATATTTAAAGTTAAATTTGAAAAAAAAAATAAAAATTCAAAACCAGACACTTATTTAAAGACAGAAGGAGCGTGAGTATTTCATGTTTGAACATTTAAAAAAAGTAAAAAAAATAAAAGGTACTTTGGGCTTTAACTGAGCGATGCTAACAAACGGGTGAAACTAGGCTTTATTTAGGCTAAGGAGTGGACCGGGCCAAGCTAAGTGATCACGTACAAGTAGGGCTGTTTCTTTTTTTTCCTGTTTCTAGTTAGGTCCTGTGTGGATATATGTGTACTGTTTCTAGTTAGGTCCTGTGTGGATATATGTTGTTTCTTTTTTATGCTTAATTGACCATCTTAATACGAGTTTTTTCCCGAACTAGTGTAGGTGGAAAAAATTTATAAAAATTCGAAAAATTTATGAAAATTCGAAAAAATTTATAAAAATTTTAAAAAAAATTCGAAAATTTTTAAAAATTCAAAAAATTTATAAAAATTCAAAAAATTCGAAAATTTTATAAAAAATTATAAAAATTCGAAAAAACTTATTAAAATTTTTAAAAAATTCAAAAAATTTATAAAAATTTTAAAATTCAAAAAATTTGTAAAAATTTATAATTTTTTTAAAATTCAAAAAATTTGTAAAAATTTATAATTTTTTAAAAATTCAAAAAAATTATAAAAATTCAAAAAATTCGAAAATTTTATAAAAAATTATAAAATTTTTTAAAAAATTCAAAAAATTTGTAAAAATTTATAATTTTTTAAAAATTCAAAAAAAATTATAAAAATTCGAAAAAAAATTTAATAAATTCAAATTTTTTATAAGTTTTTTTGAATTTTTATAAATTTTTATAAAATTTTCGAATTTTTTGAATTTTTATAAATTTTTTGAGTTTTTATAAATTTTTTATAAAATTTTCAAATTTTTTGATTTTTTATCAATTTTTTGAATTTTTATAAATTTTTTCAATTTTTATAAATTTTTTGAATTTTTATAAATTTTTTATAAAATTTTCGAATTTTTTGATTTTTTATCAATTTTTCGAATTTTTATAAATTTTTTTGAATTTTTATAAATTTTTTGATTTTTTATAAATTTTTTGTATTTTTAAAATTTTTTGTATTTTTTAAATTTTTTGAATTTTTTTAAAATTTTTTTAAATTTTTTCAAATTTTCATAAATTTTTCGAATTTTTATAAATTTTTCGAATTTTTAAATTTTTTTTGAATTTTTATAAATTTTTTCGAAGTTTTCTAAATTTTTCGAATTTATTTTTTCCACCTACACTAGTTCGGGAAAAAAATCGTATTAAGACGTCCTGAATAGAAACAGTATCAAATTTTGCCCCCTTCCACATTAAGGATTCTCTTTTGCAATAAGTTAAAAAGAAACACCAAAGTTTCCTGTTTCCAGCCAGTTTTGTTACCAAACAGGACATTAAGTTGAAAGTAAACGGCCCCTAAGTGATCACGTACAAGTAATGCAAAACTAGCAATAAAAGAATTTTATCAAAGAATGGCGCTTTTAGTGTATATAAAATGAAAACTTAGTTTTATGCTTAACTAGCTTATAGACCCGTCAAATTGACGGGTTTATAGAAGAGATTATGCAACTAAAAATTTAAGCGTGTAAAAAAATGAGCAAAAATACCCGAAATCAAACAAATCATATATTTGAAAAGAATAATAAGTAATAAGTCAATGATATGAAAAAGTACAATGCTTGTAACTATTAATGTAATAAACGTCATGGATTGTGACACATGATTTTGATGATGTAATAAAAGGCCATGCACGCGTGCTCGAATCTTGATGGTTTTGAAAAGCAAAATTATGTAGTCAGCGATAATTGAGTGATAACCCGATGAACATATTATAAGCACCTAATAAATTAGAGAAAAAGTGTAAATAAAAGATGTTTGTAACTTATAATAAGTATAAAAAAATCGTATAAAACATATCATATGTGTATTAGTACATACCTCTTTAAACTTGGTCATAGACCTTGGAGAACCTCTTTGTAGACTACATTTGTGGTAATATGAAACTTGGTCCCGAAAGTGTTTAAATTATCTTGATAATTATTATTAGTTTAGTGACCCGTGTAATACATGGGCTAATATGAATTTATTTTACTTAAATTATTGAGCAAATGCTAAAAAAATACATCGAAGTTGTCATTTTTTGCCATTGTATGGTCCCACCTTTCGTTTTCGTAAATGTATGACTAAAGTATTGAATTCGGGTCATTGTGGGTATGATGTACACCATGGCCTATGCCAGTGTGGCATATTTGACACGTCATCTGCCAGCGTGTCAAGTCCAACTATTTTTTTTTTCATTGTATTTTTCGAACTTGACACTTTTTGTTATTGTATGTATCCACGTCAGCTAAACGTCACAAATTTTGACACGTTTTCGTCTGTTTTTACACGTTTTCGTCCGATTTCATCATTTTTTTTGACACGTTTTCGTTCTTTTTTTTACGTTTTCGTCTGTTTTTTTACGTTTTCGTCTGTTTTGACACATTTTCGTCCGTTTTCTTATGTTTTCATCTGTTTTGACACGTTTTCTTATCGTTTTCGTCCGTTTTCTTACGTTTTTTTACGTTTTCATCCATTTTTTTTGCGTTTTCATACGTTTTTATACGTTTTCGTCTGTTCTGACACGTTTTCGTCCGTTTTTTTACGTTTTCGTTTGTTTTGACACATTTTTGATCGTTTTTATACGTTTTCGCTCATTTTTGTCCATTTTTACACGGTTTAGGGTTTAGGGTTTAGTGTTTAGGGTTTAGGGTTTAGGGTTTAGTGTTTAGGGTTTAGGGTTTAGGGTTTAGTGTTTAGGAACCTAAACCCTAAACCCTAAACCCTAAACACTAAACCCTAAACCCTACCCTAAACCCTAAACAATAAACCCTAAACCCCAAACACTAAACCCTAAACCCTAAACACTAAACCGTGTAAAAATGGACAAAAATGGGCGAAAACGTATAAAAATGATTGAAAACGTGTAAAAACAGACGAAAACGTATGAAAACGCAAAAAAAATGGATGAAAACGTATGAAAACGTAAAAAAACATACAAAAATGTAAGAAAACGGACAAAAACGTAAGATGGACAAAAATGAGCGAAAACGTATAAAAACGATCGAAAACGCTAAACCCTAAACCCTAAACCGAGTAAAAATGGACAAAAATGAGCGAAAACGTATAAAAACGATCGAAAACGTGTAAAAACAGACGAAAACGTAAAAAAATGGACGAAAACGTGTCAGAACAGACGAAAACGTATGAAAACGCAATAAAAATGGATGAAAACGTATGAAAACGTAAAAAACATACAAAAATGTAAGAAAACGGACGAAAACGTAAGAAAACGTGTCAAAACAGATGAAAACATAAGAAAACGGACGAAAATGTGACAAAACAGACGAAAACGTAAAAAAACGAACGAAAACGTGTCAAAAAAATGATGAAATCGGACGAAAACGTGTAAAAACATACAAAAACGTGTCAAAATTTGTGACGTTTAGCTGACGTGGATACATACAATAACAAAAAGTGTCAAGTTCGATGCATACAATGAAAAAAAATAGTTGGACTTGACACGCTGGCAGATGACGTGTCAAATATGCCACGCTGGCATAGGCCATGCTGTACATCATACCCACAATGACCCGAATTCAATACTTTAGTCATACATTTACGAAAACCAAAGGTGGGACCATACAATGGCAAAAAATGACAACTTCCATGTATTTTTTTAGCATTTGCCCTAAATTATTCAAAAATAATGATTGTCGCTTAACGAAGTTTATTAAGATTTAAATTCAACAACAAAGGAAAAAAACTATTTTCAACATGGAAATGGCAATGTATAGTTGTACATATATGAAAACTTGGCGTGGTAGATACAAAACCAACCTTTGAAAGGGATTGAACCTGGCTCTTGTTTATTGTCATAGCAAATGAAACGGACACGGGATATTGTTTCCATATGATCTTTAGCGATAAACATTTATCAGATGCAGTAATTTTCAACCTCTGTATGGACTGGTCAATATTTCATAACATCATTATGAGGACACCTACTTTTAATATAAGTTTGTGGTTAGTAACAAAGATCTGAAGCGGTTACATAAAAGTTTATAGTTGAAAACATTTATAGTTGAAAACATGTATTTAATTAAACACTTAACAAAAAAGTTTCAAAAAACATACAAAGTTATCGTATAGTTATACTCGCGAAAATCATACTTATTAAAGCAAAACATACAAAAAATATATTATATAGAAATGAATAGTGTAAGAATAACAAATTTATTTTTCATTAAACCACGATGTATATTTGAACTTTTCCATATCATACCCGAAAGCATGTTACGGTATGATAGTGGAACTATAACAATTATACAGTTGAGGTTTGTAACTCTTGTATTAGCATGTATTAAATGATTGATTGTTCCAAAGTACCCGAAAGTGAAACCAAGTTACGGTATGACTAACATAATCATGTAAACAAATGATTCTTTATACATCATTTCTACATTGTTTAACAATGTGTTGTCAAATACTCATTTGTAACAATCAAGTAATCAAAACTCACAACTTAGTTGAATAAAACATTGCTTCTCCTTCTATCATACCCTCTCCAATCTACACCTCCAATGACCATACAACTTGAGACTCCAACTTGCGACTCTTGATTTGAACTTCTCCTTATTTCTTAGGTGGAAATCTGCACACCCTGCTAAAAACCCACCTACAATAGCAAATAAATAGAATAAAGTCACAACTACTCCAGCAAAAAAACACTATAAAGTTATACACATACAAAGAGAAGCCAAACCAGAGAGAAAGTTGAGTCAAGATCTAACTTCTATCAACCTCAAGTTCCCCGATATGTATATCATCAAAAAATGATGTGAATAAATAGAGTAAGGAAACGTATCTTTTGACTTCAGAAAATAGATAACTGAATCTTCTTTTTTTCTTTTACTTTTTTGCGTAGAGCAAAATCAGCATCATCCACCAAGACATCAGCATCTTCCTATTTTCAATTTCAAGATCTCAAAATAGTAGGGAGTTAATGAGAAATCCATGTGATTTGGCTTTAAGGTTCCAGCAAAACATTGTCTCTTATAGTTTTACCAATAAATATCTTAACCCATCCCACCATAAACCATTACCTATCTGACATAAACAGGGGTGTTTGAAGGGTTCAAATTGGATTTTCTCATATCAAAGCTGGTATTTTTCTATTCACATAAAAGCTTAGTACCAAAGAACACGACTTAAGATTATTCATATTTAATGTAACTTGATAATGAAAACATATTTTTATAGAACAAAGATTAGATTTTTATTGTTGAGAATGGGCAAATAATCGTCACAAGGGTGAACCTGACCTGAGGTGACCCATTTGGAGTCGTACTTAAAATTATCAACCTAAATTACCTACATGAACACTCTAATTCAGTTGGCAAGACCATGTGGATGTTCTACATCAAAAAGAATAAATGTATTGCACTAACATAAATGTTAAGAAAATAAATTCACATACCAAAGAATTGCTATTGCTATGCCGGATTTCACAATTAAAATCAGCGTTTATTTGTAAGCATTCCTCATATATGTTTATCGTCTTGTGCTTTGTAGAATGACCGAGTGTAACATACGAATGATGTAGGATCGTAACCATAACAGTTCCCAAAGTTCGAAATTGCAACGGGGAATCGAAAACATTGATCACAACTAAATAAATCCTTATTGTTGCCTACATCCTTGTATTTTGGCAAAAAAAATGTATTGATATTAGGTACGAAACAATACAAAATGTAACATTATAAAGAACCAAACATAACATAATTACTTGTCTGTTCATCAATAGCTCCATGTTGGAGATATGTGGCTTGCTAAAATCGTTGAGAAATCCAAAGATAGCTTTTTTTACTCAAGTTCATGAGAAACATACTACGGGTGCATCGGTGCTACTGCAAAGTGTTATTAACAATTACTGACTAGTTAATAAGAACACATTTTGGTACCTATTCTACGTGAAAATAATGCTGGCAAATCCATAAAGTTGCAAAACATATGTGATACAACTAGTGCTGCTATATGTCATGCAATTAAAAAGAAAATTAATTTACATACCCTATCACACTCATCAAAACATCCTCTTAAACATCTAATTTCATGATTCAACTTAAAACTAATATGGATAAAACCCATTTCAAGGTCAAAACAAAGGAACATTAAGATGAACACATGATGGCAGCAATCAAAGAACATGAAACCTAAGGCAGAACATGAAACCTTTTGAATAAAAGGATAACTTGATACCTTCTAATTAAGAGGAATGTCATACTTCTACTGCAGCTAATGCATAAGGGGACAACTCAACACCATTTAAAGACAAATTTGCTATGTTAACTTATGTATCAATAATCCATAGCCCAGTATACCAGTAGAAAGTCGATCGAGAGTCAATCCAAAAGATATGTAAGACAATATTGAAAAACCCATAACACAAAAACATTAAACTAATCTTGCCACTAAAATTATTCTTGGTTCTGAGCTTCTATTCAACATGTTCTTATATTAACTCAATCAGTGCACAAAATGAGCACACCATTGTTCATATCTTCCTATCAATTCTACAATGAAAAAACTTCTATATACAAATATACTTTCACTTGGTAATTTGCGTCCAGATATGGGGATTCAACATGACATTATTTGCACTCATGGCTATATCATTTATTTGCAATCATGGCTGTGTAGATGACCAAATGGACCAGAAAGCTTCTACCACTTTAGAAGACCGGGTATATTACTTCAATAGAAAATTTACACATATGATTTTTATATGGGTGTCAGTTTCGAAACTTCAAAGAACATATACCAACATTATATATATATATATATATAACAGGAGGTATATATATATTAGAGATGAGATATTATGAGAAGGGGTCTTAAAATGAGAAGGGTGGGAAGGATTGTGGGAGTGACATGTGTCACTTAGCCACATCATCATTCCGCAAAAATTTTTACTGCATCGTGATGCAGTAAAAATTTTGGCGGGAAAAAAAAATTTTTCCCGCCAAAAAAAAATTTTTTTATTTGGGCAAAAAAAATTTTTTTTTTCCCGCCAAAATTTTTATTGCATCGTGATGCAGTAACCGTGATGCAGTAAAAAATTATACTGCATCGTGATGCAGTAACCGTAATGAAGTAAAAAATTATACTGCATCGTGATGCAGTAACCGTAATGCAGTAAAAATTTATACTGCATCGTGATGCAGTAAAAATTTTGGCGGGAAAAAAATTTTTTTTTTGCCCAAAAAAAATTTTTTTTTTTTGGCGGGAAAAAAAAATTTTTTCCCGCCAAAATTTTTACTGCATCACGATGCAGTAACCGTGATGCGGCATGATGATGTGGCATGGGGATGACACATGTCACTCCCACAATCCTTCCTACCCTTCTCATTTTAAGCCCCTTCTCATTGTATCCCTACCCTATATATATATATATATATATATATATATATATATATATATATATATATATATATATATATATATATATATATATATATATATATATATATATATATATAACAGGAGGCGTTACACGTAGATAATGCCACATAAGTCCACGTCATTGCCATGTAATTGACATTAAATGCCATGTCATCAAATTAGTTCCATGTAAGCAAGAATTTGACCAACTAAAATTCGGTGCTAATTAAAAAATGTGGCTTTTATAAGAATCGAACCTGGGTCTGACAATCCACAAACAAACGCTTCAACCACTGGAGCAAGCCATAAGTTGTGATAGACAAATTCAAAACGAAGATGTTATGTCTTAATCACACCACATTCTTTAAATCATTTGACTGAATAAAACCACGGTTTTACAAAATTAAAACAATTCAATATAAACATAAACCCTAGAATATCTCCTATTCAAATCTATCCCATATTTATCTAAATTATTAACAGAATATTATCCCAAAACAAACCTACTAAATCATTCACAAAAGCCTAAATGGTGTTCTAGATCATTCACAAAAAACACAGAAAAAAGGCGATCCAAAAACAAAGCTACTAAACCGGTATTTTTTTCTTTTTAGTTTTTATAATCGTTTAAAACACGATTTTTGTTTTTTTCTCTTATTTGATTTTCCAGGGATTCATCATCTGTATCCGTTATGAAGAAATCATCCATCATGATTATTTTGTGAAGGTATTTAAATCATTTAACTACTCATTGTTATTTATTTGTTACATTGATTAATGATTATCTGTCTCTAGAAGTGGTTAACAATTGGTTGGAAATAATATGATGCAAATATAGGGATATTATTTGAAACAGGTTCTTGGGTACTCCTCTTCCTATTTGGATTATTGTTGTGACTGAGTTTGTGTCAATCATGTTCAATTATTTTTAGATATCAAATACCTAAGGATTTGCCGCATGTCGAGGCTCGACGCCAGCTTGCTTTTCTGATGCTTGCGTTCATTTGCTGATGACTACGTTCGTTTGCTACATGTAGTCATGGTGTTGGCCGCTGATGAACAATCCGTTGTATCAAATATAAACATTTCTAAGTTGCGTGCATTCACCGACAGTACCAGGGATCTCTTTTTGCAGGTTCTCTTAATTCAAACGCTTGAAAAAGTTCAAAAGATAGGCTTTGTAATCATGTTTAGTATATTTTTTATCAGTCAAGTCCAAAAGATAAGACCAAAAAATGTTTATGAGTTGTCCCAACCCGGCCAGTCCGCTTTGGCCCCTAACTTAAGATTACCCTTTTGACTCATTACCTAACCTACTCGCTAACCTTCCATATTGATATCGCTTTTAAAGTACAAATTTCTTATTAAAAGATGGTAACTTTTCGTTGGTGCAGTGTTTCTCTCGAGCTACAAGGGCATGGTGTTTGGCTGCTACTTCTTTAGAGGTGAATACCTTTTAGAAAAGCAATGAATTTACATTCTTCTTTTTCTGAAATAATGATTAATGAATTTTGTTATAACTGCAAAAACCGATATCTAAAAACCGATATCTCACCGCGAAAACCGCTATTTCAAATATCGGACCCTGAACGACACGAGATTTTTGACCGAGATAACTACATAGGGTGTTCGAGAATTCAACCTTATGAATACAAATAATACTTATTATGTGTACCTCCACATAACAGACATGTTTCTATATGTATCTTCATAAATGGCATCATTTGTGCATATAGTACTTATTACAGCAAAAGTTGAACCAAATGCTCTCCAGTTGACCAACAATGCTAAAGAATACAATGTTGCAATGTATATGTCAAACCAAGGTTCGACTTCAGTATCAAATTTAGAACTATATGGCTTATGTATAACTTTAACTCATTAAAATGAAATTTTATGAATTTTTGGTTCAGTGATAACTGATACAAGTGGTGGATAATGGATGTCATTGTATAACTATATGGCTTATGTAAAATACCTCATTAACTTTAACTCATTAATACCTCATTTATTTTTTTATTTTCCGTTATTTTGCTCGGCTTATTTTACAAACCAAGGTTCAACTTCAGTATCAAATTTAGAACTATATGGCTTATATATAACCTTAACTCATTAATATGAAATTTTATGAATTTTTGGTTCAGTGAGTACTAATACAGGTGGTGGACATCATATTTGCATAGTGTATGATGCACCGAATCTCCCAAACTTGAGAAATTGAAGATCGTGACAGATTTAGTCCCCACCACTTGAAACCGTGTGTTTGGTACCATTAAGGTACATTTTGTTTTACATATAATGCTTTTCATACATATTAACTTCATATAACTTAAGAGGTTTTATAATTTGAAGGATATAGTGAGCTTTGGATGGTGGTCTTGATATCCTTCACAATGAAAAGAGGGTTGTTGGATTTAACAAGGACAGTAAGAGCCTTGATATTGATCTCCATTGCAAGTACATCACCTTCTTGAGTCGGTTGGAGTAATATTCTTCAGGCTATGTTTTTGAGAACGTTATTTAACAATATTCATTAATGTAAAGTGACTGTGATTGAAGACGAGCCAGGAAGTACCAGAGTAACTTTTTTGAATACATTAAGGCAGGGATTGAAAGCGCAAGACAGGCCTGATGCTGTTGATCGAGTCTTTGAAGTTTTTGAAGGAACACAAACCACTTAGAGACATAGTAGCAGGTGCACATAATTTAACTTTAGACAATCATACTCAATTCCTATTTGCTAAATTTTATACTATATCTAATGGTAACTTGATGATTCTGTACAACCGACCTATGCCTTAAGGTAACTGGTATTTCGCTTCTTAAATAATAAAAGTGTTAGCCAATGTTTGAAACCTGTATTGGCATCTGCTAAAGGCAAAAGGAAAGCTGATGATAAATTGGAGTATGTGTGTTGCTCAAGCAGTAGTCGTAGCAAAGTGTGTACAAATGAACATCGTTTCACTCTGGTTAATGTTAGATATAATATATTCTGAAGATAAATACTGGTATTTTTTGTTAAGGGTCAAAATGGGTATCTTTGGTATGTTCTCGGTCAACAATCCAGCCGAGGTGGGGGCAACTTCTATGGGCGACAATAGTGTCAAGATACCAAAATGGATGCTGAAAATAAGCTATCCAAACAACCTTTAATAACATGTTTAGGACAACAACTAACAACTATCCAAAGAGCCCTTAATGACATGTCTCGGACACCAATTAATCGCTTAAATAGGCTATCCAAACAACCCTTCCTAACATATCAAGACACCTTAAGGGCTGTTGAAAATAAGCTATCCAAAGTCCAAACAGCCCTTAATGTTTAGGATGCCAAAATAAGCTATCCAAAAAGCCCTTAATAGCATGTTTAGGACAACATATTTAAAGTGAAATGAGACTCTCTTTTTTTTTTTCTTTTTTTTTTTAATATTAACTATTTATTAAATATTGATTAAACATTTTGAATCTGTAGGAGGATGTGGTTTTCGAGTTAAGGCGAATGAATAATGATGTGTTGTAAAACCAAAGTAATGGTGAAATTGCTCTTGAGGATTCAGATGCTTTCAAAGAACAATATGCTGCTGTTGTACAGCTAAATGAAGCCAATGTGCATGCAAGGGCATCATTTTTTCAGTTAAAGGAATGGTCATGTAGCAAATGGACAGGTAAACATCTAGAGGTTCTTGTGATATTTTGATGTATTCAAGCTTAAAATATTAACGATTGATACATTATTTTCAGAACAATGAGAAGGTGTTGTAGCGTCGGCTTGATCATGAGCTCGCAGTCATGGTAAATGTTCATGAAGTTTGCCACGAATATAAAAAACAAAGGCAAGTGTACGCAACTACTAATATTCGTAATATAACTTGTGAAATATCATTTGGAGCACGGTTCTTAGGGAATATATTATTTATTCAGGCTGGCTGCACTTGCTGAGGAGCTAGAGGTTCTAAGACAAGTTGATGAGTTTGCTTCAAAAGGAGTTAACCCTCCAATGCCTACTGAATATGGCTATCCAAACATCACTTAATAACATGTTTCTGACGCTGAATGCCTAATGAATATGGCTATCCAAACAGCCCTTATTAACATGTCAAGACACCAAAAAGGCCGCTAAAAATAAGCTATCCAAGCATCCTTTAATAACATGTTTCGGACGCTAAGTGACTGCTGAAGAATCATAGGGAACTGAAGGAACTGCAAGTACTCGAGTATTTATCTTTTGCAAAACCGACTTTATATTTTTTGCATTCTGGTGTTTATTGGTCTGCGACAATAGGTGAAGGGTCAGCATTCCAGAAGGATGAAAATGTGAAGATGGGTATGGCGTTGAGTTCGCTCGACTATTACCGGCTCACGTTTATGCTTTTCAGATTACAAATTACTTGATATCACCGGTTCACGTGTATGTCTTTTGGATTTTCTTATATCCCACCTCCTAATGAAAATATATTGTCCATTTTATCTGTTGTTTATTTGATTTTTTTATCAGTCGGATGACGTTGAATGTGAGACTATTAATGGAAGTAAGACTGTGGATGGACCTCTAAAGAACCCACTTTGTACCAGACTTTGTATATTCAATCTACTCAGGGATCTGTATCATGTGGTTCAAATCAGGGTAGTAACAAGGAATCAGCTGGCATTATTGCTAACAGAGGGTGTAATAAAGATCGAATGATGGTAGTTTTTTTGGCTGAGGTTATGTGGATAAGCGATCGTTAATAAGGATGTTGGGACTAATCCTTAGCACGACTGAAAGAGAATGCGTAACTCAAAAATGAAAGCTCTCTAAACCTGGAAACCACTACCACCGACCCCATATCGAGAATCGAATCCCTGAAATTTTGTCCCTAAACTAAGCTAAACCTAGGCCTAAACCTTGTGACCATCACCTGATGATACCTAAAAATCAGTGCCTCGACATTAGTCACTTAAATGAGTATTCAAAACTACTATTGATGTGGTGTTTCTTGAGAGTGTGATTAACGCATTTAAGTTATTACACAACCTGAACATCCTAAACATAAGTCAAGTCACCTGATGCTTAACTTTTTTAGAATCCTCAATCACAAACCGACACCAAGCCATTCACCACTGCCATATCAGCTGATGTGGGCATAAGCTGGTTTTGAGAATCGAATCCCTGAACCATGAGTGAAACGGACTTCTTCTCTTACCAGGGAGTGAGTTGGAAGGCCGAGGTCATCACAGCTGCAGCTTAACCATAATGGGCATGAGCCTGAAAAAGTGTCCTTGATTCACTCAGGTACAAGTGCAATGGCTAAGATGGTTGCATAACAGTGACCAAGATTGTGGTATGAATCAGAGGTTGTGCTAGGAATTTGTTATCTTTGATCAAAGTGTGAGCATGTAGAAGATACAAGACAATTGATGTCATTTGACAAACATGATTTTAACCAACTGCCGTACCTTGACAGGAAATGATCCAACGCTGGCGTTTTACCTTCAGTACATGGTTTCTAGGAATAATCTCATATAGCATTCAGGCTTTCATGATATACTTACATGATTGTGCATTAAACTACTGATTTTGCTAATGTATGCTTTGCCCGTCATTTTTGGCAGTGTCAATCAATTCTTTGAATGTCTTGATGAATTGAGAAGCTCACAATCAGCATTGGGGAACAGTGGTATGTGGAATTGTTCTGTTTTTAGTGCGATAACTGTTGCATCCAATCTCACCTCTGGATCCCTTCAGATCCCTTCTGGTAAGTGCTTTGTCATTATGTGATATCTAAAAGATGCGTTCATGTATCTATCCCTTAAAATAAGATGGAACTGTAAAGTAAACAAGTAGACAATAAGGGGTTGTAATCTCTTTAAGGAATTATATATATGTTTGTGAATTTTTTGTCACTATGATGTAGAGCAGAAACATATTGAAACCATTCTCAAGGCACGGGTCATGCAGATTGTAATCCTGTTTTCGTTTGTGGATGAAGACCACAAGCCTTCTTATGATACTAAAGGCTGTAAGACAGACGGGACTTCATACGTCCATGATCTAAAAGCAGAATTTAATGAAATGCAGCTTGCCTTTCAAGTAATTATTGTGCGTGTAGGTTTTGTAGTTTGGAAATCGAAATTTTATTTAAAATATTTTAAAATTTGATAAGGTTAACAGGTGTGTCCTCAAGAATCGAATGTTGAAGCGACAATTGAACATATTGAGGTATCTGATCATTTCAGTCTTCAGTGTCAAAACGAAAATGTGAACGCTCAGGCTTTACTGATCAGAAATAAGCAAGATGCAGTTGAACGTGCATGTCCTCCTTTGCGTTCACTCGCGCAAAGGGCTGTATTAAATGATCATTCAAGATGTCATAGAGGAATTTACAGAGATGATGTGGTCAAAGTGTTGCTACTTAGAACTTCAGACATTACCAGATGCCAATACATTGCACCTGTTTCAAGGATAGATTCCTTTTCGTTAAAACTGCCACAATTTAGACTATTAGTTTAAGTTTGTTTTAGTTTTTATCATAATTTTTTTTAGTTGAATTGTTATTGTAATGTTTTTTAATTATGAATGAAATTTTAATTTAAAAAATAAAGTTACGGTCGACATTGTGGTCATTTTTAGCAAATTGTGGTTGTCATTAGCATCGGCCTAAACATAGGCAATTTGTCGAAGCACCTTGGCTAAGTCTGTGTTATTTGCGCAGCTAATATCTTGGCTTTATTTCTTAAAAACACATTGACTATCTATAAAAATCACGCACAATCAAATAAAAATCTCTTAAAAAAATTAATCTCATATTAACATACCCAATAATAAATCATCCACATTAATTTCCTTACAAATTATTTACCAACAAATACAACTTTCGTACACATACATCAAACTATTCAAAAATAATACACTCGAACAATTATCACAATACCTATAATCACACGATCCACAGTAACTTCCTTACACATTATTTACCAACATAACAAATATTCATATATCTAACTAAACACATATAATTAACGATAATCATAAGTCTACCCCGCCCATCAACCGGACCATGCAAACGATAATCATAAGTGTAGGCCGCCTTCCTTTTAGAAACAACACATCAATGATTTAGCAAATGCAACATTCATGTAAATAAGTTTGTAAACACGAAGGTTTTCAAGCTTTGTATTTTCTCTCATATTCGATAAACGTATATTTTAATCGTAAAGTAGTACATTCAAAGAATAATCACAAGTCATGCCCCTCCATTGTAACGGGTCAAAGTGCTTCAATGAAATGTGCCGGTTGTCAATGTTCTGGAATGAAGGTGTCAAACAGGCAACTTCGCCCATCTATGATTTAGCACACATCAGCTTATGAGGTGGACATCAGAAACCTTCTTTCTTTGATTCTTTGATCGGAATACGGATGAAATCCCATTATGTTGGCGCTCATTTCGCCTTCGATCACTAATATCTAATAATTTATTTACAGAAATCTAAAAGTTTTTATGTACAACCCTTTCTTTCAACATGTACAATTTTCAACCATTTTTTACCACCATTCTTTCGCTATAGTAAAGTATGTCAACGATAATTATAAGTCATGCTCGCCTTTCAGGGCGGCTTATATGCCGGGGAGGGCTTATAAGTCATGCCAAACGATATTTATTTGAGCTGTCAATACTTAATGTTTAAATATGTAAGCTTTGGGAACAAGTACATTTTGGTCAGTAATTTGTCATTCATTTGATAAACTAGATAATGAAGTTTTACGTACTGATGAGACGTTTTCTGATAAGTCAATTCTTGAAATATAAGTCAATTCTTGAGAGTGAAATGCCCGAGCAGGTGAGACGTTTCAAAGAAAGAGAGAAAGTAGAAAAAGTTTGGTTTCACCGTACTATTCTTCTAGACACAACAATTTCGTGCACCACTGACTTATGTAAAAGTGAGGATGCGCACAGGTCCTCACCACCTGCTCAAATCATCCACAACCTATGAACTTTTTATTTTCATTCAGATGGTGTAATGATGATTTTCATAGGTTTAAAGGTCAAATAGATTAGTTGAAGGATAGAAACAAAATATTATTTTGATTGAAGTTGAATACTTTTAGGCTATGACTTTGGAGTATTTGTTTTATCTATTATTTTATTACGAGGAATATACTAAACTTCTATTAAATTGACATAAAAAGTGTGTGTGGATCAGATCAACCCAAACCTTGATAGTATGGACCGAAAAATCCAAATTCATCGGAATTTCTGTTAACTTGGATATCGTCAGTATCCAGAGCTTTCAGCATCATACATGTATGCTCTCCAGTCACAGATATCTGACAACAAATTAAGTATAAACGTTACCAGGTTTACTATGGCTGATTATGACAATGAAAAAGTTTCAATATTACTACATAGTAGGAGACTTGTAGGAACTTCACATATGTAAATCATTCACTTCACTATAAATGACCTGTGCAAGCATGAGCTTTTATATAAGAAAATGACGCACACCTGGTTGTTTGGTCCAAGCTACTTAAAAATAAGTACTTGGGTCATAATTACTAATTGTGCCTGCAACGTGATTGTTAGGTCATACGTAAGTAACGTCTAACTGTAACCAAGGTGACTAACTTGGTCTAATTTCTGTATTGAGTAACCATTGATTTTTAGGGAGAAAAAAAAAGCACACACATTAATAATGTGACAGCGGATATGTTGTTAATTTTATTACCATGCTGACTTTTCTTTAAATGGCACACAATAACCATTATGATTGTTTTTTTAGCCGTATATAAGTTGGTTACCAAAAATATATAGCAGACTAAAAGTTGGATACTATCTAATTTCGTTGCTTTTGTTTCTATGAACTCTTTTTGCAGGGAAAATACATGTAGAAAGACTGAGGCAGCAAAGGCAAAACACAAAGATTTTTTTATTACTGTTAGAAGATTGATAATAAGTCGAATGATATGGAGTGAGTAAGTTTAGTTGGGGGTGGTCAAAACAATATATGTTAGCTGGCAATTAGTTGTGTAGCATTTGCATTGCAGATTTGCAATTAAACACATATGATACACATTCCTTGATGATTAGCAAGTTATATGTGAAATTTGAATTATAAATAAAAAGAGCATTTAAATCAGTTGCTACATGTTGCAGCAACAAATGCCTTTGCTATGCAACCTGTTAAAGATGCTCGACTTATGTGACAACAGTATTGGACCAAGATGCTCGACTTATGTGAGACAGTATTGGACCAAGATGCTCGACTTATGTGACAACAGTATTGGACCAAAAGCCGAGGCTTAAACATCGCCAACTGTTCGGATGGTAACTTTATCATCCCTATAATCTAGACGTTGTTATATCTGATTTTCGTATCATTGAAAAGTTAATTTATTTGGATGATCGGTGTGCTTGATTTGGGAATCATATTATGCGTTAAAACATGAGAACAAGCAATTATAAGTCATCATATACATATTTAATGCAAACCATTTTAAAAGAACATTTTGCTAGCACAAAACCTAAAATAGTTGAGTTACTATGATACCCACATAGAAAGACTAGCAAAATAGAATCTATTTCACATTAAATAGTGACATAGGCAAATTTGCCTATAATCCATAATGCAGTCAATATGTATTATGAGACAACTACCTTATGTTTCAATATGAAATCACTGCTATAATTGCCTATTTTATATCTGCTATAAGGGTCTATAAAATAGGCACTACTGTTCCATTTTACCTATAATGGAATATTTTATACATTTATCTATTATGACAGTCAGTATGGTTATGCTATTCAATATGATTATAGTTGTCACAGGATAAATATATCGTGCAAAATAGATATTCTTCATGGCTCCAAACCTACACAAATACTAATCCTACAAGATTACTGATGACATGAAGAATATCCTTAATCTTTATGTTAAGATATGATTGTGCTATCAACATCGAAGATCTTTTAAAACTCAGTGATGTGATGAATGGATATATATTAACATGCATCAGATGATCATTTTCTACCACCCTTCTTTCGCTACAGTAAAATATGCCAACAATAATTATAAGACATGCCCGCATGAGGCGTATGTCAACGATAATTATAAGTCATGCCCGCCCAACGGGCGGGCTGACCTGCCCATTAGGGCTTATAAGTCATGCCCGCCCATCGGGCGGGCTTCGACAACTAGTGTATATATATATATATATATTAGCAATATATATTATATATATTATATAACTAGTGTATATATATATATATATATTAGCAATGCCCGCCAACTGGATAATGCCACTTGGCCAAAAAGAAAGCCACTTGGCAAAAAGAATGCCACGTTAAAGCCACCTAGCACCAAAACACCCTCCTTGCGCGTTTTTGCACACTCCCCATTAAAAAACATCCGATTTTTTCTCCATCATATTCAAACCCTCACTAAAATCTCTCACAAAATCAAGTTATTTTTGTTAATTATTCAAAACAAAAAACCACATCCTTATCAAATCACACGGTTTTGCCATAATTTCTGCCAAGCACCTTATTCGATCCAAGGTATAAACAATTGATCCAAGGTATGGGTTTGGTTTTTAATCATTAATTCCTATTGATTGCTTAAAAATTCGTTTATATGAATTGTGAATTATACCTCTTTAGATTTTGTATTAGGTCTTTTCTAGACTATTATGTCAGTTTTGAATTAGGATTTTTGTTTACTTTTTATTCCTAATGTTAGGGAAATTAGTTTAAAAAATAGCATAGTTTGTTAACAATGACATGTTGGACACCAAGTGTTTGATAAAATGCCTAATTGAGTTTTCTTTTTTAGAAATGTTAGATGCGTTTTGGATAGCAGCTGCAACTGGAAATGTGTTGCAGAAGAACATTACATCCGTGGTATGATGAATTAGAAATTAGTTTTTTTCAAACTGAAATAATTGCGTACCAAATTTTCTAGAGTTAGTAGCATAGGTTTTAACTGAAGGAGATGAAAATAGCAGGTCTTCGAATGCTTTGACAATTATGTCAGCCAATGCAGTTCTATCATTAGTCAAGTGTTTGGACAGAGAAAATGCCCGACATTATTTGTTATTTACCTTTTAATTTGGATTTTGGAAGAACGAGACCGCGAGAGTCGAGATTATATTATTTGGTTAAATGGCTTAGGCTTTTCTGAGTTTCTTAGCAAGTTGTTCGGGGTTCACATGTAGATAAGATTTTGATTAACATACAATATAGGCGGGTAATTAGAGCTCAATTAAGTTTATGGAAACAATGGTAATATATGCTATCTTATGCATTTAAGTGGTTTAGTTAACAATTAACATGTCTGATATCATTAAAATGATAAATAAGTTATCTTACAATTGAAACAAAGTTTAGCACCTCAAATTGAATCTGCAATATCTTGTCTATATAATTCATAAGCGATATATATTGTAAATTTTCGGGATTCATTTATAACTTATGATTACTTGATTACTGATGATGGTCTTTTACTCTCTTTAGAAAACCGGCAGTAGCATGTAAGAGGAAGTGGACACATCTTGCCATGATGCTGTTGGAGGTATTTTAGTCTTGCTGTTTGACCTTTTAATAGTAATTTTGCCATTTCAGACTCCAAGTATATATGTGGACTTCGAATTTTAGAAATAATGCATTTGAAGAGGAAGCGGGCAAAAGAAACACATATTATTTTCCAGGTGTGCATTAAGGCCACCAGTTTGGCAAAGCTACCTTTGTTTCAAGCGATGATACTAATTCCTTTCAGGATGAACAAAGTACTCTACATGGTGGTTCTCAATTCTCAAATACTAAACAACAATATCGAAGGTTAGTCGGTTGGAGATTATGAAAAGCAGCTACAGTTTGACTCCATGGAAGTTTTGAATGGGCCTAAAAAGAAACAGAAGACAAAACACCCAGTATCTACATATTCACTGTAGTTCTTAATGTTTTTTCATTGCTGTGACTAAATTTTGTCTTATGGTGTTGCAGGGATCAATGTTTGAGCACAGATGACAACTTGATTCTAATTTTCATAATGACCAGCTATCTGCATTTATCTTATAGTTTATCACTGCAACAAGTTTTTGCCGATCGTAAATTGGGTAACGGTGGAAGTGGGCATGTGTATGTTGGCAGGAGGGTGACTGGTGGAAGTGGTATAACGGGTCCTGATGCACTTGAGGTATAGTTTTATAATTTTTTTTTATGAAACTGGGCTTTTAGATATTGTATAAATGGAGCCTCTTTCATTGTGCCATATGTGTTCTGCATATGTAACAATGAGATAATCTCCCCTAGAAAAACCAACAAAGAAGACCCTCCTAAATTAACCGTCCTACCCATTTTGCCACATATACTTTTGAATGTAAAAAGGTTCAAATGACTGATCATATGGGATTAAAAATGAAGATTTTGTTGTATATAATTTACTATGTCCATCTACTTTGACTAAGACGAGTAGATACACAATTGCAAGTTTGCAGCTCTCATTTCAAAGAAAGGCTACTTACATTTGTGGCATTTGTGAGAGTGTTTCTCCCTGACCTTAGAAAGTTTGTCCTTTTGCTTCTCACTTTGTTTTCATTTTCTATTTTTATTTTACAGAATTTCTATTGCTGGGCAGTGGAGGATACAAAACGTGTAATAACTAAAATTACAAATTCTGATGTCACTGTCTTAGAAGCGAGAGTTTTTGCAACGGTACTTCGTTTCATGCTCCAAGTTCTAAATTGGGAATTCAGTAATAGTAGCAGATTAATGAAAAACAACATAGACATTCTTTGATTGGAAATTGTAAGATTTTTTAACAGTTAATTATTACTTTCAAATTTAAAAACATCTTCAAAACTTTCTCCGATATTTTATGGACTCTAATATAAATAATAGGAATTATTTATAAAAACTTGACTGCTTAGATTGATTTGTAATAATGGAAGGCTAAAATTGGAATTTTGCTTAATTTAAAGGAGTTTTAAGGGTAAGCCTGAACACTTTATAAGGAGTACGTAGAGCATGTTGACATGTATTGATAATAATTGTACTGCCAAATAGATATAGCTTTTTACACTTTGTCACGATGTTCTAATTTTCCTGACAGTGATACCACTATGGTCATTTTCTGCATATAGTTTTGATAATTTCGTTAATTGGTTTTTAGGTGCCTATTGTGATGCATGACTAAAATGAACAAGCAAAGGGTTGGAGTAAAATTTTTAGGGAAGAAACTAAAAAGCAATGTATACCCGTTGTTATAGCTTGGCAACTAAACGAATGAATGTTAGTATTATACGCTGTATTTTAGGTTCATGGATATGCTCGACAATTTGAAAAAGTTGGAATTGCATAAGCTCTTATGGAGTCACTTGAAGATG
The DNA here is from genome assembly GCA_021014915.2 of Artemisia tridentata subsp. tridentata. Taxonomy (NCBI): domain Eukaryota; kingdom Viridiplantae; phylum Streptophyta; class Magnoliopsida; order Asterales; family Asteraceae; genus Artemisia; species Artemisia tridentata. The sequence continues at coordinate 118,373,419 of CP139506.1, read as the reverse complement.
GGCCTAGCTCATCAAGTTTCGCGTTAGCAACTATCACACTAAAGCTGTTACAATGAATGTAAGTGCTACTGATATTTTGTGTTACTGCCATTAATTAGAGGTAACATATACTATTTAATTAAGCAATAAACATTGCTTAAATACTTAAAAGTTAATACTCATAGGACTTCTAGATTGGTAATTGGTTGATGTTAGGCTGACACACATCGTCAGCTACCCTAAGCAGCCTTTAAATCTGATCTTGATTTAATTGTACCTCAAATATATGAATCATGTACCTATCATCTAGAGTTTGATCGAGTGGCTAGCATGCAGTCAACAAATGATTCTTCGTAGATCTTCTAAAAAAATCAAGAACATAAGCATTTTAAACAAAAAAAAAAAAAGAAAAAAGAAGAGAAGACTATTATACAGTCAATCAATGTACCTTTCCTTTTTACATGTCAAGCCCCCACTAGGAAAAGCCGACAACCACTAATCCACAAGTTGTTCACATTGTATCTGATGTTATCCATCTAATTTCTCCATCTTGGGCTTGAAACATGTAAATTCAGGAGACGTGGAAAACCAATCCCCGGAGAATGTGGCGATTTAGGCCCGGGACGACCCATGGGCGAAACTAGGAAACTCCGCGATAATGATGGAGGATGTTGATACCCAGGTGAAAGCAGCAATGGAGATGATAGATTCAAGTGAAGGCGATGGCAAAAGCTCATTCTTCCTTGGAGACATATATTCATGTAGGTTTGGAAGCAATCCATCGCCTGCTGCTCATATGTCACAGTATTCCTAATTTAAGGTAACGTATATACACATATATACGTGAATCAGCAGGCAGATGTGGTTGTGGTTGTGGCAGCACCATCATATTTGGTATATATACATTAATAGGTGCTAATGGTGGTGGTCGAATACGTTTCAGCTTCATACTATAAAATGTCATATTGATGAGAAATATTGGAATTATGAACATGTCTATCCTACCTAACTTGTTCATAGTATGGATTTCCTTTTATTAACTAAACCAATAATATTTATGTTTTTATACTATAAGGAAAACGAGTGATTGACCGTACCTTCAGTTAGGTCTTTAGTATCAAACCGGATAATGTTGAAGTACACAGATCATATTGGATAGTTTTTGTATCTTGTGTATTTTTACCTTTCTTTTAAACCCAACTAGCACTGTTATGGGTATTACTAAACGGTTGATTGATGGCAACTAAAGATGAATTACAGATTTGACTATTAGGACTATATGATTATTTTTATGAAATACAACTACGGGCCTTTAGTTTCTTAGTATTTGTTTGTTTTACTGACATGGGATTGATTATGATGCGGGACAACACATGTTACAGAATCGAAGGAGGTAGGGTACTTGTCATGTATGGTGTAGATGCTACCAAACTACACCACGGCTCGGAGATATTTACGTTTACCAATCTTTGCAAGAAACAAAACTCATGTCGAACGCAACTTCTTTTTGTATAATTTTTGCGCATTGTCTTAGTTTGGTTATTTTTAAACCAACTCATGTACTCATTTTCTATGTTACTGATATTGTTTTTCACATTTACTTAAGATATACAAGTACAAATTTAAAGCTTGAACCTCTCCATATATTTACACGGTAGATATTCAAAAATGAAAATTATGAAACTAGCCCGCCCATCGGGCTGGTCATGATGTTAGATCCTTTTAAGACCACCTTAAAATTTGGCTACCACTGATATTGCCACCCATGCTTCGGATGCTCTAAGGGAGAGCTCCATAAGGTTATGAATCTTTAGTAAAACACAAATTTAGTTTCTGCAGTTTGTTTTGGTGCCTGATATATATTTAATGTATATCCATATCTGATCTATCCTACCAGTCTTTCTTGGAATATCTAACCCATAAGTCTTTTAAATTTTGAAGGAAAGCTGAATGATCCGGATTTTGGATGCGACACGTTACCGCAAGAAGTGTTGGTTTTCAGTAGAGGTGGAAAAATAGGCGGGGTGTATGACTCAGGTAGCAGGTAACATTTCTATACAAATCAAAATGGGGTAGGTCATGCGAGGTAACGCTTTTTCGAACACTTTTATTGGAATCTAATAAAATGTCGTTTCTGGATATAATTACAAAACCATATTATTACCATTATTCAACAAATATGAGTTAGAAGATTGTACAAATTAGAATTATATTAGTGAATTTAGATACGTTTAATGCGTGCTGCTTTGCTATTCTTATATTTGACTCATTAGAGAGAAAACTGTTGGAGTATGCTCGTGTCATAATAAATAATTATATGGCTAGACATATGTGAGCCTATGGGGTCACACACATATACACTGAGGTACCACTTTATATATCATGTTTATTGTATTTACGATGTATAAATAACCAAACGTAACTCGGGATCACTACTGGGCTTCTAATGGCTAAGTAAAGTACTTAATCCATTGGACTTGAAAAACAAATGGCCAGCCCATTTAGCCCATATAAGGGGCCGGCCAAGGAGGAAATCAAGGAGGATTTTCGGTTTGATTTTTGGTCAAATATATGATTATAATCTCCTCATTATTCTCATATCAATTTACCGAATATTTCTCCTCCTTTCTCTCTTGTATTCACAGCACAAAAGAAATTCCCTCCCAGGGTTTTTGTTGCTTGATCTCTTACTTTTTGTCTTGTTCATTCAAGGTGATTCCAAGGTTACGGGGTAAAGGACTAGCATCCAAGAGGTATACGGTGAAGTGTAGTATGGACTATCATAGAGGTGATCTAATTTGGTCATTTGGTTTCAAGGGTAGATTGGTGTGAAGAAGGTCTCCATTGAATTTTACCGATTACGCTACAAAGGTATAATCTTGTTTGTTTTACTTTGATTGATCATATGACTCTATGGATCCGTTGATAGGTGATTTATCCGCTGCGTTTGTTTATTGATAATATGTTATTTATATTCATAATCACCTATAGTGGTATCACGAGCCTTCATATGATGTCATATGATCAGCTTGTATGCGTAAAAATGGCCAAAAAAACGTGTTTTTAATATATTCAAAAGGATAACTTCAAAACAGCCCCTAGGGCTAATTTTTTTAATTTAATTCAACCCATATGGGGTCATATGATCTGCACTTTTTGATCCCATGGCCATTTGTTATGCATATTTTAATTTGTTTACTTGTTGGGTACCCGTAAAATGGCCAAAAACGCGTTAATTTGATCGATTTGTGAAACGATTTCAAATCAGCACCTATGGCTTAATTTTATGTGGTAATATGATTATTATAAGGTCATAAAATCAATGGTTTTTGAACCTAAGGCCATTTGACACGAGTACCTTACGGGGTTTTTAATTCTAGTTAATTAATTTCTTTGTTTCGTTGGCTAACTATTGAATTCTTCTTATTAATTTTGTATCCATGGAAAATACATGCATGTTTGTCCATGGAGTTAGCCAACACCTTGTTTTGTTCATAATATTATTGTATTATTATGTGTATATGCAAAGCCGATGAAAACCTAGACCACTTGTGCCTTGTGTTGTTGTGATTTGTTGATTGGTTTCTTGTTTTTTGGGTTTGCCATTGTTTCGGCACTTATGTAATGTAATTCATTTTGGTTTTGCCATTGTTTGGGAATTTTTAAAATAGATAGGAAGTAGATTAGTTGTATTTTACTTCATGTATTATGTAATCAAAAGCATGCAATCGAATGGCAAAAGAATGAAGAACTTTGGACCAAAGAAGGCTACTGGACACACTGCTGTAAAATGCCATTTCCAGGAGCTTCTTAAGGTATTTTGGGCTAAAATTTTTTTGTGCAGGTTCACAAGACATGGGCCTACAACTTTTTCAACTAGGCCGAATCATGAGAAGGTCTCCTTCTAGGTGTTTTGGGCCTCCCAGACAGAAAAACAGATCGGACAGAATCAATTTTCCATGTGCATAATGGGCTTTTACTTGCTCATGATCGTCTTGGAGCAAGTGGGAGCCCTCCGTGTGGTTGTGTATCATGTCTCTAGTTGACTCTTGGTTCTCGTGATGGCTCACGAGACCAAGCATAGGATTTTCATCGGTTAAGGCTTTGCATATTGTGGTTGTGTGTTTGTTTGGTTGCTTTTATATATGCTATGATTATATGTAAAACGCAAATTGTTTTCTAAAAACTTGAAACGAAACACAAACCAATTTAAACTAAGTCTTATGATTTAGTTTAACTAAGTTTAAATTTGGATTTGAAACTTAAAATCATTGTTTTCTAAATAACACTTAAACTTGTTAAGTTTGTTTATGTATTTATTGTATTGTCCAAACTTAGTTATAATCCACTTAGGATTTATATTAGTCTTGAAAATGGACAACTTGACACACATAAATTAAAACAATGATTAGACTTAAGTTAAGAAAAGTTTTTAACTTGTGCTACGAAGAATGAATGCATGCTTCTTTTGTACACTTTTTGATCCACATCAAAATATTTTACCCGTCAAAATTTAAGTCATGCCGTCCAATCGTTGAGAACACTTGCAATTACCTTTTGCCTATGCGTGGGACCTAGGTTGAATTGTAACCCAAGGTGACTATTCTCTATGCGTGGGACCTAGATATATCCTCACACGTTCTCAAATTGTATGACTTAATCGAGTTAAGCGGTGAGACCTTGACACGAGGCAAAGATGGGACTAAACATGCCTACATGACACTAGTTGTTTGACACTAGATGCCATGAGTCCCATAAGGATCTAAGAGTTATACATGTAATACAATTGGTGATCATCGCCTACCAATTGAATTTACTATTGCTAGCAGATCAACTGATGTGATAGTAGAAGCATAATGTAGATCTTAGCCTTTTGTAAAATTAATTGTTTTAAATTGTAAACATGGGGTAGTTAAATTACAAAAGGATAATTGTCGAAAATACCAAAAAAATGAAATTTGTAAATTCAATTAATGAATTAATGCAACACGACCGTAAACAAGAGTTTTTTCTTTTCTTGTTAAAAGGACGAACTAAGTTGCTCTTTCCTTGTAAGAAAGAGACTTATTCCTATCCTTTTTCATTATGAGGAAAAGTCATAATAAGAATATTTGAATTTTCCTAATTCTAATCAAACTCAAAGTAAACCTACTCTAGAAATTGTGATGTCTTGTAAAAGTCAAAACGGTTAAGTATGGTTACACATCTTATTCTTTCAAGGTTTTTTTATAACCCTAGTTTCGGTTTTGAAACATTGATGAAATATAAGATATTTGGATAACTAGAGAACACGTTTTCTATAGCTACCAAACTAAAATGAGTTTAAATAATTAGAAGACAGAAATATCAATAAACCGCAAAGTGGTAAAGGCAATTACTAGCATGATTACCTAGCAGTTTGTCTTAACCCAATAAACCTACTAAGGTCCAACATACCCTTGTGGTAAAGTAGACCAATTATGGAGGAAATGCATACCTATTTTTAAGTTAAAATAGCAATGATGGCTAGCCCATCATCTATATGTTAGAACTTGATGCACTTCCTTGAATACCTAAGTACATGTTTACTAGTCAAAGTGACTCACATTAGCAATAATGTGTAGATATTCAAAGAAAGAAGGAAAGTATCCAATCGCCACTCACTCTCCACTGGTGATGAAACACATGAAATGTTGTCTAATCCAGTGGGAGCTACGTAATTATATTACTGGTGACTAAACACATGTAATGTTGTCTAATCCAGTGGGAGCTGTAAGCTTTATTACCTTGCAAGTTGCCCATCTTATTTTCAGATTGTCTTGAAATAATACATTACTTTCCACATGTTAAGCATCATAGTTTATATAAGAACCATTGCATAAATTTTATAAGATAACTTGTCGCGTTCCTGATGTTGCTTCCTAAAATGTTATCTATAAAATTGTTATGCATGATTCATTATTAAAACGATAAAGTTCTACATATCTATATTTTGATTTTGACAAAAAATCATATGTTATCTTAGACATTGTCATATTGCTCATATAAACACACGAGCGTAGTGGTGTTTGTATACTCTCATGATGTTGTGCCATGCACAAGTGGGAGAAATCTTAATGTGTGCAAGGTACAACATATAACAATATGACTAATGGTTTTTCTTGACTGCAAGGTAAGAAACTAAGATTCTACTAGGACTTCTACACATAAAATGTATGTTGCCCTAATTAGAACAAATATCAAGATAACATGAAAAGCTACTTCAACATATTCACTGAAGTGTTTAGTAAATATGATTATGTTTTCTTGTAAAGTCATAATCATGAAGTATGAAATTAACTTGAATTTACTATTGAGGCCAAGTGTCGGCGCTCGTAATTACTTTAGTTGAATATGTTTAGGTCTCTTGTAAAGACACAAACATCAATTCCGTTAATTGTTGAAAGACTTATAACGTAAAGTAAGACGTTAATTTTTTTATGTCTTCTTGTTAAGACATGTACACTCACGACGTATAATATTAAATATTTATGTTTTCTAGTCAAAACATGCACATGAAGTAAAGTATGCAGTAGGCTAAGATTACTATTGATGCCATCTGGTTTGACTTGGTTGGCAGATATGTAAGCCAAAAGGTATAAGTTCATCTAATGAGTTGTGTGATAGTCTCACAACATCAGTCCTCATGGAATACCACAACTTTATGGTATGCCCATCACAGATAATCAAACACTATTGATATTGTTTGATCTTTGATGACTTAAACTGTTTTACCTCCAAAGCTATCAAGGTTAGAAAATTGGATGTGCCATGTGTACACTCAATATGGTTCCAACCCAGAAGGAATTTAAGACACCATTGTATTATGGCATGGGATGAATCTCATTATGTCTTGATTGAAGTTCTGAATTTGTTAACTACCTAAGAGTAAGTAATTAACAAACTAGATTCAAGAACTAACGATGTATTTTGGATGTCCCACTTGAAAATAATTTATTGTTACTCAAGATGTTGAGTATCTAGAGATTAGTCTCTACTTACAAAAGCAAGTGGGAGCACCTTTAGATCTTGAAGTTATTCAAGAGTAACCTTCTGAGTACACTTGCTAATGTCATACTAAGGTTGAACATGCTTATGTTAAACCATAGACTGATATCTCTCATTCATAAATCCGTAAGGATACCTCTTGCACCTGAATGATATAGTTTTTATATCAATGCTAAGGGATATAAGTTGGAGGATCATAGTGAACCTGCTAACTACAGAAATGCATTATTAGATATTGTATCTGATGAATAGCTCAAAACTATGAATGTTAAGAGGCAGTCTTTGAAAGACAATCACTCATGGAGCTTGATTGATATCTTACAAATCAGTTAGAATGTGAGGTTAAGAATGAGTTTCTTGATGAGAAGACTCAAAAAGGACAAACTTGTACACACATTTAATGCACGAGTAGTAAAAGGAGTTTACTCGTACTCAAGAAATTGACTATGACTAAATCTTCCTACCTAGAAACATTAAATGTATAAAGATGATTAATTGTCATACCTGTTTTCATGTAAATGAAATATGACAATAGGATATCAAAACACTTTTCTTGTTGATTACCTTTGCGAGGACGATGAGTAATCAAAAGGGTTTATGAATCCATGTAATCTTTATTATGTATACAAGATAAAAGAATCCATGTGTGGATTAGATCATGCATCTAGGAGCAGAGATCTAAAGTTAATTATAATTTGATTTTCATTAATAAGATTACTCCTAAGTACACTGAGAGCAAGTTGGAGCACTATATTTATTTTCTTAAATCTCATATGTCATTAACATATTAGAAACAATATTCCATCTAAGCTAGACTTTAATCCTTAGCTTGGAATGAAGTTTCTCTTAAGGGATTTATAAAATAAGACATACAACCTTGTTATGTATATGTTTATTAGAATAAACATAAGCGGTTATTAAGTCTAAACACAATATGACACGTTATTGAGGGGAGTCTCAATGATCAATCACACTTGATGAGATTGAACGCATGAATGGAAACCTTAAGTTCAACTAAAGGATTCATTATGCAAGTCGTATTATGCATTGGACTATATAATATATATATATATATATATATATATTATATATATATATATATATATATATATATATATATATATCATTTGCATGAATGCAATATGAGTTGATAACAACAAATATCTAAGTGAAAGTCATTAGATAATTGTTAAAAGAACATTATAATGGACCTACAAAGGACCAAAGATATGTTCAAACGTTTACGGATATTTGAGGAACTCTGTTTTGTTTGCATACATTGATGCTTATTTAACTGAGATGATACTCAACCCTAGTCGTGGTAGGATGTCATCATGAATGATGACATTGCTGACTAGATGTGCTCGACTGAGAGCATTAATGCGTTATACATTAAAAGAATAAGAATAATTTATAGTTTGAGAAACTATTCAGATGACTGTCTTTTGCTAGCTTCAAACACCGTATGGAATGTATTGTTGCAATACTCGTCTTGTATTTGAATGCACACATACAAAGGACAATCAACATTCAAACCTTTCATGAGTTTTGAAACAAGTATTCTCAAAGTTTACTCAGATGACTACTTATTGTCTTGTACAACATGATTCGATCATGGTGGGAACATCGGATTCCGACCTATGAGTAGTCTTATGCATATCTGTTTTTAGTATTTGGATAATGGAACTGTAAGCAGTCGTATTATATAATGAATTGATATACCTGGTATGATCATCTTCATTTATACTACTGTGTTCTATATTTGCATGTTTAATCCATGGATAATTTATTTATTCTAAAATTGTCCATTGCCAGTTGACGATACGGGAGTATCATCAAATTAAGGCAAATGTGAGCGTGTTGGTGATTATTTACCAAACTCACATGTTTTTCATTGTGATGAACATTGGATTGACCCAACCTACGAGTATTCACTACATGGATCGTCGTCAATAGTGAATCTCGCAAGTGGTTATGTCTCTTATCCTTAGACTTGAGATGCAAGTAGGTCTTGCATGTGTGGAATTTCATTCCTTGATATGGTTAAATGCTGTCCTGAATAAGGTAGTTATAAAAACTATCATCAGGAGTGATATGAAGCACATGAATGACACGTGCAGTTAAAACATGATTTGTTCCTCCACATGTTATGGAGTTAGATACTATTGGGCCCCTCGATGAATTGAACAGATGTTTGTATGGCCGTACCCAAAATGAGATTAAGATGAATCTTAATCCACTTGGTAATCTTGTTCAATATCTATATCGAGAAACATAATAGTTGAACAATTAGAATGACATTTGATTCATGTCTAATGTTCAACAAGGTATCTGCAACAAAAGGATGGATGACATATAAACCATTTAAATGAGACGTTTAAGAAACTACCCTCACATATATCTAGGGGCATTGGCGTGTTTCTCGATGCTAACCTTTGCTTGTATAATTACTCGATTATTATGACGTCGCAAGTGGGAGCTGTTGGAGTATGCTCGTGTCATAATAAATTATTATATGGCTAGACATATATGAGCCTATGGGGTCACACACATATACACTGAGGTACCACTTTATATATCGTGTTTATTGTATTTACGATATATAAATAACCAAACGTAACTCGGGATCACTATTGGGCTTCTAATGGCTAAGTAAAGTACTTAATCCATTGGACTTGGAAAACAAATGGCAAGCCCATTTAGCCCATATAAGGGTCCGGCCAAGGAGGAAATCAAGGAGGATTTTCGGTTTGATTTTTGGTCAAATATATGATTATAATCTCCTCATTATTCTCATATCAATTTACCAAATATTTCTCCTCCTTTCTCTCTTGTATTCACGGCACAAAACAAATTCCCTCCTAGGGTTTTTGTTGCTTGATCTCTTACTTTGAATCTTGTTCATTCAAGGTGATTCCAAGGTTACGGGGTAAAGGACTAGCATCCAAGAGGTATACGGTGAAGTGTAGTGTGGACTATCATAGAGGTGATCTACTTTGGTCATTTGGTTTCAAGGGTAGATTGGTGTGAAGAAGGTCTCCATTGAATTCTACCGATTACGCTACAAAGGTATAATCTTGTTTGTTTTACTTTGATTGATCATATGACTCTATGGATCCGTTGATAGGTGATTTATCCGCTGCGTTTGTTTATTGATAATATGTTATTTATATTCATAATCACCTATAAAAACATAACCAAAACAACCAATACATCAGTAAATGGTTTGAAATTTCCATCTTTAGTTTGCAGGATTCATAGAAATTTCCATATTGACACGATGCACCACTTGATGTGTTTTCTGGTCGTTAACCTCTTTTGCATGTTGTTGAACTTCTGTTACCACTCATGGAATCCTAAGTTATAATGCACCCGAGGTACATCCTTTTTCTTAATATGTAACTGATTTTTTGTCCATTTTTACATGTTTGAGTATTTAATCTAATGAGTATTGCACATTTCATCTTGGATCACACTATGTTTGAATATAGGTTTTGATATTTGGTCATCTAGAGTCATACTTGATGTCTTATTGGCCGGATGTCTACCATTTGAGGAATCAAACAAGTCAAGTTTGTATAAGAAAGTTAGCTGCTATATACTTAATTAGAATGATTATTGCAAAACTATTGTTCATTAAAGATAATTAACGCAATAATTAATTTAGAATTGCTTACAAAATTTCTGGTACAGAGACTACTAAAGGTGGAAATTTGGAAAGTTATACAAATACGGACGCAGGCACGAGTACAAGATCAATATCAAAGACAATTAACAAATTTATGTTATAAGTATGATATGTAATAATAATTAATTTGATATATCTTTTGTTTGATTTGGTTTTATGATACTACAAAATTGTTAGTTTCATATTACTTTGAACCTGAAGACGACACTGTGTTAGTGATGCATAGCATGGTTGTATGTTCTTTCAGTAACCTTATTATCGTTTAGTATATGTTTAATTAAATTTCAATAACTCACATCTATACACACGTCTTTTTTTTTATGAAACGAACAAATAAAACTAGCCACCATCGGCGGTCAATTGAAGCAAAATGGCCAAAGCACTTTATATAAGCAATGAGCTGATGATGATGTTAATGATCTCAACTTCTTTCAGTGATGATGAAAACTATAAGTTTGTCTTTTAGAAACTTCATTAGACACTTCTCTTTTAAAGTTAATGAACAATAAAAACAAAGGAAACAAAATTTGTTAGTTGAATATATGTTACCGCTTATGATTCGTTTTTGGTCAAATGAATGAATGAATGAGAGTTTTATGAATATCTGTTACTTGAATATATGCTACCGGTTATGTTTGCAAAACTTATCATGTTAAAGAGTTAAGTACATATATTATAAATCATAAACAATATTTCATATGAAGTTCGCCCGCCCATCCGGCGGGTCATGAATTAGAAATGTTTTTCTACACTTCAACAAAACAATTTGCTTCGTACGCATAGAATAATATTTAATAACAAATTTAAAAGAAACAAAATTACATTTAAATCACAATTTTAACCAATTTAGATATATAAATTAGAAATGTTTAACAAAATATTACATGAGACTCGCCCGACCATCGGCCGGGTCATGAAGCTAATATATATATATATATATATATATATATATATATATATATATATATATAATATATATATATATATATATATATATATATATATATATATATATCATGTTTTGTCATTTCTAGTGACATGTTATAATACGTAGCAGGTATTTATAAATAGATTTACCTCCACAAAGTTGATTAATGTAACTAATAATAGTGATGTTATGCTCAACTTTTCCATTGTCGCCATTACCTTTTGTTCCTGCAAACTTGAAAAATAATGATTCATAATACAACACCTTTCATCAAAGACCAAAAGTCATGATAAAATACATACCTGAGTGCCCTTTCTTTCTTTCTTTTTATCTTCATCAAGAGGATCAGCAGTAGAGGTTGATCCAAATTTTGAAAGCCTCACCATTTTCTTCTCACCCTCCTCAACAGTCGTTCAAATCTGTCCAATATAGCATATAGTCAGTAGCTGGCGCATGAAACAATGATATAATATGAAGTATAATAATACCTTTTAATTTACAATGAATTAAAATTCAACATTGCAGTGACAAATGTAGACGGTTTAAACTTTCTACATGCTGATACATAATATGGTTGGTATTCATACATGACTTACCATCAAATATGCACTCACATACCAATTTATTTATTAGTTAGCAAGATTAGTAAGAATGGGAAGTACCTAATAGTCACCAAAGTAGAAGAAACCTGCAATTGCCATACCGATTTTAAATATTTAATAAATCAACATTTATATTACAAGTCTTATAGCAGAACTTGCCCCACTTACCGGTCTGCCTCTTTCTCTTTCGATATAATACAACACCACCAGATATCCAACTGCAAAGGCCTGCACAACAAAGACGATAACGAATATATAAATCCCAGTGCCTAAATTTTACTAAGAGGGTATGTTGCACAACTAAATATTGTTGAGTTACCTGAAAAATTCAACATTCTTCTGGAAATGCTCCATCACAGACCGACGACCGCAATTCATTGAGACTGAACATAAAAGGCTTTGCCATTACCGAAACACTCAAAACATATATCTCTCTTGCAAGAGTAGTTCATTATTTCATTAAACAATAAATAATCATAATCACCTCGCTATTATCTAAACATGCTATCATTTTACTATACATTAATAACATATTATTATGATATATTACCTTTATCAGTTGCAAATATATATAACTTGTAAGTATTTTCTTCAATTAACCATCATCATCAAATTGTCTTGAACCTGAAATTTACAAATTAACAGCAATTGTTAAAATAGTAGAATCAACCTAAAAATGAAATTGATACTATAGCGCCTACAAAAATATATTAAAATACCAAATCATACTTTATGAAAAACCGATTCATACGAATAGTTTTTCCCCAATTTATAAAAACAGTTTTTGCCAAAAAACAATAGGGTATTTAAACAATAATGATATTGTAACACCCCCAAAATCTGATTTAGCGGAAGCATACATGTTTGGGTGCTACTAAATTGGTATTACAACACAAGGTACAAAGAACGGTTTTACCTCAACCGTTTAAAAGAAATTTCATGTTCAAAAGTGGTTTGTTTACAGCATTTCAAAAACGGTGTGGAAATATAAGCCCATAAAAGAAATCAAGCGGTCTCAAATACATCAGAGTCTTCTATAATCATGCCATGCCATGCCAAAAGCCTCCACACCTAGGTTATCGCCTTAAACCTGAAAATACATGCTAAAAGTGTCAACACGAGGTTAGTATAGGTTTATGATAAAGCAGTAAAAATACTGTGAGTTCCATAACAGGTTTGTGACCATTGTGTCGCTCACAATGTCATGAAAATAAAGTTTACCTTAAAGTAAAATTAGAGATGTGGACCATGAGTAGGGCATGTGACCCAAAATGAAATAGTCTATTACGCTAGCTTTAAGTTCATGCAACCGAAGCTTGACAGTGTGCGTGCTCTAGAAGCACGTTAAATAAAGCCCTTGCAAGTGCCTATCCCGTGACACTCGTGTTTCGACATGTTATACGCTCGCATTTGCCTATCCGGTCAAACCGAACGGGGGTGTCAACCCCAATAGATCTATTTATAGCATTCGCGCTTCCCCGAAGGAATTGACGGTTCATGAGTTTGGGCATGTGGGATTCAGTGTCTTAGGCTAATTCTACGTAATAGTTCGAGAAAATTAAACATTATTGTGGTCTAGAAATCGTTTTGCATGTTTCTCACCCCATAGTTGTAAAACAAGTATAAATAGAGTGGGGCTATAAACTCACATATAATATTCAATCACTTGTGTTCAGAGTAAGGTAAACCAGTGTGCAATAGGTAAATAAATCATTGTTTTCAAATAAGAACATGCATTGAGTTTAATTAAAAACGAGCATGTATTCTCCCCTAAGACATTTATAAAACAAGTAAAGGTAGAGGCCATGAACTCACATCGGCATGCAGCAACGCAAAATATCACAATGGTCACAACTGGCATCAAGAGCAAAACACAACGATATCGAGGGTACAGGCACAACGGTGCCGGATCGGCACAACCTAACATATATAGTTATCTCAGAATACGTCTCGTAAAGAAAAGAGTTTTCAAAAGACAAGCGTCTTAGTTTTCGTGGATTACTCGTATCAAAGTTTGTAAAAAAAAGTTTATTGTGGTAGTAAGAAAACATAGACTCAAAATACAACTCACGCCAAAATGGAAAGGACATTTACCCAAAATAAAACTCAAGCTAATCAAAGAGAATCTAGAAAATGACGACTACCTACTATAAAATAGGTTGACTTGGTAAGTCTCGGCATTTACCCAAAATCCCAAATATTTTGCATAAAACATAGTGTTTTATAAATACGGATTAGTTTGAAATTATAATTCAACTTTTCATTTTTATATACAATTTAGTATATATATCTAATGATTTATTGTCCAATAAGCATTGCTCCCTTATTGCATGCCTGTTACGAATCGAATATATTAAATTCATGACGAGTCTAATATATTTTATTCGCTTTAAGTCCAATAAGTCCAACAATGTCCATTGTCCAATAATTCAAGTCCGATAAGTTATTACAAGTCCAATATTCAATTGTCCGTTAAATATTTATATTGTCCAAGTGTAATTATAATCCCGAGTATCAATTTCCGAGACGTACCAAAGATCACCATTATCCATAAACAACAAATACCATTAATCAAATATTATATACTATTATAAAAACACAATGGCGGTGGCCATTTTTATATTATTTTTTTTACTGTTTGCTACAGTAATTGGGGTAGCCCAACCTTCGGCCCAATATCAAGTTTGGCAACTTGGCAAAAAATACCCCTGAAGTTGACGCGACTTTGCAAAAATAGTCCTTTTTCCAAAAAAATGTTTTGAAAATTCACAAAAAATACCCCTGACATCGGCAACTCTTTGCAAAAATAGTCCTTCTTCAAAAAAAAAAATTTTTTTTTTTTTTTTTTTTTTTACCACGACTGTTTTTTTTAAACTTACGACCCTTTTTTTTTTAACCCTTGACATTGCCGACTCTTTGCAAAACTTTTCCAAAAAAAAAAAAAAATTTTTTTTTTTTTTTTTTTACTACGACAGTTTTTTTTAAAACTTACGACCGTTTTTTTTAAGCCCTGACATTGGCGACTCTTTGCAAAAGGAGTCCTTTTTCAAATGAATTCGATGGCCCATTGCAAAAGGAGTCCTTTTCCAAAAATTCTATTTCGAAAGTTTGAGAAAATGACACAAAATACCCCTGAAGTCGTGGCCTCTTTGCAGAACGAGTCCTTTTTCACATACAAATATCTTGCTGTTACTTATAGTACTTTGTATTGCTAAAATGTTTTGGCCAACATTGTTGCAAAAAAACTGATGTCAACCACCCCGCGCAACGCGCGGGCTGCCCGGCTCGTTAAATACAAGTCGCAATGACTAATATACACTAACTAGATTTTAGTCCCAACACCCTTAATTATATTTTACTTGTGGGCTTGTAGCCCAAACCTTCAACAAACCAAATGGATCCCATTTCATGGGCTGTTAAGCCCATTTCAACCCAAATCAACGTCCCCTAATTTTCCAGAATACAAACACACTTTTCTTTTTCCAACAATGTCAAGTATTTATTTTATGTCCTATATAACCTCAACCACTTTTATGTAATGTTTCAAGTTGAGACTGTAAATACTGATTGTTATTGTTTTAAAAAAATGACCACTGCAGCTAGTTTATATTTAACGACAAAATTTTAAACCAATTAAATTCCATGGTGCAAATAAAATAATGTTGGTTTGGCTCATAATAGTCTTTTTATCTTAAAATGTTTCAAACTACTCTTAAGTAAAACTAGATGCCAAAATGTGTGTAGCTAAATTTCAAAACCAAACGCACCCTCGTGGGTCTTAAGTCAAATCGAACCAACCAACGAGCAAACCAAGCGAAAACACAAACATAACCGAGACTAATATCGCTCTAGGTGAGTGAATCATACCAACAAACGCACCCTATACGGGTTTGGTTCTCGTCAACCGAATAACACAACAAACACTCGCACCCTATATGGGTTCTCGTTTAGACCAAGCAAAAACCCATGCAACCCCTAAGTGGGTTTCTTAACTGTCGAGACCAAAATGACCACAAACAACATCAAGGATCACAACAACAAATCCATGGCTTCAGTGTGACCCCAATCCTCGACCAAACAAATTAATAATACCCTTTTAACTCGTTATTACCACATGAAACCTGTACCAACTGTTTCTATACCCAGTTTTAATTCATGAGACTATATCGACTATTTTTAAACACGTATTTTAATCCACAAAATTTATATATTAACTAGAAACAACAAACACCCCTATTGGTGTCTCGGCGTTAAACCGAACCAAACTAACAACACCACAATAGCAATAATCAACAAGAGTTTAGCTCACAACATAAATCCAAGATCAAATCCATAAACGGGTTCGGGTCGACCCGACCCGAATCATAACCAATTCAACCAGACAAACACCACTTTATCAGTTTTAATCCACACGAAAATGACTAAAATGTTTTTAGTCTAGTTTTAATCCACGAAAACATGACTTTTTATAATCGGTTTTAAATAACTACATAAATAATAGTGAGTTTCGTCTTTTCGGCATACCAATTAACAAGAAAGAGGGAGATGAGACGAAGGTGGATGTGGCCACAGCCGTGGTGGCTGTGGTGAAGTCCTCGAACCAAAAACAAACAAACTTTATGCGAATCTTTTCGTTCTAACCCTCAACTGTAACACCCCCAAAAATCCTGGCTTTGCGGAAGCATTAGGGTCATGGGGTGCTACTAAAATGGAAATCATAACGCAAGGTAACGAAGAACCAAATACAAACTTCGTAAAAATATATTAATTTGTTTAATTCAATTATAACAAATCTTTATGTTACAAATTTGCTCAAAAGTTTAATGGTCCCTCAAAAACAAGTCTTAAACATTTATTAAAACAGTATAAGTCCGCCACCCTGCCAAGCCTTGCCACACTTGCATATGCCTAGATACCTGAGAAAAACATGCTAAAAGTCAGCAAAAAGCTGGTGAGTTCATAGGTTTAAGTTAAAACAAATATAACAAATTTTGGACCAATAGTTTTGTTTGTGAGCATTGAAATGTCACATTAATATTCTATTACGCTAGCACTAAGTTCATGCAACCGAAACTATAACAGGTCTGCATGCTCTAGAAGCATGTTAAATATAAAGGCCCTGGCAAGTGTTTATCCCAGACACTTGTACTTTGACATGGTATACATTCGTTTGCCTATCCGGTTAAACCGAACGGGGACATTACTCCCAATAGATCTATTTATAACATTCACGCTTCCTGTCGGGAATTAACGGTTCATAAAATTCGGGCAGTAGGGGGACATAGCAGGGCTTAGGCTAACTGCGTAATAACTTTGGTAAAAATAAGGTCCATAAGATTGGTTTTGCATGTTTCTCACCCCATTGTTATAAAATAAGTAAAAATAAAGAGGGGCTATAAACTCACCTTAATAATGGATGCAGTGGATGCAAGGATGTATGGTACCAACAAGAAACCTAGATTAATAAACCATGTTTTAGTTTCAAGTACTAAATTAAGTCTTTTCAGAATTTAATTCACTTGTTTTTAAGGTGTTTATGTTGTTGTTACTTGTGTGGCAGCAAGTGAGGTTACGAATGAATTTCCTAAGTAATGGCAAGGGTTAGCTCTACGAAAGGCTTAAATGTATGGTAATGAGGAAACAAGAATATTATAGGAATTTGAGTGACGGAATTTGGGAGGAAATGAAATGAACGATTTGAAGCACGAGTAGATAAAATCGAGATGTGATATATATATATATATATATATATTAAGGTCGTGTAGTTTAATCATTGTATTTTGTTATGCAGATTTTGAAATTTAGTGTAAGTAAGGGTTATTATCTAAAAGCTTAATGTTTAGAGAAAAATGAAATCTAAATTTGGTTTAATAAAAATTTGGTCTATATCGTTTATTAAAAATTGACTAAGATGAGTTACGACTAGTGTTTATAAATTATAAGTTTAGAAAACATTTGATCTCGTTAAAATAATTTAAGTAAGGTTTATGTTAAAATTTCATTTTCTAGTTTTCGTATATGACATGATTATTGGTTGATTTAGTTTTAAACAAGGTGTATGAATGTCAAATGGTATATCTACATTTGTGTGTTTCACCCTATACCTAATAGGAATTTGATTTGGTTTTTAGTTTACTCGATTTTTTATATCTTAATGACATGTGTGTGTACATATAATTTCGTATTCTTCTTACGCCAATTTTCATGTTTTACCTATATATATAAGTATGAGACGATATTTAAGTGACAATTATGAGTTAGAGGTCCAATTATTTAGAAGACGAGTACTGAGTTGCGTCAATCACACGTTTCATATATGTATGTTAGTTTCTGTAACATATTCATAACATTCAAACACACAAATATGGTGGATTTAAGTGGCGGTTCAAGAAGATTATAGAGAGAGAAAGTGAGATGGGAACTTAGTGAGAGAAAGTGAAGAGACTTGTATTGAAAGATTAAGAAGTTCCAACCCATCCCACACATGGGAAGGGGTATTTATAGATACTAGCTAAGGTGCCCCTAGTGGGCTGTGGAGTGAGCTGACAGTGGGTAAAGACCCGACCCAACTCCACAAATACTTAATATAACTAAGCTAATAATAATAATACTAATATTCCTACGAGCTATTAAATGCTAATGAGTACTCGGGGTGACCGAGTCTTCAGATGAACATTTATATTCCTAACAATCTCCCCCTAAGGGAGGTCACCCCGAAAATAATATTTAGAATTCTAGCATTCTATCCTCTGAACATGTCTTCAAAGCTCGTAGTCTTTGATTCTTCAATGTTATTGATCTTTGTGCCTTTAGCAGTGAACCTTTGATGACTGATCTTTTATCTTGGATGATTTTTGAGTATCTTCGAAGTTATCATCCTTCATATGTCTTCAAGTCATCTTGCAGCATCGTCTCTATGTGAGGCTGTGACCTTTGATCATTTTGGAGATCATCAGCCACCGTAAATCTCTGAGCTCATCCACTGTAGCATTACCTCCATGTGATATGTTGTGACCGTTGGACTCGCATGCACACACTTTTCTGGATCATGATAGCTATCATCAGAGTTGCAGAAGCTGTGTTGTATGTCTTTCATCTATCATGATGTCTTTGATAATGAATTAGAAGTGTGAGCATGGAGTGTGGATTGACACGTATCTGCTGGAATCAGGAACCACCATCGCCATCTTTATATGAATCTGAAATAAAACAGTTAGCACTAAAGTTGGAGAACGAATATGGCTTTATCATTCCTTCGATGTGGTGGTTGGATATAACCTTCGGTTCTGTGAAGACCGACATGTGATCAGGTAGAATCCCCTTTAAAGAAGATTCTCCTTGACAGGAGTTTCCAGCTTGTAGTAATGAGTCTTCCAACAAATTAATGTCAGAATTATCATACTAAGCATGTTCTCATACCGGAACGTCTCAAAGCAGACAGCACGGTAGAGTGAATCAGTGAATTAAATACCCACTGATTGACGAGAAATTGATTAGAAAAATCATTTGCTTGTCACTGGATAAACATTTTGTGCAACACGACAAGGGTTTTATACATTGAATCACATTTCTGTCAAAAATACTTTTGTTTGAAAATTTTCACAATCAATGAGCTCGAAAACTTTGTTGGTGAGCACATTGAAAGGTTTTCCAAAAGTATCCGTCAATCCATTTCCTGGAACAAGTTTTATTCAAATTTGAATCGCCCCATCATTTCTTTCCAGTTGTCACAAGCTTGATCCACGAAGGATCTCACATGTCACCCACCAAGAGCTTGTTTGATGTTGGCTCTAGAAGGATTTCCATCTTCATTGTGAATACTTCACGTATCACTCGGATGTTCTGGCAATACCACAAGGATAATGCGTAGGACTCTTCAAATATATTTTCTTGCTTTTCACGGTGTATGAAACAGCAAGCATATTGGAAGTGTGTCCTAATGAGATTTATTGATGATCTCTTGGCTCTAGACTCAATAGTGCATTTTGATTTAGTGATCGGAGGCTGGAGAGGACTGCCACCTTTTCAATATCGTCGAACTCGGAGTGAGAGAGACGATAGGAATGTATTGATCTCCGTGACAAGTGAAACAAGAATCCTTTGAGGGACCTTGAGTGGCTAGGGAGGGTTGTGCAGCGTATCACTGGGTCCATGATACTTTGTCTTCAATGTCAGCAATCAACTTAGTGATTCTAACAGCATATGTATTGACCCGGTTTCTGCCTAAAGTGTAAGGAGGGCTTCTTTCTTTTCACCCTTTATCTTTACAATTCTTTTTTATTCTTCAACCCCTTCAGTGCTTACCGAGACTTCATCACTAGCACCTTGTTGGGTTTGTTCCAGTACTAGCTTCATCTCAGTCGGCACTCTTCCCTTATTCACACTTTTCTCCTTTTTAATCATACCTAAGGACTTCTACACTAACTAGTGGATTGTCCCTGGGTAGATCCCTCCGGTTCTGGCGGGATTGTGGGAACTTATACCTAACCTTACCATCCTTATAACTCCAGTACGTTTAAATAAAATGGTCGGTCTTTAGTGTTCTTCCACAATTGCCATCATAAATCATTCGCTCCCCCTCAATATGCGAATCGATATACGAAAAGATTTAGCACATATGGGAGAGCCTACACTTGAGTTCCAAAAGATCACAATTTTTATCAGAATTTCATATTTAAATCACATTCTCTCCCCCGATCAAAAATTTCAAACCATTTGAGATTTGTGATCCCAATTGATTTAAATATGTTTAGAAAATTTGTGAGAAAATGTGGTCAGGTTTAAATGTATTCTGATTAAGAGACATTACGATGCTCCCCCTCAATCAATGAGGGAGATTGTTAGTGTCAGGTATGATAACTTTGGAAGATTTTGAATTTAACAAAAATCATACACTGACACATAGCAACAAGTTTCATAAAATTCACTGTTTATTTGGTACAAAGTATCATGTTTTGATGATATAAAATTTTGAAAATCATCACTCTCCCCCTTAATCGATGACCCGTCTTCTATTTAAATAGCTGTGGTCATTGATTGAGTGATAGATTTTTATGAAAAGTTTAGTTCATATTGATATTCAAAAATCATGGTACCACCAAGTTTTCATACAAATACTTTCCTGAAGAATCATAGATTGGAAAGTACTTGCGATGTAAAGAAGACTTCTCTTCTTATACAAGAAATGATGCACTGAAACGTACATCAGATCGAAGAAACATGGATATAAAGTAATCCATGCCCGGGTGAACTTCACCCAGTTGGAGGAACAACCGTCTTTTTGGCGACGTGCTTTCCCCATTTTGAAGCGCGGGTTGCTATCTAAAGTAATAGCAAGCCATTAAGACATGTTTTAACTGGTTAGTATAAATTCTGCTCGAGCTTCATTTAAAGACCCGTGTCATTATTGAATGATATTTCTAGGTCCGTAAATGTTATCGATAAACAGAAGACATGCCTAGAAGAACTATTTTTGGTATTTTCAGATTTTCTGATTTTTATGGCTTTTATAGGTTTTATATTTTTCTATTTTCTTTTTGTTTTAAGATATATACAAATATATACAAGGATATGTGAAGTCAATCGTTTACTCCTCCTGTTCTTCTTGAAGACATTTGAGTGATTCAGGTGACAAGCTCTTCATTCCAAGACGAGGGAGAATAAACTGAAACCGTTCTCTTGATATGGCCTTGGTGAAGATGTCAGCCAGTTGAAACTCCGTCCTCACGAAGTATAATTCCACAATCCTTTTTCAACTTGTTCCCTTATGAAGTGATGCCTGATGTCGATGTGCTTCGATCGGGAGTGTTGGACATTGTTACAACAAAGAGCGATGGCACTTTTGTTGTCACAATATAGAGGAATCTTGTTGTATGAAAACCCATAGTCTGAAAGTTGTGATCTCATCCAAAGGATTTGAGTACAGCAGGCAGACATCACAATGTACTCGGCCTCTGTAGAAGATATAGAAGTGCTCATTTGCTTCTTAGAAGACCAACTAACCAACTTTTCCCCCAAAAACTGAGCTCCCCCCGAAGTACTTCGACGAGTATCTTGACACCCCGCATGATCAGCATCAGCATAAGCCGTGAGTTCCATTGCCGTGTCCTTAGGATACCAGAGACCCATGTGAATCGTGCCTTGAAGATATCTGAAAACCCTTTTTACTGCTTCCAGATGCTTTTTGGTAGGCTTGGACTGATATCGAGCGCACATACATACTGCGAACAGAAGATCTGGCCTGCTGGCAGTAAGATACATCAAGGATCCAATCATGCTTCTATACTTTGTTTGATCAACCGGGATTCCAGAAAGGTCTTCATCCAGCTTTGATCTTTCAACCATGGGAGTGTCAACAGAATCACTTGAATCGAATCCAAATTTCTTCAGAATTTCGTTTACATATTTGGATTGATTAATGAAGATGCCTCCAGGACTTTGAGAGATTTGCAGGCCTAGGAAGAATGACATTTGTCCCATCATTGACATCTGGAACTTAGAACTCATCTCTTTTGAAAACCGAGCACATTCACTAGGGTCAGAAGAGGCAAAGATAATGTCATCTACGTATATCTGAACATGAAGTAGATGTTTGCCCGCCTTTCTGGTGAATAGTGTGGGATCAACTACACCCTTGGAGAATCCATTTGCAAGAAGGAACTTGGATAATGTGTCATACCATGCCCTAGGTGCCTGCTTCAACCTATAAAGGGCTTTCTTCAAGCGATAGACATGAGTGGGACGATCAGCGTCCACAAATCCTTCGGGTTGGCTCACGTAAACTTCTTCCTTTAAGTCACCATTCAAGAAGGCTGTCTTAACATCCATCTGGTAGACTGTCATATTTCGGCTGACAGCATTTGCGAGGAAGATTCTGATGGCTTCAATTCGAGCAACTGGAGCAAATGATTTTTCAAAGTCTATTCCTTCTTCTTGTCGATACCCTTTTGCAACTAGCCGTGCCTTATTTTTCAGAACATCACCATGCTCATCGAGTTTAACTTTGAAGATCCACTTTAGAGCGATAATCATCGCACATTCTGGAGCAGGCACTAATTCCCACACATCAAGTCGATCAAATTCATGAATTTCATCTTGCATAGCGTTAAACCATCAATCTTTGGACATTGCTTCCTTGACATCTTTTGGCTCAACTTTGGATAGTACATAATTGAAGAAACGCCACAGGGCATCGGTGGCAAGTTGCTTTCGTGTAGATACCGGACGTGAAGGATTACCAATGATGTTGTCAATTGGATGATCGTTGGTCCATTTTCTGAGATGGTCATGGGGTTGAGGATTTTGAACTGATGTTGCCGAGTTGATATCTCCTGAAGTGGATGTGTCTGCTGAAGATTCAGGAGCAAATATGTTTTCAAATGGAACATCATCCACAGGAGCAAATGGATTAACTTCAAAAGAATGGTTATCTGCAGAACCTTGCTGCCTAAAGAAGATTGAATATTTGATGATGAGGTTGATGGACTAGCAGACGGTGCATCGAGACTGATTGAGACAGATACTGATGGGCCTTCTGAGTCATGTGGAATTTGAGCATCAGCAACAGGAAGTACAACTGGAGTATCAGTGGTAGTATCAATTGTTGTTGGCTCAAAATATTCGTCAAACATCGGATCAAATAACTTCTTCAACTCTTCACTGGTGGGAGGTACATAAGGAACTGCAGGCGTGGGATTCTGTACAAGACCCGAACTCATTGGTCCGGGTGTCAAAAGGTTAAGAGCGGGTCCAGAACTAGATTGTCCAGAAGCCGGTTGCTCAGACAGCTCATCGAACGTAACGTGAATTGTTTCCATGATTTGTCGGGTTCTTTTGTTATAGATTATGTATCCCTTACGATCTGGTGCGTACCCAACGAAGAAACCTACGTCTGCTTTAGCTTTCAACTTTCCCAGATCTGGACTGTCATTTGTCGGATAACACAGTGCACCGAACACACGAAGAAAGGAGAGATCTGGCTTCTTGTTATGAATCAGCTCATAAGGTGTCTTGTTGTGAGTAGTATGAATCAGGGATCGGTTTTGGGTGTAACATGCTGTTGCAATTGCTTCTGTCCAAAGAAACATCGGAGCTTTGGAAAATATTAGCATGGTTCTTGCAGCCTCCACCAGAGTACGGTTCCTTCTTTCAACCACATCGTTCTGCTGAGGAGTGCGTGGAACACTTTACTGGTGTGTTATGCCAATACTTTCATAGAAATGACTAAGTTGTTGGTTGACAAACTCAGTTCCATTGTCTGTACGGATGATTCGGATAGTTTTGTTGAGCCTTACTTGCAGCTGTTTGATTAGTTTGATGATAACCTCTGGAGTTTCATCCTTTGTTCTCAAAAACTTTACCCACGTAAACCGAGAGTAGTCATCGACTACCACAAGAATGTATTTCTTCCCGTTTATACTCTGTACTCTTATTGGACCGCACAGATCCATGTGAAGGGTGTGAAGAACTTCCAGGATGGTGTTGACAATTTTGGGTTTGTGGGTTTGTTTCTTGCTTTTGCCCAGTTGACATGCAGTACATAGATGATCCTTCTCAAACTTTAGTCTGGGCATGCCTCGTACAAGGTCCTTGCGAGACAAGTCATTTATGGTACCGAAGTTCAAATGGTTTAAACGACGGTGCCAAAGCCAAGACTTAGTCTTTGAGGCCTTTGAAAGCAAGCAAATAGGAGAGGACCTCATCATTTCTTCAATGGAGATGGTATATAAATTGGTGCCACGACTGCCTTTGAGGAGATCTACACCATCCAACTCTCTGACGAAACAAGTGTGTTTCCTGAAGGCCACTTCAAGATCGGAATCACATAATTGACCAACCGAAAACAAGTTATGCCCTAGTCCTTCCACATAGTATACCCGAGAGATTACACTGTCCCCGAACACATAATCTCCATAACCCATAATTGCCCCAAAGTGGTCGTTCCCAAATCTAACTGTCCCGATAAACTTTTTCACGAAGTTCTTGAGCCGTGAGCGATCCCCCATCATATGTTTTGAGCAGCCTGAGTCCAAATACCAAAGGACGATTTGTACGACCTGCATTTGAAAACAGACAACGATGGATAACTGAAATATGTGGATCCCCACGTGCAGTTGGGGTCCGTTTGGTTAGCACACACAAATTCAGGAGTTACAGGGTTCACAGATGCTGTTGTCATTATAGTGGAGACTACCCTAGATGCAGCAGATGACCTAGTTAGAAGGCATTGTGTTTCTAGAGGCAAAATTCGACCAGTTGGTCTCCATTCCTTAGACTTTACAATCTTATGATTATTCTTTCTAGGTAAGGGACACTGGTTTCCTAAAGTGAACTTCCTTCCAGTGGGTCTCCATTTGTATCCAACATTAGCAAACATTTTTCCTGTTGCTTTCCAAACTTTCTTACTTGTTTCAGTTCTCCTAACATTCATAACATGAGGTTGTTTGGGAGACATCAAAAATGACATAACACATCTATCATGATTGCCAGAAATTAAACATTCATCACATGTCTTACAAATAGCAACAGAATTCGAATCAATTACAGTACTTTTAAGACAAATACTAGAATCAACACGATTCTTTTTCATAAAAACAAACTTATTGTTCCTAGGATGGGCTTCTACTTTCTTCTCACTATCACTTTTAATCGGCGCAGTTCTATCATTCTTGGTATTGCTTTTAAGCTTTGACTTGCTAGCTCTAGTGACTTGTTTTACTCCTGTAGAAGCAATAATGGGAACATTAGTTTGTTGTAGTGCCATTTGGTTTTCTGGTTTAGATGTGCTAGGATCAGATGCTTTCCTTGTTTCATCAAAAGTTTCATGCTTGCTCTTAATTGTGAATGATGATGCAACTAATCTATCTCTTTTGTTATCGGTCTTAGGGCCAGTGCCAATGGCATATTCTAACACTTCCAGAATCCTTTTTGTGAGAACACAAGCATACACAACTGTCTTATCAAGTGGCTTTTCTATTTTGTCCTCTTCTACAACCTCACGAAGTGTGTCAAGGCCGTCCCTAAGGTGATGGAGATATATTTGATGGGCATGTCTATTGTTTCTAAGGGGAAATGGAATAGGCCCAACATCAACATCATATTTTTTAATAGCAGAAACCTTTGGTGCAACACAATCACAGGTGATACTTGGCATTTTTCCTTTCACCTGAGTCTTAAGATTCTCAATTTCATTTAACAAAGAAGTTATCTTTTCGTTATGACTGTTTCGTGTAACTTTAATCGAGTCATATAACTCTTTGTAATGCTGTTTAATCGTAGAATTCTCAGCTCGAAAACACTCATTTTCATAGTGTAACTTATTGATGGTGTCTTGATAGTGAAAATTCTGAGAATCTGAAGATGAAGGTTTATTGGTGCCATATACATCACACTTGTTTGATTTTAATTGGGCAATTTGAGCCCTCAATTGCCGAATCGTGTTCGTGTGAGCTTGAATTTTCTCATCCCATTTGCTTAATTCAAAATACGTATCAAACTCAGGAGCATCCAAAGATGTCTTGACATTTGATAGTTTACATTTTTCTTCTAAGTGTTGATATTTTAATTGTAAATTAAGATACTCAACCTCTAGTTTTGAAAAACGTTTAACCATGTTATCATGGTCATCATTTTGAATTTTATCAAGCAATTTCAAATTCTCCCCCTCAAGCTCAACAACACGATTCTGGGTAATATTCAAAGCAATAGAATACTCATGAAATTGACAAGCAGATAATGCAGAATCAGTAGCAGTATAAAATACATCTTGTGCAATACATCTAGCAATCAAATTCTCATTTGTGATGAGAATGTTCTTTCTCTCAATCTCACGACTCTAAAGTTCTATCTCATTTTGAGTTACCTCATTTTCCATATCTTTAAACACTACTTTCATTTCATTTACTTCTGTTTTAAGGGTATTTTGCATCCCTTCAAAATGTTCTTTGAGTAGTTTAAAGAATGGCATGACCTCAGTCAAGTAACACCTTTTCGTATGTTCAAAACACCTTTCTCCCTCAGTAATACCGGTTGGTGTTATTCTCTTCTTACATGTTTTATCAAAATCAGCAAATAGTTGACCAAGAACATATATGCTAATTAAGGTTTTACATTCAGTGGGAAGAGTCAAAGGGACCAAATTCCTAGGTGTATTGGGGGGATACACCGTTGCAGGTGCAATTTTCCTAAGGGATGGCGTTTTGGCAACAAGTTCATCGGCCTTTCTCTTTTCTATGTCTAATGACCAAAATATTTGTTCAGGTGTTAGCTTCTTTTGAGGAACAAACACAGTCAATTGATTTTCCTTGTAATAATCATGGGGTTTGACTATTACTCGTTTGGCTATGCTTATGGGATCCTTCATTTTCTCATTCAGTTTCTCTCTCTTTCTGTCCTCTAACTCATTACTTTCTTCTAAAGATGTAACATTAGGTGGGGCATGACCAGGCCTAAACATCACATTGTCATCATATAAGGCCGGTTGTGCAACTAAGGCCTTCCTAAAAATAGCAAGTTTAGGTTCACCTAAAGTACTTTCACTATGCTTATCACACAGCTTTTTGTGCTTCTGAAGCATTTGGACAGTGAGTCTGGATTGGTCCTATGTGTACAACTTATTTTCAAGCTTATTTTTTAAGGTTTTAAGCCTGGAGAAGTCATTCAAGAGCTGTGTTTCCTTTTCTTTGAAATCTTGTTTAAGTGTAGCTATGTGCTTTTGGGCATCCTGTTTTTGTTTAACAGACAGATCCAGTTGATTTTTCAAAGACTTTAACTCTTGTTTCAATGTTTCTTCTCTTACATTACGCTCAGTTATAAGTGTATGCATTTGACTTTCCATTTTTTGCTCACGTTCAGTTAGTTCAAACTTAGCACGCTGTTCATAAAGGGCCACCTGATCTTTATATATGTTTAATCTAGTGGTCAAGGTATCATCAGTGACAAACACGGTGTTTTCATGCAACTCACAAGTATTATCTACAGCACAAGCATTATCTAAGGCACACACATTATTTACAGCACAAGTAATGTTTTCAACAGAAGATGCACCATCTTGTACATCAGACATGTTGTTGTGATTCACATATTGTTCATATGGAATAATATTACTATATCCCATGTCAACAGTATCTGAATCGACCACATCTGTCTGTTGTACTTCGTTGGGAATCTTCTGTACATCAACCACGTTATATGTGTCATAAAGTTTTAGTACCTCAGAAATCACAGATGAGTTGGATGAACCAGCTTGTTGAGGTGATGAGACAACGGAGGACAAGTTAGCCATGAAGATCGTTTGAGCAGTAGGTTCTTCATCCACATCAGAGTCAAATGCATCACAGTCATCGGCTTTGAAGATGTTCGGATCATTAAGTGCAAGGTCCTGAACTGGCTGTTCATCCACATCAGCATCAAAATTATTTCCCCCATCGCCAGCCAGAAACATCAATTCTTCTTCATTCAACACAACACCACTTTCTTGTGCTTGCATCAACAACATCTTGTCCTTAAAGTAGTCAGAGTTTTGAGGACGTTTAGGCTGATTGCAGTTCCTAGCAATATGTCCCAATCCACCACAATTGTAGCACTTTGCTTGCCTTCCTTGTCCTTGGTTGACATTTCCAACTCTGTTCTGAGCATTCCCTCTACCAACATTCCCAACATTCCTTGGATTCCCATTTTCTCTTCCCTGCACAGTCTGAACAATAATTCTTCCATCTTCCATAGTAGCCTGATTGCGTGGGTTAGATGAGTTTCTGAGTTGATTGTTTGTTTGAGCAGCTTTGAATTGTTGCACAAGTAGGGACACTTGATTGGAAAGCTCATCAATCATCTGATCAGTGCGAGAATATCCAGAGTCTAGTTGAGATTTCATAGTAGGTTGTGGATGCATGGATGATTTAGCAAATAATGACTGATTCTTTGATGGGATGGAATTCTGATATGATTGATCAAGTTGTGGTTGATTGTATTGCTGAACATTTGCAACAAAGGCCAGTGGATCACTTGGTGCAGTAGGATTGAGTTTTTCTCTCAACAGACGATCATACGTAGCATGTTTCTCATGTTGTTGCAGGTATGCATACAACTGTTCATAGTTTGTGTCCCTTAAACCCTTGTTGAGTTTAACTGTGGTAACAAATCTGTCCCATTCTGGTGTCATGTTGTTCACAAACTTTGAGTTCAGTTGGATATTCGGCATAGTCATTCTTATGATTCTCATATCATTCACCAGCTTGTGGAACCTTACATACTAGTCTGTGATATTCTCTCCTGGGTTCATTTTAATATGCTCAAACTCATCATAAAGTTGTGACTCACGATCTTCTTTTGTGAGTTCTGATCCAGCCAAAAGCATCTTGACATTGTCCCATACTGCTTTTGCTTCAGTGTTAAAATTTATGAGTTTGTAGACATCTTTAGGCAGACCTTGAATGACAATGTTGGAAGCTCTAACGTCAGCATCATACCTCTTCTTTTCCTCTTCAGTCAGATCATTGTAAGTTCGAGGCCTGTCTATTCCAAAGGTTACAGTTCCATCTTCACCAGTAGTAACAACGTCTCTGGTAGTACCCATCTGAAATGGTCCTTCATCAATGGATTTAAGGATGTTAAATCCATTTTCTTTGCCTAAACAATAAAGACGTATTCGCTGAGCCCAAGACTCATAGTCTGTCCTATCCAACATGGGAGGACGGGTGTCAGACCCAGCAGCTTGAATATCATCTGAAGTTGTGCTCGTCATGATGTTAAGGTAAAAGCCATTCCCAAACCGCTGAAGTGCAATTCAAACAAACCGCTAAAACCCAAGGTAAACCGCTAATATAAAACCGCTAAACCTGAAAAACAAGCCGCTATATATAAACCGCTAATACACCACAAACCGCTAAGTTAAACCGCTGAATCAGAAGGCCAAACCGCTAGTATCAAACCGCTAAGCTAAACCTCTGAAACCAAAACCGCTAAGACTCAAACCGCTGAAGACTAAACCGCTGAATCCCGAACCGCTACGATCTAAACCGCTGAATCCAGAACCGCTGAACCAAAACCGCTACCGCTGAATCAGAAGGCCAAACCGCTAGTATCAAACCTCTAAGCTAAACCTCTGAAACCAAAACCGCTAAGACTCAAACCGCTGAAGACTAAACCGCTGAATCCCGAACCACTACGATCTAAACCGTTGAATCCAGAACCGCTGAACCAAAAGATCAAAGCCGCTATATGGTTAAACCGCTGAAAGTCTGAACCGGTAAGACCAGTCAAACCGCCATCACAAAACGGCAAACCGCTAGCGACAAATACTGACAAACCGCTACCGCAAATGGACAACCCGTCCTTTTCAGTACATTTTGTCGTGTTTCCCAAAATGAATACACTACAAACCGCTACTAAGGATTACCCGCACAGTTCAAACCGCTACTATGAAACACAAAACCGCTACAAGTAAACATGTATCGAGAGTCAAACTGCTGCGATGAAACTTCTTTCGAACTTCAAACCGCTGCCAAGAAACTCTTCAAATCTTCCACAAACAGCTACTGACCAAGTTGTATGTTGTCAAGAAAGATGTAAAACAGTTCAATGAACACAAAAGTACAAGATTTCAACCGATATAACCACAAACAAAGATTAAACAAGGATTTTAGACCACTATTTTATACGACCTAAAATAAAACCAAAAAATCCACCCACGAATTTGAATATGCTCTTACACGAACCTAACCATGGCTCTCTGATACCATTTGTAACATATTCATAACATTCAAACACATAAATATGGTGGATTTAAGTGGCAGTTCAAGAAGATTATAGAGAGAGAGAAAGTGAGATGGGAACTTAGTGAGAGAAAGTGAAGAGACTTATATTGAAAGATTAAGAAGTTCCAACCCTTCCCACACATGGGAAGGGGTATTTATAGATACTAGTTAAGGTGCCCCTAGTGGGCTGTGGAGTGAGCTGACAGTGGGTAAAGACCCGACCCAACTCCACAAATATTTAATATAACTAAGCTAATAATAATAATACTAATATTCCTACGAGCTATTAAATGCTAATGAGTACTCGGGGTGACCGAGTCTTCAGATGAATATTTATATTCCTAACAGTTTCAATACAAAAATTTGCGTGATCGGCTATAATGATTTTTATTTTGCGACCAGTATATATATCCATGTTAACAATTTTCGTATAATTAATATTTGTTGGGCTGTAGCCCAACTGAATCAGAGGAGGAGGGGGGAACCTCGGTGTTGGGCTGGACTGAGGAGGTTTACCACTAACAGCCACATGGGCCTGGTGGGCTTAGCTCAGCCACACTCCAAGTGTCCTATATGGGCTGGGCTTGGAGTGTTAATTGAGTCGAGTTGGGCTTCTAAAGAATGGTTTTGATTCGGCCTGGTAAGGAAAAATACAACACGCACATACAAGTCCCCAAGGACTTGGTGCGTTTTCTGAGAATTCTTAGACCAACATTTCGACATCAAGGGCCTTAGAAATCTCATGATTTGGCTCACTTTGGGGTCGAGTACTACTCAACTCCTGAATATAGGTGTCTCGTTGTTATGAGAGGCTTTGGTCTTGAAACAACCACCCTCATTTCGACAGAGAAAAGTTCCATTACAAGTGGAAGAATAACTTGCATGACAAAAGAGTGCTCTTGGCACCTTATATGTCTTAGCCTAAAACCAACCAACAAAAAGGGATAATCTATTGTCTTCGACAGTCCTTACGGGTTCGAGTTGAGTAAGAGAGGTTTCACCCCAATTGAGGTTCAACCTCGGGTCAAAATGGTTAAGTCCTAAGCTTGAAGCAACGGTGTGACCATAGATTCTTATTGCCCCTTACGAGTGCTAGTTTGGAGTTACAACGAGAGAGTTGGGGAGAGGTTTCCCTTTTCCCCTATTGGGGTCTAACCCAAGGCTAGCTCACCGCCATAGTGGTTGCCTGGGATGGGTTTGAGTCAGCCAAAACCTCGGCCAAAGCCTCCCCTACGGGGGTGGTCTTCCTCAGCCTATACTCAACATTCAAACACCCTACTTGAGTGCTTCCATTTGACTAAAAGGGCAACCAACAATCTCCTTCATCCGAAACAAAATCTGACAATGATTTCTAACTTTAATACAATGATTTCTAAATTCAAACCGAGACAGTATCACTAAACCAAAGGGGTTGGTCATTGCAAATGGTTATAGTACACAATCCTTTCAACAAAAATCATTCGGCCTAATTCTCCATAACAATCCTAAGGGTTCATTGGGTTTATTTGACCTAAGGATGAAATCATAACAATGATTTCTAGATTTTTTCCTAAGTTTCTATGCCACAAACAACAACAACAGCAACATCTTGACAACAATGAATAATCGAAAATTAACAAAATCCGACAACCTAACTCATCACTTATTCGATATAAAATTAACAGAATCAATGATATGAATAGATTTGAAAATATTCAAATACAAGGTTTATACCCTTACAATGATTCGGACGAGTGGTGATGGACTCAGGAGTACTTCGAACAGAGATCCAATCCGATTCTCTGGCTTCTTCCAAATCAACCCCAGTCAACCCACTCAACCTTCACCCTTTAATCCCCTTCGATTCCCAGAAATCTTTGAGTGATCGAATGGTTTTTGTGTGGATTGACTTGATTTGGTTCAGCCATTTAAAAGGGAATACTTAGAATGGGTTAAGATCCTCTTTCTTGGTTTCGATTTTCGATGCGCATGAAACGAGTATACATCGTTTTCCCTTGGCATCTTCAATTTCACCCCGTGACTTCCTTTGGGGATAGGAGAAAAGGAGATAGTGATTTCATGTTGCCTGTGTTTCTGACCTCGAATAGATTAGGAGCTTGATGGTGATGGATGATGGTGTGCCTGGGTTTGTGTAGCGACCGAAAAAAGGGAACAAGGAAAGGATAAGGTGGGTGGAAAAGGTGTGAAGAATTATTTTAATATAAGTATACGGTTTTTATTTAAGGGATGGGTAGTTTATACCCCGCGTCCTGCTGAGCTGAGTTGAACTCGGGTCCTTCCCGGAACCGATGTGAATCTGGAAGAGTGGATTTTTAGGGACGTTTTTATAATACTTGAATGAATTTAGAGTTTGTGGATTTAAAATAAATTCTGAGTTTTAAATTTATTACAGAAGTGATATTGGTATGCGTGTGGTTCCATTTTGAATAAAAATGAGATAACCTCCCGTTTTTACTACATTATGGCTTGTAAAGGTGAAAATGGGAAAGGTTCACAGTTTTTGGTGAGATTTAATACCTGTATGCTTAAATGTGTGGGTTTGTTTTCCCGAATGGTTATGCAGGCTCATGCATGCCTAATTTTTATTGGTCTGGTATTTATAAATTAATATTTATTATGTAATTAATGGTGCAAAATTGTCATTTGTCACATCCTCCCTGCCTTAGGAGGAAAACCGTCCTCGGTTTTCACTTAGAATTACCCGATGAGGTTGGAGATTTGAGAGTTCTAGTGTTTTGGTTCTATTTTTCACATTTCCATGTGAATTCGAGGTTTTGTGAGAGACGGTTGAACTTCGATAATCGGGATATGTATTGAAAGTTCTAGAGTGCTGGAATTTTCACGTTGACTATTCCCATCATGGGATGATTCTCCCGGAACTAAACATAGGTGATCAAGCTATGCTTAGTTGAGGACTGATGATGCTATGCCGGGTTTAGTCACAATGACATAGGGTTTCTATAGGTTCGGAATCACAACAGGTTTTTAAAGATGTACCACCTTATATATGATGAGTGTATAATAGTTGACGGACAATTTCAAATGTGATTGATAATGGAAAGGAGTTGTCATAACATCTTGATATAAAAGATAGAGAATTCGTCACATGAAGAGTCATACAAAGCAACAATACAAAATGTCTTTAAGAAAGTACAAATACTCGAGAGGATACGACCTAAGGGAATCTAGGTGTAGATATTATTATGCAAAAAAAGGATTCCAAGCTTCATTTCTACCCGCCATGCCATTAGGGTCCTGGCAAACCCCTTCATTCTCATTCCTTCGTTCTGGGCATTCACTCCGGAAGTGCCCAATTACTCCACACCCAAAGCATGTAACAGTGATATTTGGGTTGATTACGAAAGTAGGAGCGTTGCAATCCTTAGCTCGGTGACCCCTTTTCCTGCAGTTCCCACACTGAATGAGGCAAGGTCCACGATGATGAAATGGGCACCTTCTGCACTTGGGTAACGCTTCAGCATACCCTATATTTGTGCTGGAGCCTGTAGCATGGACTTTGGTCACCTCTTGACGCTTGTTTGGACCAGTACTACCGTGGTTTTTGAAGTGATCTTCCCACTTCCTCTTTTTGTCAGCCATCTTCTCGGTGCTAGCCCTGACTACTAGATCCTTAGGCCTGTTGGCCGCATCCATGGGCCCATGGGGATTAGTGGTCCGGGAGGTAGTGTCATTACCCCTGATGTAAGAGGGATATTCTCCTATGTATCTCTCCTGTAGTCGAGAGTCCGTTCGGACCATCTCGGGACCCACCGGTGTCATCCCTCGGCTGGATGCAGCAATGCTAGTACTCTGCACCTTGGGATTCCAAGATTTTTCCTCCAACTCTTTTACTTCGTTGTAGGAGCAGTACTTTCTGAACACTATCTCCTTGAAATATTCCCATGGCATTGCATATGCAGCATCAATGCCTGCAGACTTCAAATATTCGTTTCACCAGGTCTGGGCATCATCAGTGAAGGTGAGTGAGGCATACTTAACCCTATCCTCCTTCGCACACCCACATGCTTGAAACATAGCCTCTAACCTTTCCATCCATTTGATTACAGCAATAGTTCCCTCAATTCCATTAAGATTCCCAGACATGGCCTTTCGAAACTCTTGATAAGTGCCAGTGTGGTCGCTGTTATCCTTAAGTTTTGAACCTCTGATCTCAGCAGTCGTGTTGTTGACCTTTGCTTCGGCTAGTGTTTCTGACACACGATGATTAACTAACAAGTCTAGCATGGCTGGATTTATGATAAGTAGATTTGCTCCATTCTTAGTTGGGATAGTGGCAGCAATAGGCTGGTCCTGAGCAGCCTTGGCTGTCCTTCCTGTAGGAGTCATCTATACCATAAAAGATGAGAATGAATGAGATTTTAAGCAAAGGAAATAGATTATGTGCGTTTCACGATTGATAAAGCACATTTTGGGAAAAGTAGATTTTTAGGAAAATTATCAAAGAAAGAGGTGTAAATGGGGTATGTACCCCTACTAATATCCTAGGGCATACTTTGTTTGCTTAGCTAGGTAAAGCTTGAAATCTAGCACCAAGTGAAACTTGTAGTCTTAATTATACGTTCTACTTCAAGTCTTGTTCGAGAGATGTCCTGTCCTAAATGGTTTGGTCAATGGTTTGAAATAAATCAATCGGTCTGACATTTTGTTGAGATATATTTTATAGCGAGAATTGTGTATGAGTAATCCTTTAGTATCTTAAGGCTCCTAAATGGTTTCGCTTAAAATTTAAGTCTTATAGTAAATGGTGTGGTCTTACAATCTAGACTTCTAAGGTGCCTCGTGTTTTAAGGGCTAAAGATAATAAGTCGTATTTCGATGAACTTCATCAAAGCGTGTCATACTAATATCTATAGTCTGGGGCGATGTAGTTCGATTAGTTTCCCAATAGTGCGTTGATAAAACCCCTTGTCCTAGGTCAGCTCGAAGTGTTCTAAG
The DNA here is from genome assembly GCA_021014915.2 of Artemisia tridentata subsp. tridentata. NCBI lineage: Eukaryota > Viridiplantae > Streptophyta > Magnoliopsida > Asterales > Asteraceae > Artemisia > Artemisia tridentata. The sequence continues at coordinate 118,337,488 of CP139506.1, read as the reverse complement.
GAATTTGTGAAAAGGGCTAGGCAATTTAGTGATTTGGGTTATTCCGTGACGCTTTAGGGTTTCTGTTAGGCTACCAGTCAATCCTAGTAAATCTCCAGGTTCTTAAAGGTTTTATGGTTCACCTATTGCTCATTCTTGCTTAGGGGTCCTTCGTTTGTGGCTAGAATCTTATGAGTCACATGATCAGGTTTTCCCTCCGTGGGAATTTATGATAGAGCATTCTGACATCCAGTGCACACTGGGGATGCTGCCAAAATTTCTGGGTTTTGTGGGTAATGTCTCGTAGCTCTAGATTTCAGTCTGAAAGGACGATGTTGATTGCTACTAGCAGTCAATCAGTCGGCTTAGTGGGAAGTTGATTATCCGACGCACAGAGTTTGGTTTTGGTAGGACCATGTTGATTGCTACTAGCAATCGACCAGTCCGTTCGTTCGAATGAGCAGTGTCTGTACAGGAGGAAAATTCAAGAGTCTGAATATAACCATGGCAGTTATTTAACACTTTTGCTATAGAGCAATAATGTGTTCCAGTCGCCTACGGGGTTATGATGTACCCAGTAGCTATCGAATTTAAAGATTGGTCAGATTGATGCTGAAGTGGTTTAGAATTGGAAAGAGATAGTATACGGTGAGATGCCGATTAGTGGGGTTGTTTGACGACGGTTGGGGTTGTGGATTTCCTATAGATTAGATCGCAGTAGGAGGCAAGACAAACTTCTATGATATCTAGGCTAAATTAGTTCATGTTGCTACTAATGTGACTGTCTATTTCTCATATTTCCTTTATGTGTAATCCTTTGGATTTCTTGGGATGGAAGTAGATGATTTACCTTGCGGCAAAAATTTGGGGTCATTGTTCCTTGTATATCACTTGGACTACAAATGGATGATTTCGACTACGTAGGATTTAGGCTTGGTGAAGGAGTGTTGAGTTTAGTTGATAGGGATTTATTTGATAATAAGGGTGGTAATGAGAAAATAATTTATTTGTAGTAGTAGTAAGGTCGAACTTTCTAATAAAATGGCTTGTGGGGTGTTAAAAGGAATTTTATTTATATGTGGAGTAATTCATGAAGTGATGGTTATGTAAATTTTTGGGGTTTTGAAATTTTATGGCTAAGAGCAAGGAATAAAATGATTTATAGGTCATTAACAAAATACAGTTTATAACTTATTAGCGACGCCATTTGTTTAAGGACAACTGGGAGGTTTATAGGAAGGTTAGGTAAAGTCATCATATAAATGGAAGACGTCATCGTAGGTTATGATGGGAAGGATTAAATCAGAAACAGAGATATATAACAAAATGAGCTTGTTATAGATTAAGAGTTGATTACAAGATTTGAAAATTACAAGCTCTCTAATAATATCCTACGCTTACTGAAGACTACTCAGTTAAGTGAATCACTACTGATCATGACTAAGACTGGCTCCTGGTCCTATCCAGGTGTCGGAACCTAAAGGCGTACTCCCCAAGTTGTGCCTCAACTTCGACAAGACGAGTCCTTAATGCTAAGTTCTCACTACAGTGTGCCTGATCAGCCCTTAACAATACTGCAACCTGAGCCTCGAAGATTAGCATCCTCCCATGCATCATCTGGGCTGCCTCTTGAGCAACAACCTGTGTCTGCTTAATTCTACTTGATCTGTCACCTAAGTCAAGGATGTCTCGACTGTTGGAGTGTGTCCTAGCATAGAGTCTGCTGAAGTCATCATCATATTGCTCGAAACGAGCTAGATGTAACTCGTCAAATAGAT